>SPJY01032150.1:770011-891077 GCA_005191435.1 Raddia distichophylla | reverse complement strand
CATACTACTCGCCGAGACCTGCTGATCTCGCCGAGTTCCACCTGTAATCCTCTTTGATATAAAGAAAGGCTGGACGTAGGGCTATTATCTCTCCTGAGAGGCCTGAACCAGGATAAAAACCCCTGTCTCCTGTTCGTTGCTGTTCGTGGTTGTTCGGCGTGTCTCCTATCTCCTCCCTGAAGAACCTTGGTTGACTTGGGTCAATATCCCAACCGTCAACAGATAGCGCAAGCCCGCGGCCCCTCCAAAAAAAGCGTGTGTCCATGCCCCCCGCGATAGCTAATCTCCCTTTCGTGTGGCTGCTGGACAGTGTGTAACATCCCAAATTTTTAAACCCAATTTGGCACGTTAATAATTTCTTAAATGCATAACTTAAAAATATTAAATCATGTGTTATGTTGCATCATGGCATCATCCTTGCATGCATTGTAATTAAATTAGGAAAATAATTTAAACCTTCCGAGGTTGCACCCATGGTGGAAAATTTTGGGCATTTGGTATATGATATTTTCTTAAAACCTATCTCAAGGTAAAATTTATTTGGAAGTGTGTTAAAATGTTGGGTAAACAAAATTACTTTACCTGAAGTTTAAATGTATTTAAAAGCTATTCAAAATAGATTTAAGAAGAAAATCAGAAAAACCGAAAAGGGTTTTATTCTCCCCCTCGGCCCAAAATCTCGGCCCACCTTCCTTTTCTTTTCTCTTTCCCCCGCCTCTCCTCATTTCCTCTGGATGGGCCGCAATGCCGCGCCAGGCCCACCCCCACCGCAGCCCATCCTCCTTGCTCCTGCGCGCCGTGGCCTCGCCGGCAGGTGGGCCCGTGCCGTCAGTGACACTCTCTCCTTCTTCTCCCATGTTTCTTCCTCCCCTGTTCTCCGGTCGTCGCCGCTGTTCCCGAGGCCTCGTGGGCGCAGTCTCCCATGCGGCCACTCGTCCTGATCGCCCTACCTTCTTCCCCGGACCCCTCTTCTCTCTGTCCTTTCCGCCTCGTCGCCGGTCTCACGCTCGTGATGCCGCCGAGTCCCTCTTCACACCACCGGCCGGGATTCGCGCCGGCGATTGCCAAACCGCGCGTCGCGTCAAAATCCCCAGGTGAGGCACGCCTATTTAAATGGGAACTGCTCTCCCATTGTTTCCGCTTCGCGCCGCCGCATTGCAATGTACCCGAGCCGGTACGCCGCCGTTCACCGATCCGCCAAAATTCTTTCCTTTTCCTTCCCATCTCGCCCAGGCCCCTTGCTCTCTCCTCAATGTGGGTCCGATCCACAGGTCATCCCGGAGGAGTAATTCGCTCCTGGGGGAGTGAGGCCGTGGAGACCGTGTGCGTCCGTGAAGCTCGCGTCGTCACCGCAGCCGAGGTTCCACCGTCTTGCCGCTTCCTTCGCCCCGGCGAGCTCGAAGGTAGCATCCCCGTCCACCTCCGTTCCTTTCGCCTCTTGGTTGAATCGCTCGGGGTGGGAGCCTCGTAGGAGCCACATTGCTCGTAAGTCGCTGCCGCCGCGAGCCGTCGCGCCGCTTGTCCCATCCGCCGTTCGGGATATTTCCAAACCCCATTGTGTTCACCCGGTGTATCCCTCGCTCCCCACGCAGCCAATTGGTCTCGGATGGCCGGATTCATCGCCGCCGTCGCTAGAGCCTCCCCTGTTTTTTCCCTTGTGCCTTCAAGAGAGACGCCGACAGGTGGGACCAGATGAGGGTCCACCTGTTAGCTCGCCCTGCCGCCCTCGCCACTCGGTGCGTTGCCGCGCGCCTGCTGTTGGGCCGTGGGGCCAAGCCGGCCCAGCGCCGCGAGGCCTGCTCGTTTATTTCCTTTTTGCCATTCCAGTGTTAAATCTTTTTAAATTAGCCTAAAATCTTTAGTCAAAAATGGTTGCGGCACTTTAGAAATTATGTAAAAAATTAGTGAAATTGCTTTATTAATTTCTGAACCCGGGAAAAATATATATATGCATGTCATACATATGGAATCCATTTTTGGTTAAATAGATAGCTCTAGGTGCATTATTTCATGTGCATTTGAGAAATGGTCATAATATTTCTTTTAAATAAAAATTAAATACTATAAAAGTCCCTGGACTTTAGAAAATATTTGTTGCCATGCCATCCTTGCAGCATACATTTGTTAGAAGTATTCATGGTTTAGTAATGGCAGCATTTCATGTGTGCATTAGTCATTTGGCATCATATTTTTGTTAAATAAAAATACATGAAAAATGGGATTGCTGCATGTTCCTTAAAAACAGCATGGCATAAAATATTTTGCTTATGTATGTTGTATTGTTTGCATATGCGTGTGCGCGTTTAGGAGGTCAAGCCCCCGAATACCCGATCGACGATGTCCCCTTCGTTTTCCGCGGAACCGATCAAGGCAAGTCCCCCCTTCGATCATATTATGAAGCCATTTTCGGTTATTTAGAAAATGCTTGCTAGACTTGAAAATATGCATGCTATTTTAAAAATAATAAATGCCGTATTTATTAGAATTAGATATCATGCCAAATAGAAAAGGTAAGAGATATGGTAGGATTAAACCTAAGGCTAAAATAATAAATTGCTCTTATTTATGTACTCTGTTGTGGTAGGATAAATGCTTAAAAACCTTTTTGCGGAATGATTCAATCATTTGTGTGAAATGAGGATATTATTGAGAAATGTTTGGGAAAGGGTGATTTAAAGATAGCACATCAAGGGTGATGCTTAGTTGGAAATGATTTTTCTCTTACCCCAAAATTTTCCGACTAGGGAGAGATATTTTGTTGGTTGGCGCAGTGCGGCACCGTTGTGAAAACTGGGCTAAAATATCAAACCTCTCCTAGTCTAAGGACTGCTCATCCTATGATCCTATGAACTGAGCCATTACAGTACGACCTCGAGCCCCGGTATGGGACGGGCCGATCGTTGGCCCTCGTGGTTGGCGGCCTTGTGGCGAAACACCGTCTGGGTGCGTAGCCTCTCGAGAGTAAGGCGTACCCACTCTGCAGAGTTAAAACTATCATGATAGCCGTGCTCGCAGTTATGAGCATGCGAAGGGACTGATTATATGGTAGCTTCTTCATTTTAAAAACCAATTTATGAAAGGGTTTTAAAGAAAGGATTTGAGATGTGTAAAGGATTTGAGAAGGATTTCATTTGAGCTAGGTGCCACCGGCGATATTTCGGATTGGGTGACGGCCTACCGGAAAGTGTCGCGCGGAATGGACCTAGCCGGTTTGAGAAAAGAAAATGAGAAAGGATTTTGTTCTCGCTATGGCACTGAGGCCAAGTGGCGAGGACCGTTTGAGAAGAGCCCAATGAAAATGATTAAGATTTATTGTTTCTGAATTGCTTTGCCAAAACTAAGCTAATAAATGCTTTTCCGCAAAATATCCTAAGCTCTCCTTGTACTCAACCACATCTGCATAATTTCGGACTTGCGAGTACAATTTGTACTCACCCTCCTTTTTTCCTCTCCCTTTTCAAAATTTGAACAGCTGATCCATCTGAGTATGGCCCGCTTTCCAAGGAGGAGGATCCGGATTACGACGAGGAGGCATTTTTCGAGGAAGACTTTGAAGACTAGGGTTACGCGTTCCTACAGCCTTCGTGCCTATGGGATGAATAAAATTTTAGATGTTGTATTAGGCCTGTACCGCTGTGTACTCTGAATTGCGGCCTGCGAGCCGTTGTATTGTGTTTGTACTGGACTATGTTCCTGCTTGTAATAATCAAATTGTTGGCAATGTTCCGTTTATGTATATCTGTGTGTACAAGTCATGATCCTTGGGACTAGTACGGATTTACGCAGGTGGAATCCGATATTTTAAATCGGGTGCCGACACGGTGCCATTTCATCCAAAATAACTGTGTCATTCCCTTAATCCGTCGCTACAGTGATATACCGCCGGTTGGAGTTGCTCTAAGCTCTCGTAATTACGAATCATAGCGATGTGAAGCAGTGATGGACCTAGTTACTTGATGGGCCCACCTGCCATCGGCAGCGCATACTGTGGGGGCTTTTTATTGCCCACTAGAAATTTACTGCACTAGAGTTGAAAACTGCCAAACTCCCCTAATTGAACATTCCTTCCAAGTATCACTGATAAAAAAATATTTCGCCAGCACAGAGGAACATGACTGAATATGATAGAACTAGAATTGTTAGCACGCCCATGGTGCGCCCCCATTCGATTGCTCCCAGCGATGATGAATTAGTCTAAAGAGATAACTAATTTTTTTTTTATTTTGATGAGGTTCAAACGGTAGCCCATAAAATGCGGAGGCTAAAATTTTGAGGTTTTTACAGCAAAAGATCGATGAGCAGAGTAACGCAATAAAACATTGGTTGACTCGTTCTCTGTAAATTTTAAAATGGCTACCCTTTTTTTTATGAATTTTTAGAATTTTTGAAACGGCTAAATATTTTTATAGACCCTTAGAACAAAATTTATTTCGTCCACATTATTCTTAATCCATTTTTTAAAACCTATTTATCTTTAACGCTTAACTTTTTAATAGGTCCTTATCATAAAACTATGGTTAAGACTCTATATTTTGATGCTTTCTTTTTAGTTTTTTGTTCTAATACCTAAATATTTTTATGACACTATGATCAAACCGTAGATTTATTTCGTAAAGGTTTGGCCTTTTTTTACCTCAAAAAATTAAAATGAAAGGAAAGAATGTGTTGTTTCTCAATTTATTTGTAAAGGTTTGGTTTTAAAAAAAAACTGTTGTAATTGGCAATAAAAAGGTAGAGACTTTTTTTTTAGTTTTACTTTTTTTTTTTGCCATTGTACAAAACCTGAGAAAAAAACTCACAAATGGAGAAGGCTGCGGTCTGCTCTTTGCACAGCAGTCGCACCAACTGAGCTACGCGGCAGATGTGTTTTGCAAAGACATAAGCGATAGAAAAAAGGGGAAAGAGGAAGGGAAAAAAACCCCGGGAAAAGGACACAGCCGCTGAGATGCTGGGATTCGAACAGCGAGCTGTTGAGCGAAAGAAGGCGATGTTAACCAAGTGAGCAACCGTCCGGCCTTATCTTTTTTTGTGAACGAAACGGTTTTATTTATAATAGCAAAAATACCCGTGCGTTGCAACGGGAGAAATAAAAATCCACGCACGCCACTAACCCCTAAGCATGGCCCAAGACCCCAACCCTATAAGTATGGTTTCAATTTAATCAAAGAATCAAGTTGTAGAGGAATTCGGACACACCAGAGACATGACGCCATGAGCGCAGTAGCAAATAAACTTGTTAGTTAAAGGCTTAGGCATTCTCCCACACACAAGCAGGATTCCAGTTGGAAAGTAAAAAATGATACATGAGGATAGCAATAGCAATATAACGAAACAAAGGGTAAGTAAAGACCCGACAATAAAGGACACATGAAAATGGTCCTTGTACAAGCATCACAACTACCCGACGGTTAAGCAGCGCCTGGTGCGCGAGATCGCGCAGGACTTCAAGACCGACCTGCGGTTCCAGAGCCACGCCGTGCTGGCGCTGCAGGAGGCGGCGGAGGCCTACCTCGTCGGGCTCTTCGAGGACACCAACCTCTGCGCCATCCATGCCAAGCGCGTCACAATCATGCCCAAGGACATCCAGCTCGCCCGCCGCATCCGCGGGGAGCGCGCGTAGAAGCTCTACCATCGACGGGGATGACGCCGCAGCCGAGGGCAGATGGCTGCGGTCGTTGGATTTAGTTGTTATTAGGGTTGAATAGGATAATTACATGTTTAATTTCGTACTGTGCTCTCAGTTTGCGACTATGCAAATTGATGTCTAAAGACAAGTTTTATCTACTATTTTACTATTTGTGCCAATTAATATTTTGTGCTCGCGTCTCGTCAGATTGTCCTTACGCGTGATCCGATTAGCCTGCCGATTATCCTGGTTGCAATTTTTATGACGTGATGGGAAACCTCCTTTTGATGCGCATTGCAACACGCGTGTGACGGGTGACACTTTCCCGGTGCTTTCCTCGACCGTATTGTTCAACGGATGTGTTGGTTGTGTATTGTCTTTTTCAATTTTAATTGTAATAAGCTAGAAATTACGTATCATAGCGATATGAAGCACATGTTCCATCACCCGCCGGCCCACCTGCCATCGGCATCGTATTACTGTGGGAGCTTTTTGTTGCCGTTAAACGGTAAATTTGCACGGTAAAAACCTGCCGGCTATGGTATGGATTGTTGCTGACCATTCATCGGAGGAATAATATGGCTTACCAATTGCACTTTAGTTCTCCCACCCATGCAATAGGGGGCGAGTGGGAAAAGAGGGGTTACTTTTATTTTCATTTTTCCCTTAAAAGATAGGCTTTGAAATAGGAAATTTACTACACTAGAGTTGAAAACTTCTGAACTCCCTAATTGAAAATTCCTTCCAAGTATCATTGATAAAAAAAATTTCACCAACACAGAGGAACACTGAATATGACAGAACTAGAATGGTTGGCGCGCCCCCATTTGATTGCTTGCAGCGATGATCAATTAGTCTAAAGAGATAACTAATGTTTTTTATTTTAATGAGGTTCAAACGGGAGCCCATAAAGTGTGGAGACTAATATTTTGAGGTTTTTACAACTAAAGATCAATGAGAGAGTAATGCAATAAAACATTGGTCAACTCGGTTCTCTGTAAATTTTAAAATGGCTATCCATTTTTGTGAATCTTTAGAATTTTTGAAAAGGCTAAATATTTTTATAAACCCTTAGAACGAAATTTCGTCCGCATTATTCTTAATCCATTTTCTAAAACCTATTTATCTTTAATGCTTAACTTTTTTGAAAACACTTCTGTGTGGACGTCCAGACGCACGCGCTCGCGCCGGACGCCCACACACGCTCACGCAGCACGCTGTGGGCAGTTAAAAAAATCAGCCATGCAGTGGGTCCCAAAAGCATTTTTTTCTTTCGTTGACCATAAATTTTGACTGGGTGCTCTAGTCCACAAACCGCTTGCACCAACATGTTCCTCGTATTTTTACAAACAAACAAAATGTTTATTGCTATATAAATATTCAAACTTACCTGATGAAACTTGGGCTTCATACTCGTTAAACTTTGCCGAACTGTCAAGTTTCATCAGGTTTAATACAAGCTTCAACATATTTCATTCAAAATTTTCAAGTTTCATCAGGTCAATTCAAGTTTCATCAAGTTTCAACAGGTTTCATCCAAGTTTCATCAGGTTGCATTGAAGTTTCATCCAAGTTTCATCAGATTTCATTAGCACACGGTCAAATTTCATCAGCGCACAACCAAGTTTCGCTAGTGTAAGTTTCATAAGTGCCTTCTCCTAAATTCACATCAAAAAATAAAAAAGTAAAAAAATCAAAAAATTAAAAAGTATTTAAAATGGGTTGTTCTCGATTTTTGAAGAATTATGAAATTTATTCCACACATTTTGAACATTGTTTAAATTTTATACAAAAATCACAAGTTTAATTAAAAAATTGATCAAGTGCATCTAGCTAACAGCCTCGTGCGGCTTAGTCTGCAAGGCGGGGATGCGGGCGCACGGCAGCACTCGGATGCGCGCGGCGCCGGCGATCGGACGGACGGTGCTGGTCCGGCGCTGGCGCGTCCGTCCGGACGTCCGACGCCGAGCTCTCGCCTAACTTTTTAAATGGATCCTTATCATAAAACTACGGTTAAGACTCCCTATTTTGATGTTTTCTTTTTTTTTTGTTCTAATACCAAAATTTTTTTATGACACTATGATAAAAAAAGGTTTGGCCTTTTTTTGCCTCAAAAAAATTAGAATGAAAGGAAAGAATGTGTTGTTTCTCAATTTATTTGTAAAGGTTCGGTTTTAAAAAAACTTTTGTAATTGGCAACAAAAGGTAGAGACTTTCTTTTAGTTTTACTTTTTTTTGCCATTGTACTAAACCTGGGAAAAAAGCTCACAAATGGAGAAGGTTGCGGTCTGCTCTTTGCACAGTAGTCGCACCAACCGAGCTACGCGGCAGATGTGTTTTACAAAGACATAAGCGTTAGAAAAAAAAAGGGGGAAAGAGGAAGGGAAAAACCTCGGGAAAAGGGCGCAGCGGCTGAGATGCTGGGATTCGAACAGCGAGCCGCTAAGCGAAAGGAGGCGTTGTTAACCAAGTGAGCAACCATCCCGCCTTGTCTTTTTTTGTGAACAAAACGGTTTTATGTTTTTCGCCGACGTGGCGCCGGCGGTCGCCGAACACTCGCGCGTTGTATAATAGATAGATGTAAAATAATAACGGGTGATCCCTAAAGTAAATAGGAAGCAATTTACTGATTATTCCTCTTCTAATTAACCGCAGTAAGAAACATAAGCAGATGATGTGAAGCTTTTAAAAGCTCAGGCAAACATGAAAACTCGTAGGGGAAAACACTGCACACACAAGTCTATCCAAGAAACACACAAGCACACACCAAGCTATAAAAACCCTGGAAATCCTCCCGAATTACAAAACCGTTCCCCCTGATTCCAACTCCACAAAGCCCACCGCTCTCCCAATTCCGAACGAAACAAAAATCCCTAGACCAAAATACGAATCCGCGCCTCCAAATTCGCCCCAAATTCGTGCGCCCAAAAACACGCGAAAACACACCCTCCCCCACTCCCCCGTGGCCAAACCCCCGTGGCGTCCCAGCGAAAAGGTCCAGAAGGTGCGAGTGGCCACACGGCCACATCGCGCGGACACGTGTACGGCCGAGATCCATCCCACGCGGATCTCGATCCGCGTGAGGCCGCGCGCGACCAATCGGAGCGCCGCGCGCGCCGGTATAAACCGCGCGCCTCGGATCGGCCCCTCTCGTCACGCCACATCCACTCGACCACTTCACAGTCGCACAGAGCCGGAGCGCGCGCAGTGGCACACTAGCACTCTGCTTCGCCGTTTCATGGAGGCGGCGACGGAGGAGACGCCGGTGGTGTGCGCCGTCGAGGCGCCGCCGGTGCCGGAGAAGGTGGAGGAGGCGCCGCCCGTGCCGGAGAAGATGGAGGCGGCGCCGGAGGTGGCTGCAGGGGAGGAGAAGAAGGCAGAGGAGGGGGAGGCCAAGAAGGCGAGCAGGAAGCGGACGAGGAAGCCACGTTCGGCGGGGCCGCACCACCCGCCGTACTTCGAGGTGAGGATCGGTGTGATGGCTTGGTATAGATTCGTGTGGTTGCTGACTAGTGCTTCATTAGTAGCGGGTGGGTTGCGTTGAATTCGAGGGTGAAATTGACCGCGGCTCTTGATCAGATGATCAAGGAGGCGATCATGGCGCTGGACGGCAACGGCAAGTCGGGGGCGAGCCCGTACGCGATCGCGAAGCACATGGCGGAGAAGCACAAGGAGGAGCTCCCGGCGAACTACCGCAAGGTGCTGGCCGTGCAGCTGCGGAACTTCGCCGCCAAGGGCAGGCTCGTCAAGGTGAAGGCCTCGTTCAAGCTCGCCGCCGCAGAGGAGAAGGCGGCGGCGGCCGCGGCGGCAAGCAAGGCCAGGAGGCGGCGGTCCGCAAAGAAGCCGTCGGCGTCCAAGGAGGCGAAGAAGGCTGTGGCGCCGGCCCGCCCGGCGCGCGCGAAGAGGGCGAGGAAGGCGGCGCCGGCGCCGGCGAAGCCGAAGCAGCCCAGGTCGATCCGCACCGCCGTGCACGCCAACAAGGCCAGCGCCTGACGCTGTCGCGGTGCAGCGCGGGTGATGAATCGGTGAATTCCCCTGTGTAATATATATATATAGCTCAAGTCTCAGCGCTTGCTACTACGAGTACGCGATTAGCCTCGTCGCCGTCGTCGCCCGATGGATGGATGGTATCGCCGCGTGTTCGTAAATACCAGCTTCGTTTCTCGCAATAAGCGCGCCTGCCTAAGCTGCCTTAGCATCTGCTAGTGTTTTGATCTCGCTGGGACTTAGAAATGTCGCCGTGCTTGCTAGTGTGATGTTGATGTACTAGTACCCCGTACTCCAGTAGTATATTGGCAGAGGCTTTGATAAGATGATGAAGCGTGCTCATCTTTCTCGCCTGATCTTGATTGCGCTGCGTCTTTCAAGTCGAGTGGATGGCGTTGGCGTTGACATCGAGCAGCAATCACAAATTCGTTTTCGGCTGAATCCCGTTGAATTTCGGTGAAAAATTAAAATATACGATTTTGAATCGGTGGCCGTTCGGGAAAGGGTTTTGTGAAAATCGGGCGAAATCGCGGAAACAACCCCCCATCCCCTGGTTTGCTCCCATGTTCAGATGACACCTCAAAAACACAAGGTGCATTCATCGCTCGTGCACAAGACCATATCCAACGGTGTCTCTTCACCTCTTATTTTCTTTTCGCAAAGAGATTTTGGTTCTTTTTGAAGCTTCAATGGATTCTCTTCACCGTTCTCTTCGTGAAGAGATTTCTCCCTTCATTCTCCTTTGAAGAAGATTCTCTCTTCAATCTCTACGTGAATCCCTTCGAAGGGATTCTGTTGGAGATGGTAAGAAATAAAGAGAGAAAATATAGGAAAGAGAATGAAACGAAGAGAAAATGGTTGGAGATGGTCTAACATTGTAGAATTACACACGATTCCACGTGAAGTTCAAAAAAAGAAGAAAAAAATGAACACCATTGCACGTCGTATTTAAAACCGATACGATTCAAATAATATCTGGATTTTTTGTACAGACATGATACTAATATGGTCCATAGTCACGGTTTGTGAAACATAATACTAATATGGTCCACGGTTACGGTTTGTAAAATTTAGATAGATATGAATACGGATATGAATAATCTAAATTCAAGGTAGCATTTAAGACTACATATCAATATAACAAGGCATCATTTAGAGGGCAGACTACGTGCCATTTATAACAATTCAAATCCATAAATTAGCTATGACTTTTACTTCTTGGGCTAACTTAGCGCTAACTTAGTGCAGCCTGTGGCGTAGAATCCATAAATTAGCAACGGGCTTTTACTCCTTTGGCTAACTTAGACCTTGTTTGTTTCAGATTAAATTAAATTAAATTAAATAAAAATTTGTTTTTTTGTATAGACCAAATGTTCTAATATTTTGTAATTATTTTTGTGAGGTTTTAAATAATTCTTCTTAGAGTTCGCAAAATAATTTTTTTCCCATATTTTTTGAATTTTTTAAAACGTATTTCGAGTTGGTCACAAATTTACTACAGTAAAACTCAACTCAACATTAATCTAAAACAAATAAGACCTTAGTCCGGTTTGTGGCGTAGAGACAGAGCTTTTTCATATTTGGTCCCATAGTCTTGTGAACCCTGGACATAGCTGAATGTGGCCTTAAGCATACAAGCAATGGTTCATTAACATTTTATAGTTTGTTGATAGTTCATAATAGCACTTGATCCTTTCATCAAATATGTTTAAAGCTAGTACAAAAGGAAGATCAAATTTCAAAGGATAAAAAAGAAGATAATTGTTTGTATTTGATCTAATTAAGTAAATATCTTATTTCTATTTGTTTTGAATCACTATTCGATCTATATTCGTGGGGAAATGTTAGAGCATGGCCAGGAGACCCTGTAATAGCATACGCGCCTTGCAATTTCAAAAATCCAGCGGCAGTACGCGAGCTGCAAATTCAAAATGCAGGCTGATACGGGCTCTTGATTGGGGGTGTGATGGCCATGCTCTTAGGATCTGTATCTGTATTTGTTTAAAAAAAATAGGATACAGATACGGTAAAGATATTATATGATCTTTTTACATCTGTACATGTGTGTTTCTTCCATTCGGTACGGCGCACGTATGCTTGTTTGTGCCCACAGTTAGTTTATAACGCATATTCACGTTGATGTCATACTAGATCAGCTCATCCTACACGTGTTGAAGAGGGAATGGATGGAACTAGAATAGACATGTTTTAAGTATAGATCTTAAAAAGTTTGTCCCAACAATGTAACCTGATGTAGAATGAAATTACAATGGTTTCTGGTCACCATGGGAACACAAGTATAACAAGTGTTTAGATATAGCCACAAACTAAATAAAGTGATAAACACATAATGTGTTGTGACCCCATGTCATTCCCCCAACACTAATAAGGCGTAGCCGTAACTGCCATTAGGCGCGTTTCCAGCCTGCCCACGTCGCACCGTCGTCCAGAGCCGTCGGATCGGCCCGCGCTGGCAGCAGATCGGCGCGACCACCTGTCCCGCACACGCGCTGCCAATTTTGCAGAAAAGACCCTCACGTTCGTCAATTGCTGAGAACGTCCCCAAGTATTCGCGGACGGGTCCCTCCTCTGTGCTCATTTCCCCGCGCCAAATTTCAGCCACCTCCCTCAATAATTCAGTCTTTCGCAGCGCTGCCCTTTTGCCCTTCGTAGATGCACCTGTGGTTCGATGGTAATTACCCGCAAATGCCATCGCTTTTAACCCTGCTTGCTGCCCCCGTAGCCATCCCCGAACCCTAACCCTCCTGCCCCGTCTCCTCCCCCATCTCCGCTCCCGTGCGGTCCTCCCCCTCCCCTCCCCTTAGTCCTCGCCGCCGTCGCCTCCTTTGTTGCCGCCTCCTTTCTCACAGGACCTCCGCCGCGCCTGCGGACCTACCTCTCCTCCTCCCTTCGCTGCCTCCGGACCGCCTCCGCAGGTGCTCCCCCGCCTCCTCCTCCCTTCCTCTGGTGTCTTCCCCAAGTGGTGGCATCCTTCTAGGCCCCAAGCGCCGCCACATCTGCTCTTCCCGGCCTTGCCTCCTGCCATGCAGCTGCCTAGCTCTGTCCCCTCGCCTCTCCTTCCCCGCGGTGGCCGTCGCCTCCTCCTCACGCTCACACACGTCGCCTCCTCCTCCTCTTGCTCCCCCATGTGATGGAAATTTTGTGCCTTATTCATGTGACCCTCTTCCTTGCATCCTTCACCAGCTGCATCGGCCTCACCCACCGTCCCAGCCCTTGCTGGATTTGGCATCAATGTGGCCCCTTTGCTCTTCCTTCCCCTGGAGGAGGAGGGCACGAAGCTCAACTTGCCAAAGTTTGTCAGACTGCCGCCGTCCTGTTTAAGTTCCTAAGAGCCATTAATTACTCATAGAAGATTAAAGCTAATCACAATGCAAACTCTAGCCTTGTTGTTCCCTTGCTCTTATGCTAGGCATGTAGTATTTTTGTTTTCCTATTGCCCTGCGATGTTTTCTCTTCACTTTCTGCTATAATCATTGTAGATTTGGAAGACGCACAACCAGGTTAAGGAAAAGAAAAGGTTGTATGTTCCTTATAATATCCTCCCCCTTTGATGCTGACAGTTCTAATCAGGCTATCGTATAATGTCCTCACGTTCCCATCTATCTTGATTCCTAAATTTTGTATGGAATTCCCAAAGATCTTATCATGCTTTCAAGAGGCTTTCAAGCTACATACCATAGTCCTTAGGTGATCCTCTTCACATATGCAAAATGAAAATAAATGGGATCTCACCCTGCATTTGATGTGTTTTTTTTGTTCAGGTTCAACCAGGTTCCTTTGACTCATGCTAATTAACTCTAGCTCATTAGCGAACAGTTGGGGAACATATCATTGTCCAGTGGTAATTTCTCAAACATAATCCAAAATTTTATTCCATGCCTAGCTTTCCCATTGGTTTTTTTTTTTTACTTTGTTCCTGTTTTGAGCTCCAGGTACATGATACCATCCATGCCTTCTTTGC
Source organism: Raddia distichophylla (assembly GCA_005191435.1). Classification (NCBI taxonomy): domain Eukaryota; kingdom Viridiplantae; phylum Streptophyta; class Magnoliopsida; order Poales; family Poaceae; genus Raddia; species Raddia distichophylla. Next base: position 877,482 of record SPJY01032150.1, on the reverse strand, counting down.
AGAGAAGTCGGGACAGCTTGCTTACATCATGCTTACATCAGTTATTAATCGGTCATTGTATTTACAATCATATGCTAATATCAGTTAACTTTTCGAGTTTTTAAGTCAGGCAGGTTCATGTTTTGGCCATGTTTGTTTCAGTGATCTATTATGAAGGATTGCCTGGTTAGTGTACTGCATACTTATTAAAAATAGGATCGTTTCAAAATTTCTTCAAAATTTCAATTAAATAAGTTTATAAATGTTTAAAAACTGATACCATTCGAGGGTTCCATAAATTTTTTCGCTCAAAACATTCCAGTTTTCTTATAAAAACTATAAAATTATTACAATTTTGAAATTCAAATCAATGAGATAAAACTTTTATTAAAAATTTGAATTCTTCAAATCTTTCCTTCATTCCATTCTTACAATGTTTTTAGAAATGGCATAGCGCGTGCAAGTGTGCTTATTTTTAGGATAATGGTTTCCCTAGGCCTTATAAATTATCTTTGCTAGCAATCCCTTACAAAATAGTTGAACTTCATAGGCAATGGTCCAAAAAAATGACCTAATAAACATAATCCATAAATCAGTAACTGTGTCAGCCCAGCGCGCGAAGTGCGCTTCTTGATTCTAGTAACGATGAAACTACGTACCACAACCAAATGAAAACCTCTATTGTAGCCATCCGACATGCCATATGGTTCCAAGCTTAGTGACGGTGGATTTAATTTCACATCAAGCTATGACACATGATATTTGCTTCTACCACGGCGAACTAACCTTCGCATCAATTCGGATCGAGTGTGCACACGGAAAATCAATTCTTAGGTTCGGCAGGTGTTTATTCACCGTTCTATGACGAAACGCATGTTTATAGCATCCAAAATAACATACTCCCTCAGTTCCAAACTGTAGTTCACTGTTAACTTTTGAATATTCTATTTGACCTTTCGTCCTATTCAAAAAAATGTAAATATTATTTATTTTATTGTGATTTGTTTTATCATTAAATATATTTTAAGCATGACATATATTTGCATGTTTACACTATTTTTTTGAATAAGACGAATGGTCAAAAGACGTTTTCAAAAGTTAACATTAGATCCTTGTTATCAATGTCAACTGGGTATCATAAGTAAATAGATCCCGGTTGTTCAATCCTTTCTAAAGAGAAATGATCACTATAAATCAGACTCAATGGAATTGAATCCATTTCAAATAGCGAGAATTAGGATTCTTGATCCCTCTCAATCTTTTTTTCAATTCGAGGATCCAGAGGGGTGTTTCCATAGGAACTACCATTTGGAAGAAATACCATATACCAATCCCCTCTCCTTCTTCCCCGCCGATCTGTCTCTCTCATCCTATCTACCCGGCAGCACACCATCCTCTCCCTCTGAGCCGTGGGCCCACTCCCCCTCCGCCTCCCGGAGCCGCAGCCGATCGGCGCCGCTGCGCCCACGGCCCCAGCTCCCCCCGGCAAGAGGGGGGCAAAAGTCAAGAGGGAAACAGCTGCCTTTGACCCTCTCCCACGCCTCCGGCCTCCGGCCACCGCCGCCGCCGCCGCGTTCCGCTCGCCGCTGGCCGGCGCCGGAGCTCCCCGTCCCGTCCCGCTGCCCAGCGGGCCCCGCCTCTCCGCGCCCCCCATCATGGCAGCCTCTAGAAGGGGAGCGTGCGGCCGCTGCTGCTGATAGTGTATGGTTGCTGTCTCTCTCTCTCTCTCTCTCTCTCTCACTCTCACTCTCTCTCTCTGGCACCTCTCTCTCTCGCTCGCTCGCTCTCGCTATGCCCTCATAAATACGGGACAGCATAGAGATTGTTTCCCCAAAGTTTTCTGCGTGAGAGAGGCTGCATTGGTGGAGTGGTGGATTCACCCCGCGTATCCGCGCGGGTTTGGGCGGTGGTGGGAGTTGCTCGGTGAGTGGTCGATCTAGGGTTTACCGATTCGGATTCGGGCTTGTGTGTTTTCCCCTCGAATCTGTGTCCAGTTTCGCGGTCCTAATTGATTTGGAGCAGCCCAGCAAGTGCAAAGGGAGGCGTGTGCATGAGCAAAGCGTGTGTATTCCGATGGTGAATTAGTGCGTGTACTAACAGTGGTAGGCTGCTAGTGCCATGTGTTCGTGATTCATGTGGATATGTGATCATTTCATGGTGTGAATCGCGCGTGAGCATTGAAACATTACAGCATTTTAAGCGCTGCTGCTTTCGGCTTGAGTTGGTGAAATCAGTTTCTGGTGCTGTGCTTGGTGCTGCTGGCTGTTGCTCGCAGTTCTTGTGCCATGCTGCTGCTGGTTGTGTAATTCCAAGTGTGCTTGCTGCTTCTGGTTGTTGCTCGCAGTTCTTGTGCCATGTTGCTGCTGGTTGTGTAATTCCAAAAGTTTCTGGTGGGTAGGAGCATTGCTGCTTATTACTCGACGCTAGAGGCATAACTAGTGGTCGTGATGCTGTTTGGCATACTTGATTGAACCACATGTATGAAGCAGGAAGTCGCTAGAGATACGGTACTGCTATGTTAAGTTGGAAAACTATTTGTGGTTCGAGTCTACAATGCTTTGACCAATGTGCTTGTGAGGTTTTTAGTTTGGCCTTTTGAGCACCTTGCTTGATTTAAGGTGCATGCCAAAAACTCTTCTTTTCACAGTGTTTGTAAGGTTGGTAACTGACTTATTATCCCCTCACACATGACCAATCAGGCAGCGCCTTAGTGATTACTGAACTTATGGGTTTTAGTCTTGTTACTCTTCAATTGTTTGGCAACAATATTTCAGTATCCACATGAAATCAGTTAATTGTCAGAATGAAGTTTGGGATAAGCTCATATACCTTCATGGGAGAAGGATGAAACACATTTTGGCAATCTACTGTATAAACAATTTTTTGTCTGCACAACAATGCTAGCAGATTAGGCCTTAGAATAATTTTTTTGAATGGTGAAGGCCTCAAAAGTATTGGTGAATATTGATGGTGAAATTGTGGTGGTGTGGTGGGGAACTATAGTTTGCATGCATGCTACTGTTCCTTGAACAATTCACTGTGTGCATTTGATCATACCTTGGGTATTTGGGTGAAAACTGAAAAGTAGTAAACATTTAGATCCAAGAGGTGAGCTACTAGTGGAGTCGCCTGCAAAATTATGGTAGTACTTTTGGGTCTTGATGTTTTAGCCTTCTATGAATTCAAATTGACATTTTGGTTTGGATAATGAGTAAGTATATCCTTCTAATGTTTTTTGGATAGATAATAACACGACTAGCTACTAGCTCTTACATTAAAAACTATGCCTTGGTGATTACTGGATTTTATACATGTGTAGCTACTCATTCCCAACTTTTACTGTTGCCTTTCTTCTCAAATGCCCCCCAGTTTTGAAACTGCTGCAGTGTTGGCCGCCAGAGAGGCATTCATCTCTTCTCTATACTCATTCCCTTTTTTTCCTTTTCCTTCTTCATGTGGTTGTTCAAGATCTCCCTACAGTTTCAAGCTAGCAACAAAACAATCTAGCTAGCTCACTATTTAGCACACCGAAATCAAATTGATTTTTTGCTTATTTTTGCAGGTGATTTCGTATTTGCCCTTTGTCTGGCTGCAAGACAAATGTAATAATGGACAACCTTGGTCACAGAGAGAATGGGAGGCAACGACCAGACCAATACAAAGCACTTCATACTCAGGTGTGTATAATTTATCACAATGGATTAATATATATGGGTTTTAGATGCTACTATGAGATGTAAAAGATGGGACAGAACATTTGCTCACATCTAATTTTGCCATTGAGCATTTTCGTGTACCAATCATTTATTAGAGATGTTTTACCAGATCGTGCTGAAGATGAGTGCCTAAAGCTCATAAGTTCTTTTAGATCAAATAAGCTCATATGTTTTACAAAATCATTGTAGCAACACTGTCTAAAATGTAAATATGCTGATTCAAGATTTCTACGTGGATTTTTTTTTGTCGTATTGCATTTAGTTATTTTTCCCCAGGAAATTAAAGTAGCAATTTGCGATTATTAGATCTGTTGAGGGTTTAAAGTTATTTTGGGCAGTATAATTTATTGTTCCGGAAAGTTTCTATATTCCTATGCGTTCTATTATTTTGAACTTGCTGTGCTCAGAAATCTGTGTATCATCATAGATTCAATCATGTGGTTCTCTCAATACCGTGATCTTCAAGCAGAGGCTGGGCAATATGAACCTCGTAGCCCTTAGTTTATCCATAAACTTTCCATGGCAAGTGGCAACTTCTGTCTCAGTAATATATCCCCCGCACCTAAAGTGCTTGAGACGGTTGCTGTAGATACTACTCCATAACTACCAGTGTGTAACAAGGCGCAAGGAACTAGTCGGGTGGAAGACCAACGCCTGGCGTCTAATTGTTGCCTAAATTGGGTAGGTAGCCAAGTCTGGATGGTGCCGACTAGGCAGGGTTGGTGGCTGACTAGGGCAACATTGTAACTACAGTACAGAGATTGTCACTTGTCAGTAAGTATGTAGGCTAACATGCATTACCCATTACTTTTATTTCATTCGTAATCCATATTGCTCCTAAATTTGTTACACATGGGGGATGCCCAAGTTGAATTTGGGAAATTTTATTTGTCTTAGGTGACTTACCTGTTATTCTAAGACAATAGATACCACAAGCCTCTTTTGTTCTGGTTTGCACTTTGTTTTCTGGTGCTATGCAGCTATCCAGCAAATGGTGAGACTAGAATAACTACCCTGATAATGTGTTGGAGGAGACTATGGAGTTCCCTCTGTCGAGTCTAATACTTCTTTTAACATGTATTGCAAATTTGCAATTACAAGCCTGAAAACTGTGAAGAAATGTGCAGCGCTTAGCTTTACATCTGCTTCCGTTAATATAAATCACAAACGCCAATATTTAAGCTGCTTCTCTACTACTGTGCATTGAAAATATGTTCCTTTTTTTTTCTTCTGAAGATACTTGTTACTATATATATGAAAAAAATGCTGAAAGAATGTGGGACTTATGATGTCTATCCTATTTTTCAGTGGATGATGCCTCAAAGGCAGCTCAAGGACCACCACAGTATGAATCTACTGGCTATGATGAATGAGAGGGACAGTGCCATCCGAGAAAGAGACCATGCTCTGGCTGAGAAGAAAGCTGCTGTTGCCGAGCGAGATATGGCATTCGCTCAGCGGGATGCTGCAATGGCTGAACGGAATGCTGCAGTTGTGGAACGAGACAATGCCCTTGCTGCTCTTGAGTTAGCCCGCACAAATGGGTTGAATATGAATAACGGGAATGGATTCCCCCAAGGATCTCTCAGTGGAACAAAGAGCATTCACCACCATGACCAGCTCTCTCATGCCCAATCATCACCATTGCAACTGGCGGATTCTCCATACGATCATGTGAGAGAAATGCACATATCAGAAGCATACCCTATCTCAACTGCTCCAAGCAATATTGGAAAATCAAAGAGGGGGAAGAAAAATAATGGTGAGGCCTCTCCATTGAAGAGGCCATCTGGTGTACTCAGGAAAACCAAGAAAAGCACTGGTGATTGGAAGAATGTTGGAATGTCTGGTGTTGGAGAAGATTCAGCTCGTGTCTCCGTGTTGAAGAACGAGTGGAAGGACCAAGACCTTGGTTTGAACCAGGTCACATTCGATGAGTCGACAATGCCTGCACCCGTCTGCTCATGCACAGGGAAGCTCCATCAGTGCTACAAATGGGGGAGCGGCGGGTGGCAGTCATCCTGCTGCACCATGAACCTTTCCCTGCACCCGCTCCCAGTGATGCCCAACAAGCGCCATGCTCGCATTGGGGGAAGGAAGATGAGTGGTGGTGCATTCACAAAGTTGCTCAGCCGGTTAGCAGCCGAAGGCCACGATCTATCTACACCAGTGGACCTCAAGGACCACTGGGCCAAACATGGCACGAACAGGTATATCACAATCCGGTAACCTCTGCGACCATGAAAGAATGCACGATTCAAACTGGAAAGGGGGAGATCTGGTAAAAGGCTGCATCTCCTGCATTCCCTGAAGCCATAGCGGGTGCCATCATTGTAATCCTATTTTTATTGGTTTCTAGTGGGTGTAGGTAGAGTTTTGTATTCACAGTGCTGTAGTTGCCCTCTTTTCTCAAGTCTGAATCGTGCTCATGGCGCTGGGAATGCGAAGCTCACTAGCTAGAATGAATGGGAATGTAATTCTAGTCTCCAGGTTATTCACTTCATCGTGAGATGGATTGTATAGTTTGACAGCCGGATTTAAGGGGTAGTAGTGGAAGGCCTATTGCTAGCTTGTTAGCATCCTGCTGGGCGGTTCAAGAGCATTGCTATTGGCTAATGCCTTTTTCTTGTCATACTTTTCCACTGCTGCTTCGCCCATTTGGTGTGATTTACCAGTGAACATAAGGCGCTGCTGTTCATGTACAAAAATCTTGCTGGTTCTGCTGGCATAACCGTTGTACCAACGGTGTTACAGCAGCTGGCCTACAAGATATTTGCTAGCCAATTTGACCACAGGACACCAAGCCATGTTTTATTTCAAATCATGGCATCTCAGAATCCTGAGACTGCAGAACCTCTGCAATGTTACTGCAAAAACCAAAAGACAACCTCCTCCCAGAACAAGACCAAAAGACACATGAACAATCATAAGCCAAGTCAGTAAGCATAACCCCGACTTGGCAACACTTGCAGCATCAGTAATCACACCAGTATGTTCTTGCAGCATCATTCAGATAGCTAAGATCAGCTCAGATTACATAAGCAGATGGCTTCAGTTCATGTGAAGAAAGTAAGCATAAACCAAACACTTGCAGCATCAGTTACCACACCAATATGTTCTTGCAGCATCATTCCGGTAGGTTACATAAATCAGCTCAAATCACACAAGCTGATGGCTTCAGTTCAAGTGAAAGTCAGTAAGCATAAATTAAAGCACTTGCAGCATCAGTAACCACAACAGTATGTTCTTGCAACATCATTCAGGTTACAGAAGCAGATGGTTTCCGTTGCTCGATGGATTGGGGCAGACCAAGAGCAAGATCAAGAACAGAAGCAGCATGGGCAGGATGAAGAGGAAGAGCAAGGGGGTGATTCCTATTCCTATCCGGCGAGGGGATTGGCGTGGATGGTGACGCGGTTGAGCCTGATCTCGGCGAGCGGGCGGTCGCCGGGGCCCGTTGGCGTCTTCTCCATGAGGTCGAGCACCTCGAAGCCGTGGATGACCTTGGCGAAGACGGTGTAGTGGCCGTTGAGATGCGGCTGCTTGGCGTAGGTGATGAAGAACTGGCTGCCGTTGGTGTTGGCGCCGCTGTTGGCCATGGATATGATCCCGCGGGCGTTGTGCTTGAGACCCTCCCGGAACTCGTCCCGGAACTTGCCGCCCCAGATGGAGGCGCCGCCCTTGCCGGTGCCCGTGGGGTCGCCGCCCTGCACCATGAACCCCTTGATGTTGCGGTGGAACACCGTGCCGTCGTAGTAGCCGCTCGCGCACAGCGCCAGGAAGTTCTCCGCCGTCTTGGGCACCTTGTCGCAGAACACCTCGCACTTGATGTCCCCCAGGTTCGTGTGCAGCGTCACCGACTGCACCATTCCCAGCCCATCGATCCCGCCGCCGTTAGCGCCAGGGTCCTTCCGATCGGAAAGAAAATGAAGAGGGGCTTGCTTGCTTGCTTACCATGGCGACGGCGGAAGGTCGGAGCGGCGGCGGCGGCGGCGGCGGCGGCGGTCGAGCCGGCCGGCGACGGCGAGCGCTTTGCTTTGTGTTCGTGGTTTCTCCTCCTCCTCCCTCTAGAGAAGCCTGGAAGGCGGTGTGCTCGGTTTGGGCCCGCGGGTTGGGCCGCCGCTTTATTTATGCACCGGTGTTTTTTTACCTTTTTTTATTTCGGTTTTGCTGCACCATTTCCGAAAATTGGTTCACAAAATTTTCAACAGGTCAATTGGTTGGAACAAGAAAAATGTATAAACAAATTTTTACAGAAATCGTAGCCATCCCCTGATTCTCTTCGGCTAACTTATACTCCCTCCGTTTTTTTGTTTAACGCCTTTAACTTTTTGATACATTTTTTATCATTCATCTTATTCAAAAAATTAGTGCAAAGATGCAAAAAAATAAGTCATATTTAAAGTACCTCTATTAATAAAACAAATCACAACAAAATAAATAATATTTACAAAAAAATTGAATAAGATGAATGGTCAAATGCATGTACAAAAGTCAAAAGCGTCAAATAAAAAAGAACGAAGGAAACTTCAAATGCTTCCTTGTATGTTCTCCGGAACTCACTTGTTTTTTTAATGTAAAGTTAAGTTGAGCTTTACTATAACAGAATTTTATTTTTATATATCCTATATCTTGTAATAATTTGTAACGATTTTAAGACTTTTAGCATTCGTATCAAAGAACATAAAACTATTTTTTGATTATTTTTTCAGCCTCTTTAGATCCTTTTCGAGGCTCGATTTTTGCTACAGTAAAAACTCAAACTTTACTCAATACTGGAAGGAACATAGGCCCAGATAGAAAAAAGAGCTTGGTCACGCACTCCCAGATAGAAAAAAGAAAAGGACTCCAAAAAAAAACAAAAGTTGTTGCTTTTAAATAAGTCAGACAGGCATATATGAGTTGGGGAGAAATCTAATCTCGATAGTACTTACTCTTGTGACAAGCAAGAGAAAATTGTTCCAGCCTGGAAATTTACGAGTCTGCTTCTCTCTGTTAAGTGGCTGTATAATTGTTGCAGACTCCGTAAAGTCGAGTCAACATGCAGAAACGATAAGCATAATTCATCATTTTCCTATTTACTAACTAGTCCCATAGAACATTTCCAGTGGACATCCCATACTGTAGCCATCCTGCAAGGAGAGACAAAATCGATTTTTTTAAAAAAATATTTTAACCCAACTCTTTTGCCCTGTTCCTTTAAGAGTTGCTGTCCAAAGTGGCACCAGATGAATCCCAATAAATAAATAAATAAACACTTTTGATCACAACATAATGAGCTGCATCCAAAACCCTGGCACGCTGCTTCTTTACAGATAACAAAAATGTCCAGTCCTCAACATTAACTTGTGCCACCAAAGAACCAAATTACCAAAAGGAAAAAAAAGAGGGGAATATAACAAGAGTGAATGAATACAAGGCATGACTTAACCTATCATCAGGATTCAGGCAGTAAATTTGCCTAAGGTGCCCACAGGGGGAGCAGATGAGACATGAGGCTATGAGAGCAACAAACAGATAACCTTCCAATGAGCTGCGTCGTGGGCTTTCATCAGGAACAGACAAGACATGACCAATATGAACATGTTTCCTCACCACATTCTTCGAACTGACCAAGGACCTGCTGCTTCTACAAATTGTCAATTCCCAACTTTAATGGTAAAGACAAAGGCAGAATTCTGATCAAAACTGGCAACATCCTCTTTTCTTGTGTTCCCCCCGCATTTTGTAAGCAGCACCTAGGAAAGCAATTATTCCACTAGTACCTTACAAGGTCAAGAGGAGGATCTGTAGGTTTTCAACGGTTTGATTTTTGCCTACCTGTAACCCTCCTGAGCCTTTCCACCACTACAGGAATATCCCGCTCACTCAATGTTGTGAAACAACACCTGAACCATCCTGGCTCAATGCAATGGCAAGATGAACCTGGAGTAACATTGACCTTTGCCACCTCCAACAGCCTATCCCAAAGCTTACGCTCTCCTTTCTCGCTGTAAGACTGAATAAACTTGCTCATGTCTGCCCAACAATAGAATCCTCCACTGCTCTTGAAGCACTCAATGCCCACTTGTCCTAAAGCATCAACAAACAAAAGGTACATCTTCCGGAGCCTCTCACTATTTATCTTCAGGTAATTTGAAATGAACTTTTGGTCTGAAAGCATGGCGACAAGTAGACGCTGTGTCGGAGTTGACACAGATGAAAATCTAGCAACCTTAGCGGCTGCTGCCACAATGCTTTCATTATAGGAATATATCACTCCAACTCGAAACCCAGCAAGAGATAAGTCTTTTGACAGTCCATAAATTATGTGAACCCTGCCTCTATCAAAGTCTTCTAGTTCATCCACAACCTCTGCCACACTTGCAAATTTACCAACTCCAAACGTTGAGCCAGCAAATACTTCATCAGAAATTAAGTGTATGTTCTTCTCTGTAACAAACTCTAGAAGATCGCGCAGTGTTTGCTTGGGCACAAAGCTTCCTGTAGGATTGGAAGGGTTGGATATGAGAACCCCACGAACCCTTACTCCTCGCTTCTTTGCCTGCTTGTAAGCTATTTCTAGAGCAGTGATGCTAATGTTAAAGTTGTCGGTGCTACGGCAAGGAACAGGTATCAACTCAACACCAGTTCGCCATTTTATGTCCCTGTCCCACCTGCAGAATGACAAAGTCAGTACATCACTTTCAATACCAAACTACGCTTGCAAATTCACCTAGCCAGGTAGGAAGATAGAATTACCCAGGGTAGTATGGCGATGGAACAAGAAATGCATTTCCTGGATCAGCAAGACAAAAACTCAGTATTTCCATTGCAGGAGTTGCACCAGATGTTATCACCATTTGCGATGGATCAAAGGATACAGAATCTTGCATGATTTGCCTCATGAAACCGGCAAGAGCCTGAAAGAGAAATTTAACAGTTTGTGTTGGGAATACTGCCAACCGTGTCAAAAAAGGTGAAGCCAAAAGGTAGTTTGAGTGACTGCACCAGATTCAAACTAGACTTTTAAAAGGAAGATTCAGGGTTTCTTATAGCTAACTTCACACCAAAAAGACTTCCCAAGTTTATATGGGGAAACACTGAGGCTATGGAGAATATACAGATTTTGGACACTGACAGACCATTAAGCACAAGAGGGAGCAAAGTAAAATCATAGGCAAGATACAGTATAGATCCACACATTAACCACTTAAGAAATGATGCACTGTTTAAAATTTAAAGCGTGAGCTGCAACTTTCTTAAGAACATATTCCTTTATTAGGTTGATGGTATAAACAATACACCAATCCATACTCAAGCCTCTTCATCATACACAAAGGCCAAAAACTTTCGTTCTCACTAGAATCTCCAGGACTATATCTTTTTCAGTGTTGCTAACGTTCCAGCATTAAGCTTGAAATATAACCACAAAGCATCACAATTCGAAATTTTGAATTTAGATATCCAGCAAGTGGAGAACAATCAACTTAACCAAGCTTGGTTAGATATTCATAGCAAATCATTCACTGCTAAATTGCAAAGTGTGATCCATGACCCATCTAGCTATGACGGAAATTAACAATTCAAATTAATAAAGATACACATCATCCAATGCCCCAGGAACATGGAACTGCAAGTTTTCAAAAAAGAAAATTGCATCATTAGACTCCAAACTTGTCCCGCCTGTGCACATAAATCCGTAAGTATCGAAACCGCTTATTTAGGTACCCAAATTTGCGGAACCGTTGCAATCAGGTTCATAGGTTGGTTTTTTAGGCTGTTTTGGTGATGTGGACAACCATGTTAGCGCCTACATGACATTTTTCTTTTTCTTTCTTACTTTTAATGTGGGAACTCTCGCGTACATGCATGCAAGGAGAGGTAGAGAGGAGAGAGGGGGCGAGATGACAAGTAGGTCCCACATGAAAAATAAAAAAGAAAAAGAAAAATGCCACGTAGACACTGACATGGCAGTCCACATCACCAAAACAGCCTAAAAAACCAATCTATGAACCTGATTGCAACGGATTCGTAAATTTGGGTACCTAAATAAGCGGTTTCGATACTTATGGATTTATGTGCACAAGCGAGACAAGTTTGAGGACTAATGGTGCAATTTTCTCTTTTGAAATCTTTGATGTTTTTGAAAACAAGTCGATGATGCCTATTTCTCAGCATTGGTAAAGATTTATGGATTGCCAATTGCAGCCATCATAACTAAAATGACGACGGAATTAAACAGAAGTGAAATGGTGAGTCTTTGACACACATCCATTACAGATAAGATATATATGGCCACAACAAATCAGAAGCAAAAGAAACCAAAATTGAACAGTATTAAGTCAGTCATCGTATCCCATGTCAGGCTTCACCGCTAACGTTAACATCACATGACAATTCAACAACCAACTAAAGGTTATTCTTTGATTGTGCTGTCTAGTACAGCACAGCATCTAAGGCTGCATTCACGAAATCAGTAGTCACTTATCACTACCAATGCCAGACAAAAGTATTTTCAGAAGAAAGAAAGAACTAAAGAGAACCTATATTTAAAGTTAAAAAAGATATAATTTTATCATACTGCCGCATAATATAGAAGTTTTATGAAACAGTGTCATAGGCAAGAGCGTGACTGCAGTGGGAAAAAAACTTATAAGAGATCAAAACCACGTGAGATCGCAGCAGCATTTTCTTTTTAGGCCAGAGAATTGGGACGTTCGCTGCTAGGGGAATCAGGTGTTTCTTTTGGATGGATGGAATCAGGGGAGGATTCAGCTGGCTTACCATCTTCAAGGCAAGTATCCCGTCGTACGGCTGGTACGTGGCGAGGCCCCTGATGGTGAGCTCCCTCCCCTCCTCGTCTTCTCCGCCCACAGCCATCGCCTCCCCCGCGTGCTCCTCCATCCATTTCCCCACCAAATCCAGCGAGAGCTGCACCACCATGACCGCGTCAATCTCACTCTTGGGTAACAAAACGAAAAGGGTTAAAGGGGGGAAGAAGGAAAAGGAAAAGGAAAAGGAAAACCATTTACGTGGTTCTCGGCGATGCCGAGCTGGATGATGCCGGCGGGGTTGGAGGCCTGGTGGTACTGGTCGTCGGCGCAGCGGCGGAGGCCGGCGTAGTAGAGCGAGTCCTCGTCCCCGGCGCGGACGAGGGCACCGCGGGAGGAGAGCGCGGGCAGCGCGGCGCGCGGGGAGAGGATGCCGCGGGAGAGGGAGCGGTGGATGGGCGCGGCGGCGGAGGAGGAGGAGGGGGATCAGGAGGCCGAGGGCGCGGGGCGGTTGCGCTTGATGTAGAGCTGGAGGAAGTAGAAGAGGGCGCAGGGGATGAGGGAGCCGAGGACGATGCCGCCGCGGCCCTGCACGACCCCCTGCAGCGGCACGACGATGCGCATCCCGCCGTCGGCGCGAGGGCGGCGCGCGCGGGGCTCGTCGCGGTCGCGCCGCGGGTGGCTGCTGCTCTTGTGGTCGTCCGCCGCCTCGTCCCTCCGCTTCATGGGAGGAGGCGGCGGCGGCGGCGGCGGAGGTGCATACACGCGCGTGTGGTGGTGGTGGGTTGGCGCGGGCGATTGGTTTGGGGGTTTGGGCGGGAGCGGGAGCGGTGTGGCGTGTGGGGGCCGACGAGGGAGCGCAGCCACGGCACGCCGGCTTTGGCGTCTTGCCGCCGGTAATTCCGTCGGTTTGGCTGCGCGGACTCCGGACGCTCAGATGCCGGGGGAAACGCCACCAAATGCCGGGGTAGTAAAATCCCAAATGTCATAGATGCCTTTGTGGTTCTTAAAAAAAAAATGAAAGGCTTTGCGGTGTTTACTAGGTTAACGAGCGAGGCGATGAAGCTAATTGCAAATTTAAACACGCTATTGTATTTGGTATCACTCGGCACCCTAGTACCAAGGTGCGTCTCTGCGTCACAAGGGGCCGCTCCTGTTTCCAAAAAATTGCTCAAATGACACCTAATTCACCGTCACAAACCAAAATGACACTCAATTCGTCTCTATTTTCTAAAATGACACCGAGACAACGAATTTTATTTCCAAATGACATTTTCGCATTTTCTCACATTTTTCCTTACCTTTTCCCACCTTTTTGCCTCTTCTCCCCTATCTCCGACGGTGGCGCCGCCGTTCCCATCGCCAGCGCCGCGGCCGCTCCCGTCGTCGTCGACTCGTCGGTGTTTCTGCCACCGCTGTTCCCATCGCCGGCTCCCTTCGCCGTTCCAGCCACCGTCGTCGCCTCCCGTCGTCTTTCCAGCTACGGTGCCGCCTCCCGTCATCGTTCTAGCCGCCGGCGCCTCCCGTCGCCATTCTAGCCGCTGATGCCGCCTCCCGTCGTCGTTCCAGCCGCCGCATGTCCTCCCCGCGATTGTTCCAGCCGCAACCGCCCCCTTCCGCCGTCGTTCCATCCGCCGCTGGCCGCTGCCACATCCAGTCGTCTTTCTAACATCGGTCGCCGGCTACCGCCGCCATTGTCGTAGACGGTGGTGTGGGAGAAGCCAGCAAAAAGGGTGGAAAAAGGTGAATAAGGTGGCGAAAAAGAGGGAAATATTGTTTGGGAATAAAATTCATTGTCTCGGTGTCATTTTAAAAAATGGAGACGAAACCATCTCCAACCATTTTCTCTTCGTTTCATTCTCTTCCCCATTCTCTTCCCTCTATTTTATCTCTTTATTTCTTACCATCTCCAACAGAATCCCTTCGAAGGGATTCACATAGAGATTGGAGAGAGAATCTCCTTCTAAGGAGAATGAAGGGAGAAATCTCTTCAGAAAGAGAACGGTGAAGAGAATCCATTGGAGCTTCAAAGAGAACCAAAATCTCTTCGCGAAGAGAAAATAAGAGATGAAGAGACACCGTTGGAGATGGTAAATCCCAAATGTCATAGAAGCCTTCGTGGTTCTTGAAAAAATGAAAGGCTTTGTGGTGTTTACTAGATAACGAGCGATGAAGCTAGTTGAAAATTTAGCCACAGTTTTTTTCAAATTAACAGCTTAACAACTTATCTACGTTTAAAAAGACATGTTTTTAGTTTTTTTAATCCTTTTTTGGTGTTTTGAAGGTGGGTCCTAACGCTTTAAAAAACAAGTCAAAACAAAATGAATCTTAATCTCGAAACTACCTCGATCATTTCAGCCGTTCAGCTATTCAGATCAGCTCAAAAGAACATAGCCTTAAACACACTAACTAATTATTGTATTTGCTATCACTCGGCATCCTAGTACCAAGGTGCATCTCTGCGTCACAAGGGCCCCCTCATGTATCTCTTCCTCCCTTCCTTGGCCCCTCTTCCCAAAACCCTAGCCATGTCCTATGTCCATCGCTGTCACCAAGGCCTATTTTCGCCACCATCGTCATGCCCGCCTTCTCATCTCCGTCATTGCCTCCTCCCCTAGCTGCCTCCTTGTCCGTCATTCCTCCCCTTTCCTATCCAACGGTGGTTCCATGTTACTGCTCCTCCCCCACTCGGCCACCCCTACTAGCTGTCTAAGCCCCAGTGCCCTTTGTCCCCTTCCTCACAACAATTCCGCCTCTCACCTTCACCTCTTTGACAATGACATTGCCTCCCATCGCCATTCCCTATAATCAAATATTCCCTACTTCTTGAGTCTTTGTCCCTAGTATACCTGTTCAAACCTCAGGTCGGGCGGGGCTTCGAGTCGGGCATGGAAAAGCCCGGTCCTACAAGACCAGGCCTGAGCCAGACTCGACCCGGTGCGTCAGGCCATAGTTTTGGGCCCGAGTCCGGTCCAAAGCCCGGCTTGGCCACAACTTAATTTTCATTTTTGTCGGGCTCGGTCCGGCGGCCGAGCTTCGGATCGAGTCCCGAGGTCGGCCTAATGCGCTGGTCAAGCGGGGTAGGGCCGGATTAACCTTATGGCAAAGCGGGTTTGAAAATGTATGTGATGTGTTACTCATGTGTGTAGCTAGCTCCTAAGGTAGGCTAGCCTCTGGCCAAATTTAGATTAGATGTTACAATGGGTAGAGCACAATTTACTTAAAACATTGTCACCTAAAAATTACCTATATTTCTATCCATTTCAACATAATACCAAACCCAAAAACTATATAAGTAGAGCTACACAGGGAGAGAATATAAATATAACATAATACTACACAGGGAGAGTGTAACATAGCAATTCTCTCACATCATTAACCAATCATTCAAATATAACAGTCCATTTAGCAATTTTGTTTGAACACATGAATGCTGCTTGAATTATTGCTTTTTAGCAATTAAATGAATATAGCTATTCCATCGAAGATAGCCTCGTCGACAAACTCCGAATGACTACTTCGACTAGTTATTGATAAAGATACTGCTACTTTGAAGAGAAAATTTTGGAATATGACATCCAATTTGCACATCTCATAGCACATATATGCCTACATGGGCTCGAGTCTCAATCTGAAGCTCGGTCGTCAGGTCGGGCTAGACCCGAACCTGAGAATTTTGCGAAATAAGCCTTGGTCCCAATCTGAAGCCCGACGCACCGGGATGGGTCGGGCCCGAGCTTGGTCCCGCGAGACCGGGCTTTTCCAAGCACGACCCAAAGCCTAATTCGGACCGATGTTTGAACATGTCTACCTATAAGGCTGTAACATAGGAGATCATTTGAGCCAACGACTATGAGCCAATGCTCTATATGTCATAAATGTAAAGTTGAAAAAATGTTTGTGGCCGAATTCTCCCGCACTCCGAGTGGCTCTCAACTCTTAAGATTTTAGCAGTGATCATGGTCCAGCATGAGAAGGCTCTTGAACTGCCTTCTAGCTCAAAGTAATGAAAGCTGCGATTTCATTGCGTTCCACCTCTCAGAGCATGTACAATGGTACACATTAGCTGTCTGTAAGCTGTCTATAAGGTTTGTCGTGTAAGATGGATAATGACGTGGAGGAGAGAGTGTGTGCATAAAGAGTTCAGCCATCTCCAATGCAAGAGATGACTCTACACGCGAATTAAAAAATCTAGTGTGTGATTAAGTAGCATAAAAAATATGCAGCCGTCTTTAAGTTATTTTTACCATTGTATAAGTTGTCTCTAAATCATATTTACAAGTGACATGCCAACAATTATACATTCTCTCAATTTATTGCTCCTAGCACAAACTCTTTTTTTTAAAAAAAAGGTGCATCGAATTCTCAGCTGCACGGCAGCAGCAACCAGCAAGCAATGAACCCGGACGGCTGAGACAGAAATACAGAATGGAAGCGATGGAAAATAAAGCATGGAAAACAAATAGAAACCCCCCACAGCTGCCACTCTTGTTTGCATCAACCGCATGAGCAGCAGACAAGAAGAAAAGCGACCTCTGCTACAGACGAAATCCCATCGGAGCAACAACTGTCGCAGAAAATGACTTGCTTGTGCCTATTGTTGAATCCTTGAGAGCCGTGACGTGAAAAACGACCGCTATTGCTGAAAGGCTCCAAAACTCAAAACTCATGTGCACTGGTCACCGGATACTCCAAGTTCCGAACCATGTATATTAACCGGAATTGTTTAATAGCAGTTATCTGTTTTTCGTTTTTAGCAGTCAGCTGGAGTACTTTTTTTTTTCAGTTTGCATACTCTATTTTTTTACTTAGTTTGATAGTGAAATTTTAATTATTTCGTATTGTGGAAAAATATTTATGTACAATAGTTGACATCAATTTTTAAATTTTTTCATTAATCGACTAGTTTGTTGTTGACTTTGTTAGAAATTTGGTTTGTAAGTTTTCTGGGGGTTTGAGGCTAACCATATGGAAATTTTGTAACCTTCAAATTAATTTTGATATGTATTTTTTTTACTGTCTTTTACTCCTGGGTTTGACTAATCTTGGGTAGGTAACTGTCAAAAACCTAAAAAGCAACCACATGCCATTAAGCCAGTCCCTTATTTGATATACCAGTGATGCTACAAATCGGACGTCCGCTGCTAACAAAAAAAAGGGGCATTGTTGCAGTACATTGAACTAAATATTGTAGTATGCTGAATTGAATATTGTTGCACATTAAGCCAAATATTACACCGAGCCATTTTGTGCAACCTTTTGTTTTAAAATTCATTCGGTTCAACATACTGCAACAACATTCTTTTTTTTCTAAACATCGAATGTTCCATTTGTAACAAAGCCCTTAATATAACGTCTTTAAAAGATTCTCTAAGAGTCTCTAAAACTCTCCATTCAGCACTCTCTCTAAAATATCCCTTCATCAATTAGAAACTAAAATTTGGACCTCCGAATATTAAGTTGTATGCATCGATCAATTCATAAAAAAAAGACTAACACATATACTTTTAGGGGCAGTCTAACATGCAATAGGCTGAAAATTAAATAAGTGTTAGTCGTTTTTTTATAAAATCGCACTATAATTATACTAAAGTTGCATATTATTAATAAATATAATTTTCGTCTTACCAATATGCAATTTTATATTGACTGAAGCAGACATTATGACTTAAAACATAGGAAGAAAAAATATGTGAGCATATTTGTTTAGCAAATCTACGTAGTAATAAAGAGTAGAAATTTTGGAATAGCAATTTTATAGAAGAACTGTACCTTGTATGTAGTGCAAGTGAGCAGTGCAATTTTAGTGTTTGCAACTTGAAATAACTAATACTCCCTCCGTCTTTTTTTTGTTTGACGCCGTAGTTCAAAACGAAACGTCTTCTTTTGTTTGACGCCGCAGTTCAAAGCTCGATTTTACCACTGTTTCACCGATTTTGCCCCTGCTTGCACACGCAGCACACCTCGGCCTCCGCCGCCGCCTCCTCCTCCCGCCTGACGCCGCCGCACCCTCCTCCCGCGCGCCGCCGTCCCCTCCTCCTGGCCGCCGCCGCCGCCCCCTCCTCCCGCGCGACGCCGCCGCACCCTCCTCCCGCGCGCCGCCGCCCGTTCCTCCTGGGCGCCCGCTGATTGGAGCTTGGAGCTTGATTGGAGTTCATTGGAGCTTGACTGGCCTGAGGGCTACCCGCTGCTTCTCTCCCAAATTGTTGAGCTATTTTTCATTGATAATTAAGTGAACTGTATGAAATGTACATATATGTATACAGTCAAGGGATTCCTGGATATGATTTGTGAAATTTGTATGCAGTAATATTTGTATGCTCTTTGTGAGTTTTGGTGTTATCCTGTATGCAAGTTGTTCTTGTTATGGTAATAATGTTTTAATTTTCTGAATCTAATTATATGAGCTTGTATGAACTGAAAGCTTGGAAGCAAAATTGAGCAAGTCATCTGGTCTTGTATGATGTGTGTGCCTGAAGATAAGCCTGAAGATAAACAATACAGGAGCCTGAAGATGAGGCTAGACTGTACTACTAGTTCCAATCAGTATTCATGGCTGTCACTCTATTCATACTGTCAAGCTTTCTTCTTGTATGGTTAGATGAAGGCATCATATGATCAAATCAACAAAAATTCTGCTGCTAGTGCATGTTGATGAATGTACATGTTCAGTTCTGGGAGCATTAGAAACCAGCGAGTACATGTTCAGTGTTGTGCCCCTGGGAAAACTATGTGTGTAATATCAAGAACTGATCTAGAATTTGCATGGATATAATTTCTGTAAGTGTAACACAATTATGTAAAATGGTGATATCAGATCATGAATAAAGCCCCTTTAACATGGTAATTCATTATGTCAAGGCGATGCTATTAGTTGAAACTGTGTGAACTGCAGTCAGCTAAAATTGGCACCTGGAGCAACAAGTTCTGCCCCTCCTGGAGAAATCATTTGAGTATATTTAATTGTGTTTGGGTGTGTTTTGTTTTAAATAAAAATCCAAAACAAAAATGGTTCCCACATGTTCAGCCTAAACATAACAAATTTGTTATCTATTGAGTTCAATTAGAGCCACGCAAGAAAATGAAGGGGCTGGATCACATCCTACAGCCAGGCTGTTTGACCTGGTTTTAGCCATGGAGTCTCAAGATACACCCCACCAATAGGAGCTGTCATGGGATGCAAGTTATTGGATAGTGGCCGCAGAAGCAGCTAGGCAGCATGTGAGTTTGACAACCAGAACATAAATCGAATCATTTGCTATTTATAACAACTCAAGACCTGGTTGTACTTTGTGATCTGTGAAATTGTCAATCATTTGCTATTTATAACAAGAGCCAAATAAACAGAATCAGTGGCACACCGAATAATCTTCAAAAGCCTGATCGACGGCGGCAACAAGCTCCTCAGTGGTTTTTGCTGTTTTTTTATACTGGATTGCTTGGAGAGAATTAAAGAAACCAAGATCAAGAATGTTGAAATCCGGTGAGTTAGCTGGTTGACACACAAGACTGATGTCAAACCCATCTTGCTTAGCAGCCTCACAAAAGAGTTTATCGTTAGGGGCAACGTGAGGCTTAGCATTGTCTTGCTGTATGAATATAGGCTTGCCGGCGTCTTCACGTGGCCACTTAGCACGAATAGCCGGCAAAACCTTTTCAGTCATGAAAGCTCGCATAACATCCTTCGTGATCGACTCGATCGGTTTCATCTCTATTGTGCCTGCAGGTCTGTTCACACTCGATCTCTTGGCAGCTTGATACTTCACGAAGGCAAAGCATCCAATTTTGCCATCAAAGGTGCAGCCACCATCAGAATCAAATCTCGGTCGAGCAAGAGCTGTCAAAATCTGGATCTTTGGAATGTAGTTCTTGTTCTTACATGTTCGTATGGGCTCTTCTTCACCACAAACTGTATAGTATCGCTCTGTCTTTCTGGTGATGTAGAACCATTTCTCATCAATGAAGACATAATCAAACAGCCCTTTGAACATAGGATCGTGGGGTACACTCCTCGGGTCAAGCATTGACAGGCACCACTTTAGCCGATCCTTCTTGTTCTTCTCTGTCAAGTAGGGCTTTATTGTGTTTGAGACACGCTTTATGACACCTTCTTGTTTCATTTTGTGCACTTTATTGTTTCCTTTTTTCCAGATACGCTGTATTGTCCGGATAGGTACCGAGAATTGTACTGAAACTTCTCTTGTCTCATGACACTTCAGATAACCATTCCTGGCCCTTGCTAGCAAAGCTTGAAATATTGCTCTCCGTTTCTCATCAGGCACTACTACTTTCCTGCGCGCATTGCCGTGAGCATGTGGATCACCCTCAGGATCAAATGCCTAGACTTCAAGCAGTTTAGCTTTAACCATGTTAATGGTCTCACATTATTGGTTTATAGAGAATCAAAGTTGATTTACCAATGAGTCGCGAAATGCTATGGTTCTTCCATATGATTTTTGAATTTATTCAGAAGTAATTCGTCGAGATCATGCACCTTTTTCTTATTTATCCAAACAAAAAAATATTTTAAAGTGCAGCCGGATAGATCCAATCTATTCTTGAAATAGACAACTCGCACACACTCCCTTTCCAAAAAAAATCAATACACCAACCACTACGGTTAGATTTATTAGATTTGTTGCTAAAATATCGGTATTAAGCCCAAAACTCCCAGCGGATGGCCAGTGAGCTAAAAAAACAAAAGAATGGGTTACATTTTTCATATGCTCTCCTCTTATAAATAGGACGAACAAAGAACAAAGTTTTTCGATCACTTACTTCGCCCGCCCTTTTTTTATCGGTTTTTTTAATGCAATTTTTTTTAATGCAAATAGATTCAATCTAGTAATCTCTTTTAGATTAAGTCTTAGGTCTCGTTTGACCCGTGAAGGATCCCCTTTGTTGAAATGCTCCCAAACCAAAATTCCTAAAATAAAAAGAAAAAGACTTTCCACTGCCCTAAACTAAGGATGGGAAGGAAGAAGGCGAGCATATCCTCTAAATTGATCATCCTCAAATCAGCCCTTCCTGGGGTGGGATATTGTCTGTCCCAATAAATAGAGAATTCCGGGAGTAATAAATAGGAGTAAAGTATTGATATAATTGGAATTGCAGAAGTAAATACCAATTTCCTATTTCCTAAAAAAAGAAAAAAGTATCTAATCTAAAGGACTCATTTTCTTTTTTAGGATTAAACAAAAGGATTTGCAAATAAAAGCGCTAGTGCCACAACTAGTCCATAAATTGTTAAAGCTTCCATAAAAGCTAGACTAAGCAATAAAGTACCTCGTATTTTACCTTCTGCTTCCGGCTGTCTCGCAATACCTTCTACAGCCTGTCCTGCAGCAGTACCCTGACCAACTCCAGGCCCAATAGAAGCAAGACCTACGGCCAATCCAGCAGCAATAACGGAAGCAGCAGCAATTAGTGGATTCATGGTGAGTTCCTCGTGTCAAAAAAAAGGAAATGGTTAAGAATACAATTAACCAACAAATTCTTACTTCTAAGCTTTATTAGGGAGAAGTAACTAAAAAGTACAAATTGAAATGATAATCTGTTGAAGATGCCCTTATAGGTGACATGGCTTTACATATAGGATTTTTTTTTTTTTTAGAATATATAGGATTTCTTTCTGAAAATAAAATTTTACATGTGGGTCTCACATGGGAAAAATCACCACGCCACTATCTACATCAACAAAGTAAACAGCTCAAGACCACCCATTGACCAGTCAAAAGACTACTTGTGTCCGGTTTTGATAATTTGAGGATCACTTATATTTGATTTTGGGGTTTGGGGAAAAAATCAAATCGGGACCTGAGCAAAAATTTATAAACCAAATAGATACATTTTCGTAATATAAATGAAGTTGAACAAGCAGACACGAAAACCCAGTGAACTTTGGCTTAACATTTATCTTATCTTAGTTCAACTAGTTTATTTATTCGTTTAAACCACACTCAGAATGATCTAATTTTGGCATACTTTTTACCACCAATCGTGCTAATTGAAGCTCATTTCTGATTTTGCGACATCGCTAGTGTGAACCCCGGATGACCCTTCGCGTGAACAAGAATCCGGTGGCCCAATGCGCGCGCAGGTTTCTGTCCCCACAGCAATTGCTAGATAATCTGGTGATTAGCATTTTGTTAATTTGGTTGCGCAACAAGCTGCCTCGAGATCTCCCGTCTTTGGAAAGTTCAACCACATTGCATTCACGCCAATCAGCTTGACATGTTAGAGCATCTTCAATAGAAACAACTCAACAAACTATAAAGAGTTCACCTCATTTTTTCTTATGTGGAGAAAAGGAGAGTAGAGAGATAGATACTAGCTCTTAACTAAGAGTCAGTCTATAGAAGATAACAATGTGCATTAATTACATCTATTACATATAATCCCATATTAATTTTAATAGTCAATAGATGACATGCAGCTTTTTTTATAGTAGCTAGTTGTTAGCTGTACCATTGGATATGTTCTTACGAGCTTCTGGCCTATCACTCAAAGAGGGGCACTATATGGGGTCGTGTAGCGGTTTATTTGATGTGCCGGTTATTCTACGGATTTGCTAAAAATAGCATGTATTTGTTTTTCTGTTTTCTAGCATTCAACTTTTTTTTAATCTGTATATACTATTTTTCACTTAATTTAATAGTGAAAATTTAGTTATTTTGTATTGGAAAAATATTTACATATGTAAATTGACATTAATTTTTTCTAAAAAATATTTATTGATTGGATTTTGTCATAAATTTGGTTTGTATGTTTTTATTGTCTTTTATTATGTGATTATGTGTTGACTAGTACTCCCTCCGTTGTTTTTGTTTGACGCATTCGTCTTATTCAAAAATTTAGTGCAAAGATGTAAAAAATAATACATATTTAAAGAACCTCTATTGATAAAACAAATCACAACAAAATAAATGATTTTTACAAAAAAAAATGAATAAGTCGAATGGTCAAAAGCGTATAAAAAAGTCACAGGCGTCAAACAAAAAAAATAGAGGTAGTATTTGATAGGTGTTTGTAAAAAACGAAAAAGCACACCTGCCACTGCACGTGTCCCTATCTTATTTGCTAAGACTTAAGATTTTTCTCAAGTGGCTTCGAGGGTTTTTCTTCGGCCTCATTTGAATAGTCTTTTGGAGCTTTGATATGCATATTTGAGATTAAAAGCTTATACATGCCAAATTTTTTTACCTCTTTGAAAGCATAGATAAGCAAATAAGAAATGAATTTACAATCTGTTTTCTGCGGCCGAAGCAAATAAGCCTCGGAGAAAGGTTGCCGACGATTATATAGTTCATCAAAATGAAAAACAATTTAGCTAACAAAGAAAAAACTTGCCACGCCTTTATAAAAATAATATGTTGTGTGTGCGACCCTCGAGATAGGGAAAGTAAATCACACCACAACTCTTCGAGCATAGCTACAACAAAGGTTTACAAAGCCATCAATAATCGCTCCATTTTTTTTCACTGTATCGGTAGGGTTCAAGTTCAATACAACAGACCTACCAATTTAGCTAAGTACTACGTAGCTCTCTTGGGCTCTTGGCTCCTCCGCCATGAGGAACCCATGAATCATGATCGCTCGTGCATACCTGCGTAGACGAACGATCGATTCAGATCAGAGCGTACGGCGAGGGAAAAAGATCGTGCAGCTCCCGGCCGGCAGGATGCATTGTTCATCTGCAAGGCAAGTTTGTTTCTTCCCCTCTGCCGTTGGATGGTTCTATCTAGTCGCTGTCCCCGGAAAGAGAGATGGGCCGTATGTCCGTGTGTGTGGGGCCTAGCTCCGAGCTCCGACGTTAATGGATGACTAGCTAGCCACCACTAGCCAGGATCACGTCCACCGTCCACGTACACGCTTGGTTTGAACTCTTGTCTGCGTTATCCGTTGGCCCACCTGGATGCGCATGCATGTGGCCTTACTTTAACTTCTTTCAGAGCTCGATCATCACGGGAAGAAGGAAATGGATGGCCAGTGATCGACTTGTAGTAGCAGCTGTGAAAGATTGGCTGAGCGGCCGCGAGGGGAGCTGCCAGCTGGTCAGTGATTGGAACAATGGCCATGCCCATACCTTAGTTCAGCTGAACACTCGTTCTGCGGATCGGCTGTGCTTTGTTTCAGCGATCAAGCTCGCGAGCCAAAGCTACATGCGTCACATCCCCGTCGAGGCGTCGACCTGCCAATGCCAACTTCGCACACCCCACGTACGATCTAACTGCAGCTAGACGCTCGGGTAGGAGACAGACCAGCGGCAGCGCAGAGATTACTGTAGTTTTTTTTTTAAAACATTACATTGAAAAACCATCCCGACAATTACATTCAAAAAGTTATTTCGTCAAAGAACCAGCCTATCTAATATCAATGTTATATAACAAGGCGCAAACAGGCCGGCCTCAGGTGCGTCCACGTTGACTCCTCCGCGCCGCGCAGCCACGTCGGCGAAGTTAACACGGCCGTTCGATCGTGATCGCCAATCGAATCCGGTCGTCTATTTACAATCTATATTAAAACAATTTTTTCCCCACCGTCTCAACAGCGCGGGAGGTTTGCTCCCTTGGCATTGCAAGCAACCTTTCACTCCGCCGGGCAAGGTTCGAGCCCCAGCCGCTCCACTTTTTTCCGATTTTCCTTTCTTCTCTCCTACCCTCTATTATTTACCTTCTTACCTACGTTGTATACAACAACCGAGTGTAGCATAGTTGGTTAGCACCCTCGCGCGCACATGCCCAGATTGCGTCTAGACCGAGTCATAAAGCTAAATTATCCATGATCAGGTCTATTGCCAACCTTTAGTAGAACGAGAGGAGAAAAGAATCACAAGGATCAGATCCATGTTTGTCCAAAATATCGTAAAGGGGTTAGTTTGGACTAGGTTTATGGAACCAAATCGTCTAAAAAATCAGACCCAATAGACCATTGGATCTCGATGACGAATAAAAGACCGAACGGCTAACTGAGTAAACCAAACGAATGGAATGGCAGATTTGGCTCGGTTGACTAGCCACGTCTGTTTTCACATCCCTACTTCGATTCGGCCTAAGGCTTGTTTGTTTCAGGTTAAATTAAATTAAATGAAAATTTATTATTTTTGTATAATCCAAATGATGTACTACCTCCGGTCATAAAAACAAGTCGCCGCTGATTTTTGGACATGCCTTTAACCATTCGTATTATTCCAAAATTTAGTGCAAACATGCGTAAATATAAATCATGCTTAAAGTAACTTTAATGATAAAACAAATCAAAACAAAATATATGATAACTTATGTAGTTTTTTGAATAAGACAAATAGTCAAAGACGTGTTCAAAAGTTAACAGCGACTTGTTTTTATAACCGGAGGGAGTAATATTTTGTAATTTTTATGAGATTTTAAATAGTTCTTCTTAGAGTTCGTAAAATATTTTCTTCAGAATTTTTTGAATTCTTTAAAACCTTTGTCGAGGGGGTCACAAATATGCTACAGTAAAACTCAGCTCACCTTTAACCTAAAACAAACATGGCTTAAGGGGTTGTTTGGTTTTTTACTAACTGTGCCACAACTAACATTAGACAAAGTGTGATAGGCACAAAAAAATGCGACGAAAAAATTTGGAGCCACAGTTGTGCCAAAGTATGGCAAGAAAACGTGTCTATGACATGTGGGGCCAAAGGCTAAGTAAATGTGGCTAACAACCATTAACACTGATTAGAATGTGTGGCGTGACTAATCGCGAGGAGACAGAGCATTCAAAGGCTAAACCAAAGTGTGGCAAAACAACCAAATAGTCACGCCACACATTCTAGGTTGTTTATTTGGTGCCACACTGACTAAAATGCGGCGAACCTATGATTAAAATGTGTCTATGATATGTGGGGCCAAAGGCTAAGTTGTTTATTTGGTTGACTAAACATACTGACACACTTAGGTTCGCCTAGACAAAGTTAGCAACAAATGCAGCGAGTCAGTAACAAATCGCGCAGATCTTAAGTGCTTCTGCAAACTAGTTGGGTCCAGCTCTCCACCGACATTCTCATTCATCTTTTTTACCTTTTTACAAAAGACAGTGGAGACCAACAGAAACAGGCGTCAGGAATGAGCTGAGCGTACGCATCACTCTCTCTCACCCTCACCCTGTTCTCGCCTAGGCTCGGACGTCAAAGCACTGCGGCAAGTGGCAACCCAGCCCAACAAAACAACTGGGCTGTCTCCCGCGCACGCAAAAACGTAAACCGCCCGGAAATTTGTGATGAAGCCAAGGCCCACTTCTTCTTCTTCTTTTTTTTTTTTGTTGTCAGAGCACTCGGCCGAAATGACCGAGCTTCACCACTTTACTATGCATATAACAATAGATAAATTTTAAGCAACCATGTAAAAAAGTGTTGTTTAAGACATACGTAGAATCAATAATTTGATATGTGTAATATCCGACTGGTTTCTAGAGCATTATACACCAAACGTTGGGTCCAGTTTTTCAAAATTTTTGCACCACCTTTGAGGTAAAAAATGGTCTAACAAATCAAAGCGTTTGCATTTTAAAAAGAGAGCACCTTCAACCCATGCGACTGGCCATGCGCTCGCCCATCAGGCTTGCTCGTCGGCGAGCGCACGGTGAGACCCGGTCGTCTGGATTCTAGCAAAGCCGTTTTAAAAACAGGGATAACAACATAAGTAGACAGCCAACATGATAACAACGTAAGTAGACAATCGGATAAATAGATGAGTTATACAAAACACCTCCAAAATACAACCCTGTCAGGCATTTGGTGGCGTCGGCCTTGCGTCATCTAGACCGGTGGGCTATCGTAGATCAAGACCACTCTCAGCCATCCAGAAAATGGTCCAAGTGTTATCTTAGTTTCTCACAATGCTTTGTGATACCCTATACTTTTGGCTTATGTGTAAGAAAGAAATGACATTTTCTCTGGCGCTTTCTCCCTCATTTTTCTTCTTCCTCTCTCTCTGCCTAGGCAACTCTCCACACACGTCTTTGTAATGCATGTTTCTTTTTCCCCTTTCATGAATATATGAGGGTGAACGTAGAGTTGTTATATCGACGGTGGGAGGTATGAACCAAGGTAAAAAATAGTTGTGTTGTTTATTTCACTAGGGAGAGAGGAAAATGATAAGATGAATGAGGAAATAGAGAAAAATAGGAAAAACGAAAATAACACCGGTGGCGAAAGAAATTCACGTGCTCGATCTCATCTGTGGCAACAGGCCCGCCCGTGATGCTTATCAACTGAGTATCAATGATCGTATTTTTTCCACACAGCTCAGCGACCAAATTACTGGATTTTTTTTCCCCGGGTGAAACGAGGGTTGCTTGCTCCATCCACCGTGTCCATGGCGTCCCCCTTCCCCGGCGGCCGGCGCGGTGGCAGCCGGTGCCGGATTCGTTGCGGTAGACGGCCGGCCGGCAGGCGAGTTATGGCCGACGAGCTCGCCGTCAGGGCGACCGGTCTGACGAGTGTTTGGCTGAATCGGGAGCAACACCGAGCGGTATCGGCCGCGTTAACTGCGCGTATCTATGGCTTTGGGTCTGGATGCACGCAACGCAACAGCAATAAATCTCAAGCCAGGCCTTTTCCTTCTGCGATGGTGAAAACAGCTCACCTGCAGATTGATTGTACTGCTGTGCCTTTCGACATTTTCTTTTGAGAAAAAAAACATAGCTTTTCGTTGCATCAAATCAAAGGTATACAACCATATGAACGGCGTTTACAACGAAACTCCACGTAACGAACTAACAATCGGATACCACCTATTATCAGCACAGTAGTACGAATATCATCTTGCAATCTTTTTTCAGGGCCAAAAACTTATTGGATGCGTTGCGTCATACACAAAGGGGCTGTTTGGTTGCACGAACGATCTCAGCCTGGCCCATATGAGTCTGCCAGGCTGAGATGAGCCTGACTGAGTAGATGCAAGCGACGTTGTTTGGTTACCTTGCACCTGGTGAGCCAGTTTGCCCAGAGATGTTGTTTGGTTGACCAAATACGCTAGAGTGTGATATATAAATTCAAATGGAGGATAAACAAATTTAAAGAATAAAATCTCGAATATCTAATAATTTAAAACGAAAATAATTTTCTTTAAACAAACAATAGATAATCAAAAAATAAAAAAATTTATATTTTAAAATTTACATGGCAAGACTGGCCTAATTTTGTTCGAAAAAATGTCAAAAACCCATTTTTGAAATCGGTTCGGTAATCGAAGATTCGTATCAAAAAATATGGCAAAAAAGAATGGAAAATGTGTATTGAAGTGCGTGCTGCTGCATGCGAGAGCACCTGTGCTGCCTACATCGCGAGGAACGGCCGATTCGAGCGTTCCAGCCCAGCCGCCAAGTA
Source organism: Raddia distichophylla (assembly GCA_005191435.1). Taxonomy (NCBI): domain Eukaryota; kingdom Viridiplantae; phylum Streptophyta; class Magnoliopsida; order Poales; family Poaceae; genus Raddia; species Raddia distichophylla. The sequence goes on along the minus strand of SPJY01032150.1, from coordinate 848,683 downwards.
CAGTGTTTTTGCACCAGTTGAGCCAGACTCCAGAGGACATCCAACCAACCAAACACCGGTTGCCTGCACGCGGTGAGCCTGGTCAAGCAAACACGCCCAAATACTCCATCATCTTGCAATCCTTTTGCTAGGACCAAAAACTTGTTGCATATGTCATGCAATTATTACAGTAGTGAACATTATTCCACCCTCCTCCACCGCACCCACACACACCACCACGTGGAACCTTAGGACTCAGTACATGTAAAATAGGAGCCGACAACAATTGCGTCTAAATCAGAATTCGAACTAAAACTAGTTATTTTATGTACTCTTTAAGGGACATGTTTTTTTCTTACCAAAGGCAGAAGTCGAGACCAAGCTCGAGCTTTCCACTAACAAAAATTATTGTAAAAAAAATCAGGCCGGATAAACTTGGAATTTGACTATAGTGTCACAGCCTGATCTGATCTATTGTACCCTCTCCGTCCAAGTTTACAATATTGATTCTATGGAGACCAAGTGAAAATCTTAGAAATCCCAACATGCTTCCTCGTTCTTTTAAGTTGAAAAAATAGCTAAAAAAATTAAATCTAAAAAGTTGTGTCCCTGAGAATTAATTTGGAGAGTAAAAAATCATTAAAAATTAATTTAGGAATTCTAATAAGAGCCATTTAAAATTCCACAAAATATAATCTCAAAGTCCTACGTCATTTCGGTTGTATAAAAATTGGGAATTTCTAGCTTGAGCTTTTAATTTTAATTTAAGCTAAAAAAGTTTTATTCAAAAGGAAAAAAGTGCCAACTTAGTCCCTAAGCTTTCATGTTTGAGCCAAATTAGTCCCTAGGGTACAAAATTGCACTAGATTGGTCCCTAGACAATTAAAATCGGGCCATTTTAATCCTTTAACCGGTCAAAACCAGCTTTCAAGGTAGTTTTATGTGATGTGGATGCCAACATGATCCATTTGTTGGCATGGATCCTTAGTTGGATGCCATCTTACCCGGGCCTACATGTTAGCCTCCCCTCCCTCTATTTTCTCCCTTACTTCTCTTCTTTGCTTCCTTTATTTTTTCTCATCTCCCTGGCTCCTCTCCCCAACGACGGTGGTGCCCCCCCAGCTCCTCAAAACCATGAGAGAGGATTGAGGAGAAAGGAGGAAAGAAGAGGGAGGAGGTGGCTGGCATATGGAGGAAGAGGAGAAGGCATCGTCGACGCGGGAGGAGGCGGTGTTCGTCACTGGAGGAGACGATGGCGTTGATCGGACAGGAGGAACGTGGGGTTGCCTACACCACGTGAAGGTGGCGGCAACGGCCGTCACTGGAGGATCGAGGAAGCGATGTTGGCCATATGGGAGAAGCGTGGCACCGACCGCGCCATGCTAGTTCTGGCCAGCATGGAGAAGGTGGCGGTGAGGGCCAACACGGGAAGAGGTGGTGGCCGTCACCAGAGGAGAAGGTGTTGTTGGCTAGATATGAGGAGCGCGGCGACGCCCACTCAGGAGGAGGTGGGTCGGAAGGGAGAAACATGAGAAAGAGAGCAGTGTTAAAAATAAAAATGGAAATAGAAAATAAAAAGTAATCCATATTGTTTAGGTGGGTTGGCACATAAGAAAAATGGCCATATGGACCACCAAGTCATCAAAATCGGCTTTATACTGTTTTTGACCGGTCAAAGTGCCGAAACATCCTGGTTTCATTTATTTAGAGACTAGCTTGGAGTGGTTTTGTATCTTAGAAACTAATTTGATGCTAACACAAAAATTTCGGGACCAAGTTGCCAAACTTTTTCCTATTCAATATATATCCTGTGAGCAAGAGCCAAAATTGTCCAAAGACTATTTAAAATCTCATATCGAAGCACACGCGTGGAGTGCTGCAGTCATAAAGCATTTTTTTTGCGTCAAACTCTTTAAATATATTAACTATATGTTTTAGGTTTAAATGTTTTTCAAAAATTTAAATTTTTTTGGTTGGAACGTGAGGTGGTTTCTAGAACATCAGAACAACTATGCTCTGTCCTCGTTAGCTACGTTTCACATGAACATTCAACAAGCCTGCCACTGACATCCCTAAAAAAAAAAAAGGACTGCAGCTGACATCAATGATTCAAGCACCGCTACTACTAGCCATACTCCTCTTCTTCCTGACGCTACGGTTTGTGTTGCTACGCTAAGGTTCGCGCCAGGCTTCCATCTTGGAAGGGCCGCCTACTTTCCAAAGCGGGGCGCCTTACCCTCGTAAACTCGGTCCTCTCTGCCCTCCCGACCTACTTCGCTACGGTTTTCCTTCTCCCAAAATGGCTCATCGCAGAGATCGACAAAGTTCGCCGCTCCTTCCTCTGGACTGGCTCTGATGCATCCTCTGCTGGCCACGCCTTGGTTAACTGGTCGTCCATTTGCCGCCCTAAAGATCTCGGTGGCCTGGGCGTTCTAGATATTGCCCTCTTCAACCGCGCCCTCCGTCTTCGCTGGCCCTGGCTCTCTTGCAAGGATCGCTCCCGTTCCTGCTCTGGCTTTGTTTTGGACCTCTCCAAAGCAGAATCGCACCTCTTCAGAGCTGCTTCAGTTTTCTCGGTCGGGGACGGCCGCACTACATCCTTCTGGAATGATCATTGGCTTTCCGGTTCCGAGTACAATTTGTACTCACTCTCCTTTTCTCCTCTCCCTTTTCAAATTTCTGCAGCCGGTCCATCTGAGTATGGCCCGCCTTCCGAGGAGGAGGACCCGGATTACGTCGAGGAGGCGTTTTCCGATGAAGAGTTTGAAGACTAGGGTTGCGCGTTCCTACAGCCCTCGTGCCTGTGTGATGGATAAGTATCTAGATGTTGTATTAAGCTTGTGTTTCCGTGTACTCTGAATTGCGGCCTGCGAGCCGTTGTTTGTGCTTGTATCGGACTATGTTCCCGTTTGTGTAATAAAATCGTTGGCACTGTTCCGTTTCTGTATATCTGTGTGTACTAGCCATGATCCTTGGGACTAGTACAGGTTTACGCAGGTGGAATCCGATATTGTAAATCGGGTGCCGACATTTAGTCCATAAACTTTCATGTTTGAGCCAAATTAGTCCCTAGGGTACAAAACTGCTCTAGATTGGTCCCTGGACAATTAAAATCGTGCCATTTTAATCCTTTAGCCGGTCAAAACCAGCTTCCAAGGTAGTTTTGTGTGATGTGGATGCCAACATGATCCATTTGCTGGCATGGATGCTTAGTTGGATGCCATCTCACCCGGGCTTACATGTTAGCCTCTCCCTCCCTCTATTTTCTCCCTTACTTCTCTTCTTTGCTTCCTTTATTTTTTCTCGTCTCCCCGGTTCCTCTCCCCAACGACGGTGGTGCCGGTCTCCCCCAGCTCCTCGAAACCATGAGAGAGGATTGACAAGAAAGGAGGAAAGAAGAGGGAGGAGGTCGCTAGCACGTGGAGGAAGAGGAGAAGGCGTTGTCGACGATGGAGGAGGCGGTGTTCTTCACTGGAGGAGACGATGGCGTTGGTCGGACAGGAGGAACGTGGGGTTGCCTACACCACATGAAGGTGGCGGCGACGACCGTCACTGGAGGATCGAGGAAGCGGTGTTGGCTAGATGGGAGATGCGTGGCACCGACCGCGCCGTGCTGGTTCTGGCCAGCATGGAGAAGGTGGAGGTGAGGGCCAACATGGGAAGAGGTGAGGTCCATATTGTTTAGGTGGGTTGGCGCACAAGAAAAATGGACATATGGACCACACGTCATCAAAATCGGCTTTATACTGTTTTTGATCGGTCAAAGTGCCGAAACATGTCGGTTTATTTTCAGCTTAACGACTTATCTATGTTTTGAAAAAAAACATGTGCTTTGAGTTCTTTGAGTTTGATTTTTGCTATTTTGAAGGTGGGTCCTACCATTTTAAAAAACAATTCAAACGAAATGGATCCAAATCTCAAGACTACCTTGAGAAGCTCTCAAACTTCAGTTATTTCAACCATTCAAATCAGCTCAAAAGAACGAGGCCTTATCTCATATCGAAGCACACGCATGGAGTGCTGCAGCCATAAAGCACTTTTTTTTTTGCGTCAAACTCTTTAAATATATTAACTATATGTTTGAGGTTTATATATTTAAAAAAATTTCAATTTTTTTGGTTGGAACGTGAGGTGGTTTCCAGAACATCAGAACAACTATTCTCTGTCCTCGTTAGCTACGTTTCACATCAACATTCAACAAGCCTGCCACTGACATCCCTAAAAAAAGGACTGGAGCTGGCATCAATGCTTCAAGCACCACTTCTCTAGCCATACTACTCTTCTTCCTGATGCTACGGTTTGTGTTGTTTGTTTCCTCTTCACAATAAATAAATAAAAATAAATGTATGCATCATGTTTGCTTGGTTCTTTTTCTTCGTGGTGATGAGGGATGGCAAGGAAAACGATGCGTGTGGTGTACGCTGCTGCGCCCGTGCAAGTGTCAGCCGCGCGCCGCCAAGCGTCCGCCGCCGCTGGCGACGGACGCCGCGGCGGCGCCAGGGACAAACGCCGGCAACGCTCCAAATGCCGCCCCCATGCTCCAAGTTTGAAAGTTTGTTTGAAAGTTTGAACGGGATTCGCGTCCGGCTGGGTGGCAGGGGCAGGTTTGGGCGAAAATCACTCGAATTTTCACTCATTTTTTGGAGGCCAAGTCCCAAGGGCAGAGGGTAGAATAGACGCGGGGTACGGATCTCGATACGCACTGAGATACGCACGGCAGGCTGGGCTGCGCTCGCCTAGAATAGAAGCCGACAAGCGCCTGCCGCCTGCGCAACATCGGATTCCCCCGCACGCTTTCCGGGGCGGGCTGGAATGGACTCTTCTGCCCTCCCTCCCTCCGTGCGTGCGCATCGACGAGGCCTTGTTGGTTGTTGCACTGCATTTGCATCACTCCTGCGGCCCGGAGCCGAAGAGAAATGCCTCGTGAGACGTGTCAAGGTTGCACCATTTTTTTTGCGTCTACCACCCTGATTATATCTCGAATTTTACAGCAGGCATAAACTCCAAAGTTGGGATTCACAAGGTTAGGATTTTAAGATGAGTCCCACAGCTATGGTCATGCAAGTGCAAAAATTATCATCTGCTTGACTATGGATAGGGCTATGTACCTCCAAGCTCGAAGGAACCACACCAACAATACACTTTTGGGGCATGTAAAATGCTTGAGCCGGTCGCTGTCTATATTAAAATCTATGTCTATATACTATAAACAGCACTACAACTAACACATGAAATGATAAATATAGCTCTACGCTTTTATAGACAACCTCCCCACATAAAATTTTCTTGTTTCTCTTGTAGAGTTGACTTTTACATTATAGACGACCTAACTTTCTATGTATACTCTCTTCTCCACATTATTGCACATCTTATATGGCAAACCATATAAATGGTTTAAAGACAGGTGACATAGGCCACCATACATACTCTTAGAGACAATTATTTTAAGATGATAAAGCTATATATCCTTAGAGCATGCCTATCATAAATTCTAACTGTAACCTCAGATTTAACTATTCATAGACCTAGAAGCACTATTCACACCCTTAAAATTCATGCCAAGGCCAGCATGTAGAGCTAGCAATAATCATGCTCTTAAAAACATGTACAATGGTTGATATAGCAGTTGTTTTTAACTATTGGCATGTCATCTAGAGACAACACTAGAGACATCATATACAATGTCAGAGATGGTTGTACGGTTTTATAGATAATTTTCTCACATATAAAGTTTCTTCATTCTCGTGTATAGTCGAGTCTTCTTTGAAGACGGCTCAAATATCTATGCATTCCCTCTCTCCTACACATTATCACATATACTACATGACAAACCATAGAGATGGTTTAGAAACTGCTGAGATGAACTATTGTGCATGCTTTAACACATTACACATTAGAGCATATGTAATGTTGAGACAATAGTGTCTTCAACTATTTTCATGTTATCTAGAAACAACACTAGAGATAATATTCTCCCCGGTTCCATAATGCTTGACGTTTTATACATTGACACGATATTTGAAATGCAACTTTGACCATAAATTAGTAATGAAATTTATTTACAAAATCCACAAAAATATGATTTTGTGCAAGTATTTTTTAAGATGGATTTATATGTATGGTTTTTATGTACACAATCCAGATAGTTTAAAAGATTTTTATACATAAAATTTTAAAACTTTGATACAGGACAAGCCTAAAACGACAAGTATTATGGAACCAGAGGAAATATGTAATAGTATAGATGAGTTCACGCTTTTATATACAGTTTTCTCTCATATAATTTTTTTGGTTCTTATGTAGAGTTCACTTTCATATTGAAGACAACTCAATTATATATTCATGCTGTTTTCTTCACATTATTATATATCATACACGATAAATCTTGCAAATAACTTATAGATATACTCTTATCATGCAGAGTACCAACATGTACTGTACATGCCCCTCCAATACTATGCTACACGTAAAGAGCCATTAGCCAAATTAGCATTTACTACGATAAAAGCATTTAGTCAAATAAGCAATTACTCCTCGTAACTAATATCAATTCATCTGGCGATCCTGTTCCTCCCGGCAACAGCGCAGGGCGGGGCAACAAAAGTACTGAGCACAATACGCTAGCGCGAAAGTACGAACAGGCCCATGCCCATCGCATCCCGCGAATATCTGGAAAACGCAGGGGCCTGTGTGCGAATGGTCCCCCGGGGTCAAATCCGGCACTGGCCCGAGCTCCTCCCGTCCCCGTCCCCGGCCCCGACCCCGCATTTCAAATTTCCTCGCCCTTCCGCCCCCCTCCTCCGCATCCTCCTCGCCGGCCACCTCTCACCGCCCCACCGCCACCTCCGTCCGATCCGCCATGGACGGCGACGACGAGGAGATGCGCGACGCCTCCACCTACTCCTCCTCCTCCGGCTGCGGCGGCGGGGAGGATGACGGGGGGTTCGAGGGGCCGGGCGCCGCCGGGGAGGGGGTGGTCGTGATGGAAGTCAGGTGGTTCGAGGTCGACCTGGAGTACGAGTTCGACGCGCCCAGGTGGTTCGACCTCGCCCAGGAGGAGGCGCCGGTGGAGGCGGCGGCGGCGCAGCTGTGGTTCGCCTCCGCCCCGAGCTACCCGCCCTCGCGTGCGTGCCCGCTCCATCCCTCGGCTCGAAATTTCTACTGCTGCTTTCTGCGTAGATGGTCATTCGGGGATGAGGAGTGTTCGTTCGAACCCATAGGCTTGCGCTTGAAATGTGACGGTTGAACCTTCCAGTTTTTGCTCGTCGTGTAGTGGGGGGGGGGGGGGGGGGGGGGTATTTTCGATGGATTTAGGTAGTGGAATAACTTCACCGTTTTTCCTCACTGGTTCTAATTGTTCCATCGGACGCCGTTCGCTAGGGGATTTTCCATGTTTCTAATTGTTCCATTGGTGTGTATGTGTAGAGGATCATGGCCAGATAGCCACAGCGTGATTGGCCTGTTATCCTGGCAAATGAACAAATGAGCTATGAAACTGTCCATCCAAATCGTACTGAAATGAAATGTACAAAATGGTAAATCAGCTTTTGGATATGGTCATATCAATTCGAGCCCTTTAATGGCTTAGTTCAGAACTTCATAATAAAAGCTCGTGTGCTTGATAAGTTGGTTGCTACAGACATACTAAGCTCTTTAGGTGTCATACGAAGAAAAGAATATAGATGAGGGCATGGGGCAGCACCGCTATGGGCTTTTAGGTGCTTTGATGAGTGTGGCTGCTTGATTATCTTCAGTATTGTGTCAGGTGGGAAGTACGAGTCATGTATAGATCTTTACAGCTAAGATACATTAGGAACATGTGACTACATGTAATTTATTTTTAAGACATCTAACTATTTTTGTTTTTATTTTAAGACATCTAACTTGGTTAGCTGCAAGTGAATGGGTGTTCCTGTGCTAGAGATTAGAGTGCAAGCAACAGAAATTTTAACAGTGAATAATAGATAAAACTTGCGCAAGATGGAAATGGCATGTTTGCTATGTAGTTTCCTAGTATTTCTAGAACTTTATCAAATTTGCATGGTACATAAGAAACCGGTGCTCGGTTGCATTATTATGGACAGAAATTTCGCAAACTATTGATTGTTGTAAAACTTGTTTGTTAATATTAATTTGAAATAAATACGTTTTCTTCATTGCCATAATTCCAATGTCAACAGATGAGCAAAAGGATAGATGAGCAAAAGGATAGGAGTATCATCATTGTTTGGTAGGGAGATTTATAATTGCAATATGAGCTAGGAACCAACTATATATTTCAGCTACTATGAACATTCAATGATTAAATAAAGGGTAAAACATGTACAATTATTATGATGGTATTTGCTTAATACTTAGGTTGTGTTCTTTTCAGTTTAACGGCTTAACAGATTAACGACTTATCTACGTTTTAAAAAGACATGCTTTGGGTTTTTTGAGTCCGTTTTTTCGCTGTCTTGAAGGTGGGTTTTAACTTTTTTAAAAAGAAAGTCAAACGAAATGGATCTGAATCTCGAGACTATCTTGAGAAGCTCTCAAAATTCAATCATTTCAGCCGTTCAGATCAGTCCAAAAGAACAGAACCTTAATCTATGTGGGAATATTATGTTACTTTGTTAGTTTAGTTTGCTACTGAAGCCTCGAGATTTCCATATTTTATTTTTAATTGTCCTTTATGTGTAGTTAACATCGTTAACCTTTTCTCTTCTGTTTCTGTAGCCTTAATTGCTAAACTGTTGGCCCAAGATCTTCAATTGCAAAGCCAAATAAGCATTGCTGATATAGATGCTGTTCATTTGTATAAGTCTTCCCAAGGATGTCGCAGCGCTGCTGAACAAACTATTCATCGGTCACATGTACCAAATGAAGGTTGTGATAAGTTAAATGATAACACTAGTTTTCTGAAACACATTTTTGTATTGCATGTCTAACCTGATTATCTGTTTCATCATGCAATTGCATACAAATTATACAATGTGTCTATAAGCCTTAAGCTTTTTAATGGTTTGTATTATATTATTGTTTGTCTATTTATATTTTTCATATTACTGTTGATCCTCAGCAATGCATATCCAACAACTTGACCAGTATGTTATTTATTGCTCTAGAACCATTTAACCACAATAGCAGAAAACTCAAGGGACTCAATTTTTTTGCCTGTAAAAAATGATCTCAGGGCCTACTATGCTAAGTCCTACAGGTAAATCTAGTAAGCTACAAAACATGTTTCACAGCATACCTCTGTGTAACTTGGCAACATACAAAATTTCAAATATAATCATCTAATAAAGATTTGGCTATAATTATGAAAACATTTTGCTAACCCATCTCAATCATTTGGTTGATGAAAAAGATTTAGCAATTTAATTTTGAGCCGATTTCTCTATTAACCTTTATTGTCTTCTTACCGCAGTACACAACTGTGCATGTTATTTAGCCTGTCATGCTTCTGCCTTGGCCCCGCAAGGTTCTTATATGGAAATTGTTTAAGGGTGCATTTTCTGTAAAATAGGACGGATACCATACTGTGGACCACCACAAAATGATAGAAAAACTGGCACTCGAACTATTATCAAGGGAAATTTCTCCAAGGGGTCGACGTTGATGAAGCCTACGGCCTGTCAATTAGCCAGGCAAAACAGGCAACCTGTACTGAAGAGCGCCATGCAGTATGTAGTTTTATGCCTTATGCCAACAGATTTTCTGCAATTCTTTTGGGGCTGATTACAAAGAAATTGAAAACAATATTTTACTGGGATTGTTTATGAGTACTCATATGATTTTTAATCTTATTTATCCTGCCATAGTTGCAAATTTATATGCCCTCTTCTCATTTGATTTATTTGGATGTACTTCTAGATTATCTTTTTTGTACATTAGATAACTCTGACAATAACAGTATATGTCAGGGTTCAACTGTTCTTATAATCACATGGGCTTCTTGCTCTTTGTTTAAAATTATTTTCTTTCACTCCATTTTTTCTTGCCAATGGCCACCTTTCGCCTTTTTTACTTTTGTACTGCATTGAACAAATGATGCCTTCATGTTTGTGAATATTGTGAGGATATCACCTTCACTTTCAGGAGCAAAATGTCTGTTGGAGTGAGAAGTGACAGAAGTACTATGAGCTCCAATGATTGCACTTACCAAGCTGCTAAAAGGCAGAGATTAGAAAGAGGGCACATCAACAAGGTTTGTTTTTGTTTTTCTTGGTGTCGCAAATCGGCCTAATTTTCTGGCAAATCTGATTTTTAATTCAAGATAAAATGACGTGTTTTTTGGTTTAGTTGTGAATGCACTATGCCAGTTAGTCTTGGAAATGACGTGTTTTTTGGTTTAGTTGTGAATGCACTATGCCAGTTAGTCTTGGCAGGACACTGCATAACAAGTTAATATTTAAATCTCCAGATTTTGTAAATTAGTTTAATGTTTGTTTTTGCTTTGGTCATGAGAAGTGTTGCAGCTCCTTTTGTACTTAATATGGCAAAGTAACAGCACCATACTTTTACGAGTGTTTTCCCTCACTAAGTGTTAGTGCCATTTCTCTGTACTTGTGTCTCGTGAGCTTCGCTACTGGCACAATAAAACGGACGCGGATCCTCTGCTGTACGGCAGAGGAAAATTACCGCCGCTGACATGTGGGCCCCACTTGTTATGGGGGTCTTTCCCCTGCAAATGGTGGTCATCTGTCTTTGCTTGGGAGCTACAGCCTACAGCAAATGGTACCTAAAAGAACTTACTTGACTACCGTGTGAGATGATCTGATGGTTTGTCAGTGTGCAAGTGCAGTTTCAGTTCTCTAAACATATACATTAACATCTTCTGCTACCTATTATGCTTATAATTTGCTAGGTTCTTTGTGGCAGTCCTAGATTTTATGCTAGTAGAATCAGCCAGGATGAACTATTCTTGGGTTTGTTACTGGAAGCATCAGCAATCTGAAGAAATTTACAATAGAGTTTTGTTGAACAAAAATTTGTGCAATATATGGCTTGAACTAACATTCCTTGATGCCTTTTATTGGTAACTGTAGTCTGTAGTATTATTTATGTTGAAATTTCTTACATGCTATCTAGTTGATGCCTAACTATATAGATATTGCCTCTCCTTTTTGTTAGTTGAACTCTTTCTTGTTACTTTTTAGACCGTAAAGTGCCAGTTAATTATACTTTTGTACCATAAATATGCTGTTCGTTCTTTATGGAAACTATTTGGTTATGGTACAGGTTATTGCTACAAAACAAGTTGAGTTGATTCATAAGACTCATGATAAGGTAAAAGCACCACCCTGGAAGCTTGCCATTACATTACATTTGACTTATGAACAGATATGTTGTTGTTGTACTGCTCATTTATCCTTTATTTTCTGGATTATCTATCAATAGTCATACTTTTCTAGTTCTGTCAGATAACTTAATTTTAAATGTTTGGTAGCCAGCTTTTATTGTTTGCATGATACACTATTGCAGCTAGTCATAAGCCCATAGCTGTTGTACTTGGTCCTAAATTGTTCTAGTAAGGTTAGGTATTCTATTTTTTTATGAGGCATCACCAATGGTGTTAATATGGTTTCTGTGAGGCGCGCCTCAAGTTTTGCTTCATATCATTACTCATGTTTGACGCAGGATGTCATGAATAGTAACTCTGATCGTGCCACTGGCCTACCCAAATTAAAGGTAACCATTCCCAGAGAGCCTGCGTTGGCAACGAAGCTAAGAGCGGAGAGGTCAAGGATTCTAAGAGCAGTGTAAAGTCATTTTTACTTGCTATTTGGTTTTGATGCTAATCACTTCTACTATGGTCTATGGTAATTCACACATCTTTACCCGCAAATTTCAGGTCAACTAATTCAAAGCATTTAAATAAGCGTGACATGCAATCTACTTCTACAACGCAAGTGGCATCAACTAGGAAGGTAGGTTGTCAAACTTGTTTGAATATATATTGCCTTGTTGAGCTCTTTAAAGCGTTATGAATCTCATCTACACATCCTTGATTTATATGAAATAATTATAAAACATACCAGTAGGGCACTCCCACATATATTAGCAAACCCTATCAATTATCTTGTACCGGCACAATCTCCAGGTCTCTTTTGGAAGATTGACTCATTTTTCTTGGGAGATAATTTGACATGGGAGAGTTGCACTTACTGAGAAAAAACTGAAAAACAATGTAACACCCATGAGGCCATGGACATATTCTTAGGGATGTACTTTCCAATAGCATTGTTTCTAGGAGGCTGATAGTCCAACACTTTCGGCCCTGTTTAGTTTGGTTTGGCTTACAGCTTATGGTTTTTTGTTGTTTATCCGAGCCAAACGCTTTGGCCTCTGAATTAGTTTCTTGAAAGCCACTTCTAAAAGCTCTCAAAGCCAAACGTCCTGCTTTCTAAGCTCTCAAAGAACAACATTTTAGCCCGACCATTCAGCCGCAACCAAACAAAATAGGCTTTCAGCTGTGGTTTGGTTGCCAAAAAAAATTACTTATAAGGCTCCAGAGGATATGATTTAGTTAATCAATGCAATCATATACTATTGCTTGTAAATTAGGTTTGTTTTTGCCTTTATTTGTCCTTATTACTGTTTTTTTGCAATTTGCATCTAATTCCTTGGCTGAAGAGTTGTCTACATTTAGGTGGAAAGCAATTGCATTTGCACCCTGTAATGTTTTTCTTTTCATTCATGGAAGTACACATTTCCTGCCAATACTGAAAGCTGTTCTCAAGCAGGTCATGCAGCCTTTTCAGGGCGCTGATCATCAGCACAGAAATGTACATCATGATAATGCTAGGTCGAATATGTCAGTGTGTACATCTAATCATACAAGACATCTTCACAAGTATGGTTTGTTTCTTATGTAACTATTTTCTTGCTGTTCTATTACTAGCTACATAAAATTTAATATGTTCTATCTGATAATCAAACAGAGAATCAAGTGTAATGCCTGCTGTGAGGTTTTGTGATATATTTCCATATCTACTAGTATTTGACAATGCATGAGTTGCCTTGACATATAAAAAGGAAACCTTTACCATTTTTCTGGTGTTCATTCTGCACAGAACTGATTTTACCAAACATAAAAAATTTGGAAATGTAGTAGTAGTCTGGAATCTTCCATTTTTAATGCCCTTTTATTTTTACTAAATAAAAAATTTGACTCATGGTTGTTTTCTCTGTTGTTTGCTAGCAGTGTTGATAAAAAGCAAGAAGACCAAAGTGATGGCTTGTTTAAATTTAAAGCTCGGCCGTTGGATAAAAAGGTAGCTGCCATGAATAGATACTGTATATTTATTCGTAAGCTAGATTTTAACTTTGAAGCTTATAATTTCTCTTGGCCTGGACGATTTATTGCTTAGTGCTCTCTTGAGCTCTTGTCTAAATGGAAATTCCATTTTTCTGTGCTTCCGTAGCTTTTACATGAATCAGACATAAATGAATTGATTGTGGGATCTCATATTTGCATAAGCAACAACTATAGATAAAATATCGAAAGGTCCTAACCATACAGTTTGCCCAATGAACCTTGTATGCTTTTCTCCTGGAAACACTAAACAGATATTATCAAGCAAAGGAGATCTAGGTGTATTTCGAAGTGTCAAAAAGAATACGACAGTGCCTAAGGTAACTTTAGAGTCATTACCTTTCTCTCCTTCTGTTGCTACATTTTCTACATTTTTCAAAAGATTTATATTTTCTGGTTGACGACTCTAGGAATTCAACTTGTCAACAAGCCGGAAGGGCATGCAGGCTCCACTATCTGAACTCTTTAACAAGGTTTGTAACTGTAGGACATAAATTGATTGCCTTCAAAGGATTTACTGTGATGTTCACATAAATATTTCTGGCAGCTTTCTTTAACCAATGAAGCTTGCCGTGACAGAGACCTTCAGGCCATTGAACTTCCTAATTATATCACTACGAAGGTTCTTTCCTTGTCCTTTTCATTTCTTGTGTGCTCTTCCTTTCTATCTTAATTCAAAGCACTCAAAAGATAACTTTTATTTTCTTGCAAGGATTGCAAAGAGAACCTGATTGGTAACTTTCAAAGTTAGCTCTGGTAAGTAGTATTATTAAAATAGATAGTTACATGTTGCTTCTCATATTTTGTTTTTCAAAAAAAGATGCATGACACATGCAAAATGATCCTTTTCAGACCGACTCAGTCAAGATATACATAAATATGTTTTTTGAGATACCCTTTTTCTCCACCTGCACAAAGGTATGCACCATAGTTTTTGCACCCTGCATCTCCTGATTACCATGCTGTGCCACATGATATGATTCGTTCGTCATACCGACAACCATGTAATTAAGCTAATACTTTTAACATTACGGCAGTATGTTTTCTTCATATCGGCAAGGATGCAATTATGCTAGTATTTTGACACTAGCCTCCATCTTGTAGGCTAGGCGGTCTGTTTTGGACAGTAGGACTTACAATGGAGCTCATCTCCTCCCCTTCATTTAACAAGATGAAGCGATACATTATTTGACATTAAGGCACCGCCGCACCGGTGACGGCGGTGAGGTGTGCATCGGGCCATCTCCGGCAGGCATCATCAGACGGTTGATCCCTGAAACTAGTTAGACAAATTTCCCCGTCTCAGCCTGTTGCATAGTTGTCGCTGCGTTGCAGCTTACCATAATTCCTTAGCTGCTCGCAGCCATGGCTGAGATCTTTTTGTACAGCTAGAGAAACAAACCATAGCGTATAGTGTATGGGAAAAGCTGCTCCTCTCCCCTACCCCCACCTCACCTCAGCTGGGTGCATCTGCAGCGGCTCCAAAGTTGTAACACACACTGATATACCGCAGCCATCCAGCAATGCCGTTCGCTTGCTGGTTATGCTTCCTATAACCTGCAGCACATCCTGATTAGGAAGACGACCCGACTGATGTGAGGATCATCGAAAATTTTCCCAGATGTATCATCAGAGAAAGCGTTGCTGCTTGACAGTTGATGGCGGCAGCAAGAATCTGTGAAGGGGCTCGGCTCCTGCCTGCCTGCCTCACAGTTGCAATGAGCAGTATTGCAGTGGCCACTGGCTGGGCCATGGATCTCTCGGCCTGGGTGCGTCGCACGCTGGAATGTCCCATCAAGAATAAAGCGTACTCACCGGCGTCGAGCCGGAGCTGCTCCCGTGGACCCCGTCCCGTCTGGCGCATGGCATCGCTTCAACATTCTTCGGATTTGGAGCTGATCGGACAGCACGGCCGAGCTCCATCTCGGCCTCACGGGCTCATCATGCGTCAGCCGTCACTCGTCAAGGGCGATGCCTGCAGCAGCTGCATGCGTGCGTGCATGAGCACGAGTGACAGTGGCACTGTGAAGTGACACTGTAGCAATCTGGTCTACCACTGCTTCAATTTGGGAGGGCCGGGAGCACCTGAATCGTCACCTGGCTCTGCCCGCGTCGAGACTTGAAAAGATGGTGCCAGTGGTGTCATGGTGTGGCCATGCGAGGAGCATCAGTGCATGGCATGGCGACATCTGTTGCTGCTGTTGCTGTGGCCTGTGGGATCAGAGAGGCTCCAGTTCAGGCTTTGAGCTCGATCGATCGGCCAGTACGGCTGCTGCTGGCACGTCGCGTCGGGGGTCAGGTCGGAGCTCCGAAAGGACGTTTCCTTGCAGAACTGCCATTGACTAGCAGACGAGGGGGATCGAGAGAACGAGAGCTACGTGAAAATGTAACTGTCCGGCCGGCCGCCGGCCAGTGTGCAGATGGCAAAGCGTTTTGACACTCCAACAGGAGCGCACTGTCCAGAGTGTCTTCTCCATGTCGTTCTATCGTTGCAAAGAAGCGTTCAGAGCCCTCCCTTCTTCTTTTTTTTGCACACATTCAGAGTCATCTCTTTGCAGCGAAAGATTTGTACCAAGTGCTGGCGCAAACACGATTACATGAGATTAGGAGATAAGAGAAAGACACACATCAAATTCAACGAGTTCACCGTAACATGCCTAGAAGCAGCATTACGCGCATAGGTTTACCCAATTCCCCGACGCTACACTTTTCCAAAAATGGCGCCCGCAGGTGGTTGACTAACATGTCTAAAGAGACCAAACGAGAATTCCACGGCATCGTAGTAATATATATACGATCTGAATTCTGAAACCTCTGGAAATAGTGTAACGGTTTTGCTCCTGCGCGGGGACCTACGTTCGTGCGCTCGCGCAGGCGCTGCCGCGTGCGCTCGCGCAGGCGCTGCCGCCCGCGCGAGGACGCTGCTGTGCGCCGACGCCGCTGCTCGCGCTGCTCGCCGACGCCGCTGCTTGTGCTGCTCGCCGCCGCTGCTCACCGCCGCCTGCCGACGGCTCGTCGATCTACTTTTCTCTACCTCTCTAATTCGCTCGATTTGTAGCTTACGGAGTTTTTTTTCACTTTTTTATACTGTTTTTTCAGTACTTCCGTACGGTGAAATTTCTATACAATCGTACTGAAAAAAGAAGCGCCTGCACGAAACACAAAACGCAGGCACCTGCATTCTAGTCGATCCAATAGTGTAATCCCCCACTTTTCCAACATGGCAGAATGGACACATCGCAGCTAACTATCAAAATTCGCGACGATACCCTTCTTTGGGGCAACGTTGCAAAATCGTTCAACCATGGCATAAGAATGTAATTGATAACCAACTCTTACGCAATGTACATTTTTTTTTCGTTTTCAATGAAATGGTGGTGTTCCTGCCTTCAAGGAAAACCAATGTTTTAAATAACCGGCTGTATAATTTAGCATTTGCCTTCTCCAAACCAGCTATATGCGGCTAAATGGGGCTATAGCCCGCTAATAACCGGCTATAACTGACTTTTTGCAATAGCCGGCATGCATAAATACAGGCCAGGCCAGCCACCATACTCCTACGATTCAGATCAGTAGTAGCAGACCAGCAGAGGGGGCAGAGCAACTCATAAATACTGTCAAAAAAGGTGGGGCATTTACATTTCACAATCCTGGCGATGCAGGATGCGTGGTTCAATTCAATGCGCTTCCCAGGATCCAAGAATTTCGGCTCATGATCTCTGGCCCTGCCTGATCCACCACATCAATGTGCGCTTTCAAGGCGCTCACGAGGCACCCCTGATCTGATCCATCCAACTCTTGAATTCCAAGAACCACACTGTGATCCTCCTAACAGCAGAAACACCAAGAAGAAGAAGAAGAAGTGAAGAACAATGGCACCACTCATCTGCCTCGGATTCATCCTACGCCTATTTCCTGCACTGTGCTACTATGCTTTGAGCTTCCTGCTCCTAGCTCTACTTGGGGGAGGAGAGGGGGAGAAAAACTTTGGCCTTTGGGGATCATCATCACATTGTGTGCTTGGATATGACCTCGCCGAACCGCACGAACCACTGCTCGTCGGAGGAGCTGTTGTCGCCGATGTCGGCCACGTCGTGCTTCATGTCGGTGGTCGTCGCCAGGTAGCGCGTGTAGTCGACGGCTTTGGAGGCCGCCATGTAGGGGGGCTTCACTGCGGGCGGCGGCAGCAGCGAGAGCAGCACCCTCGCGACCTCGTGCATGGTTGGCCGGTCGGAGGGGTGCCGCTTGGTGCAGAGCAGCGCGAGCTGGAAGGCCTTCCGGACCAGGCCCATGTCCGTGCACGTCACCGACACCTCCGAGTCCACTGCCTCCATCACAGTGTTGTCGTCAGCTTTTGACAGTATCTGCGCATTGACACAAGGTTTAGCCATGCAAATCGCAAAACATCTCTAAGTGGTTATAGCTTATGCGTCATGCAATCTGCACATTGACAGAAGGTAACTGAATGAAGTTTGCCAGAATTTCTGACTAACTTGGAGAATGGAGAATGCAAGAAAAGATCATTGCATTGCACTTTCTGATCATGCTTGATTTGCACGGTGTTTTTAATATGGCAAGAATCAGGTCGATTTGATGTGGGCGGCTTACCAATTGGTGCAAGTTGGATTCGTTGTCCACAGCCTTCTTCCCTGTGAGCAGCTCCAGAAGAACGATGCCAAAGCTGTACACATCAGATTTCTCGTTGAGCCTGGAGGTCCGGGCATACTCTGGATCAATGTAGCCGATGGTTCCTAGCACATAAGTGGAAGCATGGGACTTGGCAGACGGGACACATTTGGCAATGCCGAAGTCAGAGAGGTGAGCTTCAAAGTTCTCATCAAGCAGGATGTTTGAGGACTTGACATCCCTGTGGATTATGCGAGGATTACAGTCATGGTGAAGATAGGCCAGCCCTTGTGCAGCACCGACCGCGATCTTCAGTCTTGTGTCCCAATCAAGCTTAACTTTCTTTGATGGACCTGAAATTGATCATAAGTCATGAGAGAGATGCTAAATGAGACTTCTAAATGCATGGACGAATTTAATATGAATATAATGGCAAAGTCCTAACCGTGAAGAAGATCCCACAAGGAACCATTCTCCATGTAATCATAGAAGAGTAGGTTTCCATGAGGAGAGAGTGAGAAGCCATGAAGACTGACAAGATTCCTGTGCCGGATGCTACCGATCGTCTCTAGTTCTGTCTCAAACTCACGGAGGCCATGGTTATACTGACTGTAAAGTCGCTTGACAGCAATGGCCTTGCCGCTCTTGAGCACACATTTATACACAGTACTTGATGCGCCATAGCCAATGATGTATTTTTCACTCAAATTCTCTGTCAGCCTCATGATGTCTTCATAGGTATGGATAGCCATGTCCATTTGAAGGATAACTAGCTTTGGTGGTCCTGGACATGATCATGAAAAGTTGAGATGGATGTCATTATTGGTATACCAAAGATTACAATTCAAGGGGTGAGGTATACACAAACCTTGCACTGGCTTGTCGGATCCTTTCTCAAGTGGCTGTGGTTGATTAGTTCTATATATTGCCAATAGTGTAACACAGAGTAATATGATGAAGCCTAAGATAATGCATGCAATTGCTGTCGGAGAAATATTAACTGGAACAGAAATTATGTAAACATGAGTTTAGAATCAAATGGAGTGACAGACTAACTATTACCTTTATGGAGTGTATGGTACCTTTTGATCCATGAGAATGTCCACAGCTGGAGTCTTGGCAGTAAACATACAGCATTGGATTACCAAAGAAGCTGAATTCAGATATTAATTGGTTACCATCAGGACCTATAAAATTGTTCCCTTTTTTTTTAAACAAAAAAAAGGGATACTGAAGATTGTGGATGCAGTGATTTAATACCTTTCAGTTGGGAATTTTGAGAAGTTCTTTGCCAGTGGGACATGGCCAGAAAAGTTGTTGTATGACAAATTCCTGAAACGAAAATGCTGCATTAAATAATGCTAGCAAATCATCTCAAATGTAACAGATAAGAGCTGGCACACAACACTTACAAGGTATTTAAGCTGAAGCAGTTAGCCAGCTGAGCAGGGATCTCCCCGACCAAATTGTTGTTGTTAAGAATCCTACATTTGAAATCACAGCTCACTAAAATACTTTATGTGCTTTTTAAAATTCATTCTAATAGTACGATGAAAGAGAACTTACAAACTATCAAGGTTCTGCAATTGTCCTAATTCTTCAGGGAGATAGCCAGACAAATTGTTGTTGGATATATCACTGTGCATTTAAAGATTAGTTAAAATAAATCATAACCACTGGTAACTACCCACGAGATGACTACTAACAGGATATCCCAAGGGTGCCCACTTACATTATTTGAACACTTCTCAGGTTTCCGAACTCAGCAGGCATGGATCCATTGAGATGGTTTTTACTCAAATTCCTGCATTTACAATATTAAACATTAGGCATAATGTCCATAAGAAAGAAAAAACGAATTTTATTGGCTGGTCATCAACATACAATTCAAGAAGATGCTCAAGATCACCAATAGTAGCAGGAACTGGTCCAGAGAATTCATTGTAGGAAAGATCCCTATGCCGAAACAAAGGAACAGGGTAAGTTACATATAAAAAAAAAAGTGGCTGTGGTGTGACAGCGATATCTCAGTGGACTCATCAAAGTAGATGACTAAAGATTAGCTCGAAGGGTCTACTTACAGTGTGTCCAAGTTGATGATGTGACCAAGCTCCGAGGGAATTTGGCCTTTAAAAGTGTTTGAAGATAGGTTCCTGTATTTTTTTATATATTTTAAAACAAGAATTACACATTAGATTTTGCTAAAACCAATTAATAATATGATTTCAGCAATGATGTTGGCAAACCAGTACAGGTGAAATTACTCACAAGTAAGTCAAACTCTCCAACTTCTTGAAACCAGCAGGGATAGAGCCGTTCAGTCTATTGCCATAAACATTGCTGTGCAAAAGAAAATGATTAAGCAGGGGAGTGCAAAAACTGTTATGCTACACACGAAGATGAATGTGTACTCGCTAACTTACAATTTGTTTAGAGCAGTGCAAGAGCTGATGTTTGCGGGAATAGGACCTTCAAGATTGTTGTTGGCAAGATTTCTAGACGAAATTCAACTTGTCAAGAAATGTACGTATAAAGAATCATTAAAATGTAGACATGACTAATTCTTACAATTCAAATAGCTCTTCAAGTTTGCCAAGCTCAGCTGGAATTGTGCCCACTAATTCATTGTCATTCAGTTGTCTGGAAGGAACAAGCTTTCAAACCTCACATAATGTTTCAAATTAACTGGAGTAGAAGACAACATAGCAGAACAGACACTTACAGGTAGCTAAGTTTGGTCATGTTCCCAAGTTCTGGTGGTACATATCCAGTAAGTTTATTGCCATGTAAGTATCTGAAGAAAAGGTGGCAGGCAGTGTTAAGAAAAGAACATTGTTTCAGTGAAAAACAGTTTTTTTTTGCGGGTGATACTTACAGTTTACCAGTGTATGATAGGTTGCCAAGTATCGGAGGAATGGGTCCTACCAATTCATTTTCGCTCAAGTCGCTGAGAAATTAAAAAAAGTGGTTATCAAATACTAGAAGAACTACTCAAATCAGCACCTATGTGCATTGAAGTGTTCTTCGTTACTCACAGAACAGCGAGAGCCTGCATTAGGCCAATCACTTCTGGAATTTTCCCAGTCAGTCTATTTCCTTGAAGTGACCTATGAAACATTAACGCAAAGATTAAGCACAAGGGTGCAATTTAGGATCTATATTGCATAAAAAGATGCCAACTGAAAAACTGATGGTGAATGAAAACAGATGTTGTAAGGACATGAGTAAACCCAAGCATCAAAGATTTGCATGAAATCAGGAAGACTTACAACGTGGCTACTTGAAGGAAACCTATGTTGTAAGGTATTTCACCAGAGATTTGGTTATATGAGATGTCCCTGAGTTCATACGAAAAGCTCACATCATTGTATTATAAACATATGAGCACAAAAGCATCAACAGTCTTAGCGAGCAACATACAAAATCTCAAAGCTAGTGCAGTTCCCGATGTTCTCTGGTATAGTTCCTGTGAGGTTGTTTCCCCTTACATCACTGCAGAGTTGGAAGGAAAAAACCAATGTCAACAACATCACTGTTTGAGACAGATCAGCATCTCCAGGGAAGGAGAAAATACTTACAAGTACCACAGACCAGTCAGTTGGCACATGTCAGGTGACAAAGTTCCAGTCAGTGAATTACCCCTCAAGCCTCTGAAGATCAAGATAACAACAAAATCGAAAAAAATCATTTTAATGTTAAGCGAATTACTAGTAATGAACATGTTTCAGGGTCCTTACAGGTATTGCAGAACTTCATTCCAGTAGATGAGCCTTGGGATGTCACCTGTAAGCTGGTTCTGCGCCAGATCCCTATTTCAAGAGGATAGTACATGGACATCTCAATATTTCATTACTAAAAACTATAAAAGGTAGCAAAAAAAAAAGTTTCAATTTTTTTCCGAGTGGTATGCACAATGTAACACAAAAGTGTAGGTGAAACAAACAGAACTCAAATCAACAAGAATCCCAAAAGGAGTAAAGTCACGAATAAAGAAAAGTACTAAGAAGCTCACAAGGTCTTGAGATTTGGAATTTGTGACAATGTGGAAGGGATGGGTCCCGTGAGCTGGTTGTTCTTCAGAATCCTGTATCCAGAAAAGAGGGAAAAAAATCACACCCCAAGCTTCCTAGAACCATCAAAAACTAGTTAACAACCAATAAACCACAGAAAAACAAAACTAAGAACTAGCTACACAACACATTTCTTTTTCGTAGACTAAAATATTCACAAGACAATCCACAACTTAAATGAATGGGTGAAAAGTGATCATATCCAAAAAAAGATCTCTCTTGCTAAAAGGCACGCAAGAAGCAATAATGCAGTGCGTACAGTTCCTCAAGCTGCTTCAGCTTGGAGATGGAGAAGGGGATGTCTCCATACAGCAAGTTGCCAGACAAATCCCTGCAAAGACAGGAAGCAGAGCACCATTAAAAAATAACAAGAAGCATCCATAACAGAAAGTTAACACAATAAAAGAAGACTTAGATTAGGTGAAGTACAAATATTTTAAGGAGAGACAGTCCCCAATCTCATCTGGGATTTGGCCTGTGAGCTTGTTCCCCTTGAGATCCCTGGACAAGCAAATCATTAGCCATTAGGGACAAATAAACTAATCAGCAAGCAAATCCTAGGGAGTGGTGGCTTAAAGTAAAATAGTAAAGAACTGTGTCACATCATAACATGCAGGTGTGGTCAAATCAAATCAGACGTAGAGGTGCAGGATTTTCTTAAAAAGAAATGCAGTTGTATAGTCAAATGCACAAAAACATAAGCAGGGGCAAAGAAAGACGAAAGAGTACTCCTCATCGCAGCATTTCGATACTCACACGAACTGTAGGTTCTTGAGCTCTCCTATAGCCGGTGAGATCTCCCCTCCGAGGTTTAGATTCGACAGGTTCCTGTTTTTTTAACAGAAATACTCTTCTCAGAAAAAGTTTTTTTTTGAGCAGGACAAGCGAGATAATATGGAAACACTAACAACCCACCGAGGAAATGCTCTTCTTTCATATATATGCTACCGCAAGAAACAAGATTAGAAGAACAAACATCCTCGGCAACACACGAAATAAACCAAATAGGGAACAGAAAAAGGAGCTGTATAAGTGAAACATAACTGTTCCAGTGATTAGCTCCTGATCAAATCATCGAAAAGCTCGAGGGTAAAGACGCAAAATGGGGAAAGAACAAGCAGCCATGTAGCAATGCAGGAACATGTCAAGAAAAATCACGCGAAGCACGAGACGCTGAAACGGAGAGGAAGATTTCAAGAACACGCAGCCACTGGGCGCGCAGGGAGAGGGTCGACCGAGATGAGAGGACGCACAGCGCGACGACGGCGAAGGGCGCGCCGTCGCAGACGACGCCGCGCCAGGCGCAGTGATCGCGGCCGCCGTCCCAGTCCACGAGCGCGTTCGCCGCGTTGCCGAACCCCGCCTTGACCGCCATCAGCGCCTTCCCCTCGTCGCCTCCTCCTGCACCCTCCGCCGCCAACGCAAGAACCAAGACCGCAACCGCCGCCGCCGCCGACGACCACCACCACGGCAACGGCACCCTCGCCGCCATTCCAAGAAGCAGGAGCCTGCACCCTCCGAACCCGAAGCCACCACCTTCTCCCTCCTCTGCCTTCCTTCCACCACCTCCACACCTACTCTCTCCTTACCACGCTGCTACCACCATCACCATGGCATCTGATGGGCCGCAGCGGCAAGGCCGGCGTGTAATGTTTTTGTGGTGGTGGTGGCGATAGCGACGTGACTGTTGTTGCTTTCGGGGAGCAGCCGCTGCGCCGCGCTGCAGAGCAGAGCAGAGAGAGAGAGGCGGTGTGGTGGTGGCCTGGTGGCCTGGTGGTGGTGGTGGCAAGAGACAGGAGGAGGATGAGGAGGAGGAGGTTAAGGCTGACGGAGTGGGGCCCACCTCGTCAGGGGCTGGGACCGGTGGGGAGGGGGTACGTGTAGGGGCCCATGATTCCCAGTTTTTTAAAAAAATAGAGGGAAAAGAGAGCAGTATGTACATCCGGCCAGGGCCCGCCTGCCAGCGAACGTTGCTTGGTGAGGAGCATGATTTTTGGAAAGCTTCGATGATATGACTTAAGAATAACCCTAATCACTCCTGAAACTATTGAGCGTTGTTTGCGTGACCCCAAACATTGAGAACAATGCACTATGGCGTTCGAAGGTGGTTTCTCCACCATTGTGTGCGATGCATTGTATAGCTATGACATGAGAACAGGCAACATGAAAGTCTAGGTTCATCTTCTTATACCTTCTATCCATCTATTCCTCCCTCTTCTTTCTCATTCTATCCACCGGTCACCTCTCTCCTCTTCTATCATGTGCCTTCTGTCTCTCTTCCTCCATCCAGCCGGCTTCTCGCCGCTTTTTACCCAATTCTATCATCTCAGGTCCACCACAAAGACAATCAAAGTATAGCGGCAGTAGCAATTGTAGAAGCGATTGCGCACGGGGCGCACGCCGTTTTTTACCCAATTCTGTCGTCTCAGGTCCACCACAAAGACAATCAAAGTATAGCGGCAATAGCAACTTGTAGGAGCGATTGCGCACGGGGCGCAAGAAGTGATGGTCATCAGGATGTCGCAACCTATAGATGGTGATGGTGCGTGTGTTAAAGCACAACAGTGATAGCACGGAGCAAAAAAGATGGTGACTCATGGTGCGGCGACATGGCACAACGGAGTAGCCTAGAAGGGTTACATAGACGTAGGGGCATAGGGTTAGTTATGACGCAGCGAGCGACAAAGCATTGTGGAAGCAGCATGGAGCACTAGCATCTAGGGCGCGCACAATATGGCCATGGTCGCGCTTCGTCCATCCTCAGGCACCGGTAGGGATCATAGATTGATACCTTTGATGCATAGCCATAATGGAAGAAGAGTCGAAGATAGGAAGTAGCCGTTCATCCTGGTCGAACGTCCATTCTGAACTAGGATAAAAACCCCCGTCTCCTGTTCGCTGCTGTTCGCATTGTTTGGCGTGTCTCCTATCTCAATCTTCAAGAACCTTAGTTGACTTGGGTCGAGCGGATCTGGCGGCGGCGCCGGCGCCGGCTGGGGCGGAGGAAGGAGGCGACGGAGGAAAGGGGAGGCGGAGCGCGAGTGAGGAGCGAGCAAGGGGGCGAGGCGGAGAACGACGTGAGCTGGCAGAGTGAGTGGAGGCCGAGTGGGACACGTGGCGGAGGGTGAGCGATCCCGTCGGGGGGCGGGTGGGATGGGATCCCATCCCCCAGTAGCCCCCTATATGTTATATAGCTATGACATGAGAACAGGCAACATGAAAGTCTTTTAGGTTCATCTTCTTCTACCTTCTATCCATCTATTCCTCTCTCTTCTTTCTCGTTCTATCCACCGGTCACCTCTCTCCTCTTCCATCATGTGCCTTCTGCCCCTCTTCCTCCATTCAGCCGGCTTGTCGCCACTTTTTACCCAATTCCGTCGTCTTAGGTCCACCACAAAGACAATCAAAGTATAGCGATAGTAGCAACTTGTAGGAGCGATTGCGCAGGGGCACAAGAAGTGATGGTCATCAGGATGTCGCAACCTACGGATGGTGATGGTGCGTGTGTTAAAGCACAATAGTGATAGCATGGAGCAAAAAAGATGGCGACTTATGGTGCGGCGGCATGGCACAACAGAGTAGTCTAGAAGGGTTACATAGATGTAGGGGCATAGGGATAGTTATGACGTAGCGAGCGACAAAGCATTATGGAAGCAGCATGGAGCACTAGCATCTAGGGCGCGCACTATGGCCATGGTTGTGCTTCGTCCATCCTCGGGCACCGGTAGGGATCATAGATTGATACCTTTGATGCATAGCCACAATGGAAGAAGAGTCGAAGTGGTCGAGTCTGCTATCACACGTGTCAAGGTATAGGAAGTAGCCGTTCATCCTGGTCGAACGTCCATTCCTCATCAATCATCACCATGCTGCACTGTCTCCCTTGCTTTATGCCCCGGCTTTTGATGTTCTTGCGTTGCGTCCTTGCTCCCTGACATCTTCCTTCACGTTGTGTTGCCTCGCTCCGCATAATAACTGATTAGCACCCGCAACAACTGGCGCCTCTATGGCATCCGCACGTCCAGAACTGCCACATGTGGCTAAGGTTTTTGTGAGGTCAGTTATAAGTTCAAAATAGCCCCCGTATAATTTTGATAATTAATGAAAAATGTGATCTTTATTCATTTCTTGATGTTAGCAAAACAAATTAAACCTCTATTATGATATATTACTACGAGACTAACATGTTCATTGCCAAGTTTATTCTAGTTTAATCTTTATAGAGAAATCCTTTGTGACAAGTAAATATGCAAAGACAAGATATGCATTTCGGTATTGCACTCTTATTTTTTAGTGCACTTCTATTGTGCAAGCACATCATATTAATTGATTAAATTTATGCTCTTTAAATCATCTCATATTTATTTGCGCATAACTATGTTATGGACACGTGATTTGCTTGCTCTTTGGGATCTTTGCTCTAATATGCCATTGTTAGTGAATAGTGATCCCTTAGTTGTTTCACTAGATAGATTTCACCACGCTTGATTTGCTTTGTGCATATATGCTATCTATGGTCCTTCTCATGATGTACTTCTTTTGCGGAGTATAAGTTTGTACAATGCATTGTCTCCTTTATTGATCCGTGCTCTTAATTATCTATTTTTTAGATTAATAATTTTACATGTGCCTTCAATGATATTGCATATGTATATTTCTTTATGTTCATTTATGTAGTGAAGTTGGAGATTAGTTGAATTGTTTATGTTTGCTTTGCCTTGGAATTTAATTCAAACATCCTTAGGCATCTATCATATGTCAATTTTTTTTCTACTTATGTATATTAATTATGAAATAGTTGTGGTGCTTAAGTTGCTCATAAACATCAAATTCTTTATATCTATTGAGCTTTAGAAGACTAATGTCTTTCTTGAGTGATGTGAAGATAATTAGGTCCTGTGAAGTTGAATGACAACTAAGTGCTAGCAAGGGATGACGAGCAAGTCAAGGCCAACAAGGTAGAAAGTCATCAAAGGTTGATGATCAAGTCGGGGTTGATAGCACGTACGGAAGGATCATGTACGGATGGTCAAGTCAATATTGACTAGATAGAGGGATCCTCAAGGATTGATGATAGTCAAGGTTGACAAGACAAATGTGTTGTCATGTGTGGAATGTCATTAAGTAAAGGAGAAGGAATCAATATTGGATGGCCAAGTCAATGTCAACGAGACGAGAGGATGCACAATATTGACTTAGGCTAGATAGTACGCAGATAGGAAGAGCAGCTAGGTAGCACCAATGTGGTGCTAGACAGGCTAAATTAAAATATTTTAAAATATATATTGTCTCAGTTCTAACCTTATAAACCGACACAAAGAATGTGTCATATCTACCGGTAATATCGACGACTTTAGTGCACATTGTTTTGTGACGGTAAGACACATGCTGAGTATATTAATGTGGTGTTTTTCGTAAACCCATATTTATCCTATTCAACCACCTAAATTTATTCAACAACACATAAAAAAACACTCTCTCTTTTTTTTCAAAAAATTATATATATCCAAGGGTATAAGTCACTCTTTCACGGTCTTATTTCTTTATTAAATCCATCGCTGCTTTAGTTATTTTTTCAATTTAAAATACGTCTTAAATCGATGAACGGGCATGGTAGGATCATGATGAGGACAGGGTCCATGTTAGATCTGCTCATGGGCAACCCGGCCTGGTAAGCCTAGCCTTACCCAACCCAAAAAAACCTGACCCGGCCTAACCCGACCAGTGCATCGACCTAGGCTCAGGCCTCGATTTGAAGCCGACCGTCGGACTGGGCCGGGCGAGGCTCGAGAAAAGTGCGAAATCAGACATGACCGAGCCAGGGTTCTAGGCTTCGGACGGGCTCAGACCCGAATTCGAGGCCCGGTGCACCGGACCGGGCTTTGGTCCCGCGGGAGGCGGGACTAGACTTTTTCAAACTCAACCTAAAATCCGGTCCGATCCGGCGTTTGGTCGGATCTAATCCATGTGCTCTCCCTGTGGCTCCGCAGGAAATAGGAAATAGACACCCATTTTTGCTGCCCTGTACGAATTGAAGTGTACGTACGAGCTAGGCGGATGATATGGCAGCTGTGAGTTGTGGCCAGCCATATATGGCGAGAGAGAATTAAGGCGTGAGGACGTACGTTCTTGTAACATGGCTGATCCTCCTCTATTGGCTAATCGCTAATCAAAGGTTGGTGCGGTCTTGGCAGGCCATGTTTCCCTCGCTCCCTCTAATTAATTATTAGGGTTTATTCAGATAAGAGGTTTGTTTTCTTTTCTTTTTTTTTTCCCAGCAAGTAAAGGAGACACGTATCATTTGTGCACAATGATTAGAGGAGGATTAGGATGCTTAATTTGATTTTATGAAGCCATTGACTTCCTCGCTGATATGTGGAATCTCAGTTCATGGGGGCAGATTATGTTGATTAACTGACGAAGATGGACATGCGCAGGTGGTTTTATTTGCAGGAGAAAATGCAGATGCTATGCGTATATGTTAAGCTACCTTGGTATAGCATATGGAGATAAATCTCAAATTAATATGTTTCGCCCTACAATTAGCTCGGCTATATCTTGAACATATCCATGTGCAATGTTTGAAAGGGAAATGCAAAACTCCATATATGTACATGTGGAGTATATTCTTACCATGAGGCTTCA
Organism: Raddia distichophylla; assembly: GCA_005191435.1. Taxonomy (NCBI): domain Eukaryota; kingdom Viridiplantae; phylum Streptophyta; class Magnoliopsida; order Poales; family Poaceae; genus Raddia; species Raddia distichophylla. Next base: position 820,060 of record SPJY01032150.1, on the reverse strand, counting down.
GTTATCTAATCTCACTCCTTACCATTAACCATCCTTTTTAGATAAAACTAATTTCATTTACCTTCCTTATTCCTAATACACCTCCCCTCCAAGTTCTAAACATCTCTCGCCTACTTTAAATGTTGCCTCCTCTAAAAAAAAATCTTGTTAAGGACCCCTTGCCTCATTGAAACCCCATCGAAAACATCACCGGCATTGAAAACCAACCAGAAACCTAGGACATTGGGGAGGAGACACATAGTATGGCATGGTCGAAGGCAAGGCCTCCCCTGCCTCTCAGCGCCGCCGCCTCCTTCTCCGGTTCTTCCCACCCTCGCCGTAATAACTTCGTATAGCATACATTATACGAAGTTATACGTTGCATAATATATTGGAGGATAGTTTGGATGGAACAAATTTGATGAATTCTTAGAGCACAACAAAGAGTGAAATATGTGTATAGAAGGAAATCCATGTTTTTTCAAAAAGAATATGCTACTGGTTAGTGGATTGAAAATGATCAAGATTTTATTCAAGTCGATCAACTTCATCATCCATTTCCTCTCTCACTGCTATGAAGTTAGGGTTTGAGATTCATCATACACCCCCTGACTTAGAGTAAGGATGGGGTGATGGAGGCACATAGTGGCTAGTGGGCCTCATCGATGGTAGGGCAGGTGGCAGCTATAAGGCTTTCCTCATGCATCCACAATATTGGTGGAGAAAAGTGGACAGGGTTGTTCAACAACTGATTAGGAGACTAGGATCATTATAGAATGTTCAATGCTAGCATCACATGTTGGCCCAACTCCAAATTTTGGAGTTTAGGGTTAGGGTTTAGGCATGTGAATAGTGAATTTGAGGTTGTGGCTAGGATCTAGGCCAAGCTAGCAATAAGCATGCCTTAGCTCAGGAGACGGAGAGAGATGTAAACGCAGGTTTGATGACAAGACCGTCACAGACAAGGAAATAGAGCAAGATAAGGGGAACTCGGCAAACGTGGAAGAAGGTGCTTGGAGATGGCGGAGAGGAGGAACAAGACGAGACATTCGAGGAGGAAAGGTGCAAAGTGGGAGCTCTAGTAAAAGAGGAGACGCTGGCAACAACATGGCCACTATCAATGGCCTACAGGCGACTCAACGAGGAAGGAAATTTGGGAGAAACTAGCTAGGGTTTGAACGAAAAACATCTTGTTTGTTGGATCTAGATCTAGCGTTTCACAAAATCGATTAGAATTCCTCCCCTTTTTCATTTAAAAATGTGTGCCATATATTTCCCTCCTAATTAAACCTGAGCTTGCCACAGTTGCATCTACACCTACGTACGCACTACCAATTAAGGCCATTGAAAACCATACACAAACATGGACCTCTGCCGATCTGCGTGCCGCATCTACTGCTTGCTAGTCATCTCCCTACATATATCAGAATGGCTGCATATGCAATTACACATGCATCACCAGCAGAAGGCCCAGGCCGGCATGCAGTGCAGCTCATGCCTACAGCTAAGTGGCATAACTACCGCTGCAACTGCATGCTGCTGCTGCATCACTGCATGGCTCACACTTGCTACATGATCATGCAGTGCGTATATGTGCGCGCACACACACACACATAGCTACTAGGCTTTTACTACGTGCAAGCAATGCGTATCGGTGTGTGCAAGAGGCTCCAGGGTTCAGACGACGACCCATGATTCAGAGGTTGCATATGCAATCGCAGTCACGGAATTTAATCCATCCATTGGTATATGAACCATGCAGGATGATCAGATGCTATACGTACTGTACTACTGCATAGTTGCATTGGATGGATAATATATAGGTGTTGCATGATCCAAGATATCGATTTAATTATATTTTGATGATGCATGTATATATAGATCGCTGAGATGCTTGATCATGCATGGTCCTTTTGTAATGTTCGGGCAACCAGTGAAATCGATCAAAATTCTCAAATTTAAATTTATTACATATAGAAAAAAAAAGTAGCAGCAAACGCCACCATATTAATAAGAAATCCCATATATATCAAAGTAAAAGAAAAGATATCCACCATCGTTACGATGTTGTGGGACCAGATTATAACAGATTAGATTAAATCTATTGCCGTGATTGGAGAAATTCCCACATAAATCAGAAAAAAAGAGTTTCTCATCCATCCATTGTTGTGGGGCCTGATCATAGCGGATTAGATTAATCTATTATCATAATCAGAGAAATTCCTAGATAAATCATAAACATAAAACATTTCTTCCATTGATTGTTGTGGGGCTAGATTATAATGGATTAGAATGGATTTATTATAGGAGAAACTTTTACATAAATTAGAAAAAAGAGAAAAGATCTGCATGTTGAAAAAATACTATAAACTCCCAAATTTATTGCAGAAATCTATCTATCTTCTATCTATTATATATATAAAGTAGAGTTAAACGATGCCACTGCGTTAATTCTAAAATCCTAGAAATTCCTGTGTTAATTAAAAAATACTAGAAACTTCCCATATTAATTGGAGAAAAAAATATCTACACCTATTGTTGGGAGAAAAAACTAGAAGGTCAATATATAGTGCACTATACAACAAGAAACACATGCAAGAATTTCAAAGCTTAGTGATTATAAAATAATGGAAAATCAAGTGTGGCCAAACAATTATGCTCTAATTTAGAGGTCAGAAATTATCCTATTGTTCAGAGAAGGTCTAAAAGATCAATATATAGTGGGTCTTAATTATAGTCGTATCGATCTTAAATAAGTTTTTAGTTGTGTTGAATAAATCTAGTTGCACAGATACACACCACCCTGCTTGTTGAATGTAACATGAGCGATTTTTTTAGATAAACCAAAATCCACCTCCGGGCTGCCATTTTTCGATCTAAACCGACGGCCAACAAATTAACAAATGTTTCTCGGCCCCCAATTCAATTTCTTGGTCTTAGCATTTTTTTTAATGAAAATTGCCACCACACGGTCAAGTTCCGGTTTTTGGGCGCAAAAAGTAATGCGAAACTCAGTGTGCTTAATACATAATATGAGTATAATTTATTGATCTGGAACCTGATTAATTTTATATTACTTTTACTTTCTTTCTTTTTTTCTTTTACCTTGGCTTACACTCTGTATACATTTTTTTAAGTAATATACGTGGTCAACCCTTGCAATCTTTTTTCTAAAAAAAACATGAGTAAGTTTGCTCAGGTGAGGACGAATGTTGAATCCGAAGGCCTGAGAGATGTTAGCGAAGAGATAGATGCTTGGTTGTTTCGGCACGCAAAGTTTACAAATGGCGTCCGCTTAGGGATGCAAATAGGTTGACCCTAGGGTTATTTTTGACCCTCTTTAATTCATTTGTTTTTACTAAAAACTTGATTTCTAATCTATTTAGTACAAATAAATGAACAAATGAGGGCCAAAGGTGACTCTAGGGCCAACCATTTGCATCTCTATACGTCCGCTTGAATGCCTCGTACCTAGCCAAGAAGTTTAGGTCCTCTTATTTTGTTTTGTTCCGTTGAACCAAAATTTTATCATTTTGTACAGATTATTCAGTATAATGTTTTTTAATATTTTTCCAGGTTGTTTTAAAGATCTTAAAATAATAATTTTTTAGCGTTTTCATGTCTCTTTCTAAAAGCCTTTTAACTTTTGTCTCGAAACGGACCGAACGAGCCGCGAATAAAAAAGGTCTTATTATTCTCATGCTTCTTAAACAGTGAAATGCATAGCATTACATATGCATGTGTAGGATAATTGTACGATCGAGCGATGAGCTAAGCTGCTGGGGAGGACGACATCGACGGTAGATGCGCCAAACCGTACAGTGTGCGCCTTTAATTAATTCGTGGACGCTGCATGAATCCATGCATGCATGATGCATGGCCTCTAGCATGCACCCTTGTGCTTGTGATCGATTTCCTCTTGCTTGGGCACCCCAACGCGTGCCTTCCATCTGGCTACCTGTAGCCTAGAGGTGAGACAAACCAAGGGCTCGACCAACAAGCAGCGACACATAGGCACATACACATACGAGTCCTCTTCGATTCACGGCTGCGGTTTGATTTTGATTTTAGTTAGAAAAATTATGAGCCTTTAAAATGAGATTTAGACAAGATAAATATTTATTTAAAATTTATTCAAGATGTATGAGAAAACCCCGCACAAAACCTTAAAAATATAACTACAAAATGTTTTAGTGAATGATCTGTATAAAAATGATAGTTTGTGCTAACAGAATGAGAACCGTCCGGGCCATATATACATCTTCTGAACCTTCCTTCTCTCTCCTCTCCCTCAACCCCCTTCTCTCTCTCTTACACAGCAAGCTCTCAGGCTTGTAGGCTCAGATTTTATGCTGAGACTTTTGCAGCCTTGGGCACCACAGCCAGTATCAGTATGTATCTGCAGCCCTGCATCACGGCAAGAGGCAGCACTAGGTTCCTGTGAGCCATGTGTCTGCCATGGGAAAGAGAAGCCAACACGAGAAAAGGAAAGCAGAAACAAACGCAGCAAACCCATATACATATACACAGGGAAAATTATTAACACAAGCTAGGCAGCAGCTGATGATGCATGTACAGTGCAGTAGCTAGTGCACATGTACAACCAAACAAATATGAACATTCCAAAGCCTCTCTCTTTCTCTCTCTCTAAGGCGAAGATCATGTGGTTTGCAATGCCCAAGAAGAGATGCATCAAATCCTGGCCTTCGATGAACATCAATGGCATGCATCGCCTGCATGCCATCTCTTTTGCCCTGGCTGGGAGCCTTTTGCCAGAACTGTGCAAAGGTGGCGCACCTTTGGAACCGCCGTGTAGAAGCCAACGGCCATTGCAGCAGGGAGGGTGAGCATGCATGCAGGCAAGCATGCAGCCGTAGCAGCAGCTAGCTCTCAGCTCTCAGCTCTGCGGCGAGTCACAAGTGTAGAGCTTGTATGCATGCAGGCACGGCACACGGGACAAGTTAGAACAGCTGCGTGCCTCCTTCTGGGCTTAGTCAAAAGGGTGCAGCTTGCTTGCTAGTTGCTAGCGCTAGCTGGCCGGGATATATCGCAATGCCATTGCAATTTTTTTGCAGCACCATGCGCAGTGAGAGTGACCCTTGTTCTTTGCAAGTATAATACGATTCTGATTCTGATTATAATACAAGAACTCCTTTTCTTTTTCTTTTTCTTTTGATAAAAGAACTCTCTTCCTACGAAGTGGTTCCGTGAAAATGTCTGCAAGTTGATCATTTGACGAAATGAGTGGAGCATCTAACTCATTTGCGGCAACCTTCTCTCACAAAATGAAAGTCTATCTCGATATATTTTGATATACATCTCGCCGGCCGGTTATATATTAGTGTCATATATCGTGTCTCCTGGTGTCGTTCGTGATCTTGCATTGGCGTAAATCCTAACATGTGCAATTTAATTTCGAAAAATGATTGAAATTTTGTTGATGGACTGGACTTTCAAATTTAATTATGGCTGATAGGAATGCACAAATTTCAGTCTTTATTAAAAAAAACTTTGTTCGGAAAATAAGTTTGTTGGTTATCAATGCCAGCTGAGGTCCTTAAAAATCTATCACTGGAATAATTTCAGTGCATTTTAATTAGGAAAAAAATCTAAAATTTTCCCGGCACACCAAAATTTTGGCCAATATAGATTTGCAAAAAACTTAAAAGTTTTAATTGTATTGCTACTCTTCGACAAAATTTTAGAGCCGATTTTTTCCTGCCAGCTACAATGCATATCCTGTTTTAATTTGCTCCATTTTTTTCCCCTTCCAAGAACCAACTCCATGGAGATCCGATCAGCTCGATCGTCTGCATTGCACTGCGTGTATCTGAAAAACGGGTACAAATTGCGCCAGTTTTGGTTATCGATCTGAAATTCCGAATAGTCTTGGTGAATGGTGATATTGTATTTTTTGAGATATATGTCAATGTGTGTGTGTGGTAGGGGACCATCAGCAGCTCGCAGAAACAGCATCAAAACTTCCCCATCTTCTCTGGGTCTGATGGCGATTCTCTGAGAAGGTTTTCAGGCATCTCTTCTCGCCAATGTTCTCTGAACTCTGAACGGCTTGCTGTTTACACTGCCCCGGGAGCAGCCTGAGATGAAAAGAGGATATGTACCATGATTGTCCATGAAACTACGGTGTGATTGGCCGCACATTGTTATGTTAGCTGAAATATCTCGAAATTATCTGCCGATCTGCTTATCTTTCTAAAACTATAAACTTGGAGAGCTCCAGTAAACCGATCCGCTTGATTTGACTTATTTATTTATCTATCCATCTACTATCTATATAAAGTAGAGTTAAACGGAGCCATCACACTAATCTTAAAATCCTAGAAATTCTCACATTAATCAAAAAATAGTAGAAATTCTCACGTTAATCGTAGAAAAAAGAAAAAAATCTACATCGTTGAATATGGATATTATTATATAAATCTAACGGTCAATATTGAAAAGATGAAAAAGATAATTACTAAAAAAAGATTATGAGTTGGAGATTAGCCTAAAAAAAGAAAAACTCTATATGTCAACACAAATCTAGTCACGCAAACGCGCGGGCCTCCTTGCTCGTTTATTTATAAACTTCCACGAGCGACTTTAAAATTATTGGGCTCAAAAAGATTTTGTTTAGCACATTTGCTTATCATCATGATTGGTTTTTATAGAGCTCACGTATCTAGATATTCTTATTGGATCTTTTATACGTTCCGTGAAGATGTCTAATCTAAGGTCTGATTAAGAGCTAAATATGCTGATGTCAAGTCGGTTCCTTGACAAACATACATTTATATCTTGAATAAACAATCAGATAGAGGTGAGGATCACGTTGCGCTCGATCCCCGGTCGCCCCCTTTGCTCTGCACTCTTTCTCCCAAAGATTTTTCTTTACATGGCTTGCTGCTGCACATGCTGGAAAACTGGGCTGCTAGCCGGCCCTTGTGATTTTCTTTGGAGCACAATGGGCACAGTGCAACACGCACAAGGGATGCTGTTGTCCTGCAGCAGTTGTATGCAGGGTACACGCAGGGCCCTTATTTGTGCAAGATCACAGGTCCCATCAATCAGCACCTCGACCATCATGCACTTGTTTCCTCTCTCTCTATAGATCTCTCTCTCAGAACTATGGGAGAGGGAAATTGACAATGGAGATTGGCTTACAGCAGTAGTGTAGTATATGTTATCTTTATGCTTTCTTTTCTCTCTTCTCCTCTTCTCTTGTGGTCGAGAGATGAGACTGATGGAGCCAGTAGCTGCAGCTAGCCCAGTCTGTAATGGATAATGCAGGTGCATGCAGGTGTGAGCACTAGCTAGTGAGTGTAGTACAATATACAAGTGCGCTCTCTCTCTCTCTCCGTGGTTTGTATTATTAATGGTAGGTGTGTACGTAGTGTATGTATGTAGTATAAGATAGGACCATGCATGCATGCATGACAGCATGAGGATGAGGATGGATTGATTGAACCCATCATAGAATCCGTGATGCGTAGCTCTCCTTTACTCCCTCTCCACCCCTAATGAACAAAACATCATGGAAGAAACATATAGCGTCCAAAAAGAACTCTCCCTTAAAAAAAGAAGTGAACTCTCTCTCTCTCTCACGTGGCCCACATACAGTTGAATATTCATGCGCTGCCATAGGCAAAAGTCTATGAGCAAAACATGAATACCTGCGGGAGCCTGAACCCATACTCTCCTTCTTGCATTTCTTTGCACATAGGGTATATATATGCTTTTTTATTTTCAAAGAATGAAATTTGTGTTCTCAGTCTCCACATACACAGTTTAAAATATGCATCACTCTGTGCCAATCCTAAGGATCAAACCCAGGTAGCTAAGAACGAACAACCTTGCTCCCGCCGGTAGTTTACATACATGTAGCAATGTAGCATAAATATAGCGTTTTGTGATACAATTAAAAAATTAAGCATCTCTACAACAAAGAGAATGAGCCACACCATGGACCACGCCCTACCCTGCATGCATGCACCGGCCTAGCTGGCCTGCATGCACACAATGCAAACCTACTCCATGTCCAGGCAAAAGAAAAGAAGCCTGCAATGGCAATGCAGTGATGCTGCAGTTTAGTGGCCAAGAACCCAAGAACTGAAGAAAAAGAAAAAGAAAAGAAGAGTTGCTGCTTCCAATACTTGAGGAGCTAAAGGGTGGATTTGCAAAATGGGTACAGGGGTAGAGGATTATTGCACAGTACTGATGCCCCCGTTGCTGGGTCCAGTGGGCATATTATTGCTGGCACAGGCCATGTGAAGAGCAGACCACAGCATGATGATGGCAGCCCCAGAAATGGTGAGAGTAAAAAGATAAGGAGCAAAGGCTTGCCATTTGAAAACTGATGTGGGAAATAAATATTTTTATTTGCAGGTAAGCCTATTGCATTCCAGTAAAAATCCTATCTTTCTTATTGGTATCAACGGGCGTGTTTGGTTCATAGCCATGGGTGACCATGCCAAAAAAATTGGCATTACCATCTCATGGCATGACCAAAACTTGCCAATTTTTGTGCCGTTTAGATGATAGCCAACGGAGTTTTACCAATGAAAATTTTAAAAAAATTTAAAAAATTGGAAAAGTATTTAAAATGGGTTGATTAGGATTTTAGATGAATTATGGTATTTTTTCTATGTAGTTTGGACTCCAGATATAATAGATACAAAAAATAAATTTAAATAGAAAAATAACGAATCAATATAAAACTAGCAGGCATGCAGGGGTGCGCTGTAGCTGGCAGGCTGCTGCCGTTGCTGTCGCTGGCACGCGGGCCCGTCGTCGTTGTCGGCTGCTGTAGGAATTTGGCAAGGCGCCGACGCCCGATTTGGGCGCCATTGCCCGCGGCAGCTGCGTAGTGTAAAATCGTTGGCACGCCATGGAATTGGTAGGGTGAGCCAACAGATGGCCATGAACCAAATACTTGCCAAATTGTCATGGCAGCCAAATTTTTGGCATGGCAAGCGAGGGTTACAAACCAAACACGCCCAACAAAAAAGGAGCATTTCTATTGTACACTAGGGTAAAATATATGTAGACCATTGAATCAACCATACAAGGTCCACTTCATCTATTAGGACATGTTCAATAAGACTAAAGTTACGTCAACCTAGTACTATATAAAATAAAATAGAACAAAGATAAATATAGATAAATAATGAAAAAGATATATGAACAGTGATTGAATAATATCTTCGCTGATCTAAGTTAGCTTTAATTCAGTAAGATGGCCTTAGATCACTGGCCCGTCGGATCAAGAAAAGCAAATGGTGCACGGTTGTTTAAGCACATCTTACAACAACAAAAAAAAAAGTGGGCTTTCGTGAAGGGGAAAACAAACAGTAAAGTGAAATACCATAGCAGTAGCATTTTTTAGCTCATTTAAGTGTGACGGTGAAGCTGCATGCAGCGGCACGTCTTGAGGTCCTTGTGCTGCGCGCTGCTGCAGCACCTAGACTATACTGTCCTGTGCCACTAGCTCTGAAAGCATGCATTTCACAACGCTTGCCTGCATGGTCCTGAAGAGGAGGAGGGGCTCTCCCGTTCCCGTTTCGATCTCATTTCGACTGGGACAAGCAGGAGGAGGACGAGAGGAGGTAGAAAGGAGTGATGGGATGTGAGTCCCCCTCTTCCAGCCGTCCATCGATGCCTCCAAATCCGAGGCATTTCCCTTGGGGGCGCCATCTCTGTATCCGTCATGGAATAGGCCGGATTCATTCGACACGATCGAGCATGCGTTCCATTCGATTCGAGCTTGGTTCGCGTGTGTGTGCGCGCATGTTTGTTTGTGCATGCGAGCTACGAGCTACTTGCCCGGCCGGTACGGGCAGCTACGATGTGATGGGAGGTTTCTTGGTGAGGGAGGAGGCCAGGGAGGGGCTTCCGGTCCCATGGCCGGATGGCCCATGGGTGAACGTACGCTCAAGACCAAAGGCGAGCACATCATTTGAGATAAGGCCATGGAGAACGGTGCATTATATATATGCTCCCCAAGTCTTGGCTAGAGAGAAGTATTTGGTGAGCATTTTTTTGTTTGGCTTTTGGCTTCTACGGAATTAATTTAATGGTTATTTTACTAGTGCCGCATCATTTCTTGCAACATTTTTTTCATAGAGTTTAGGTAGTAGCGAAAAACTACCATTGAAAATTTAATATTTTTTACAAGTGGGGACGTAGGACAGTGGGACACAATGCCCAACCCTTTGCATCGTCTTCTTTCCTCCTTCCCTCTCCTCTTCTCCTCCCCTCCCCTTCCCCTTCCGCGGGCAGAGGCGGCAACGGGGGGTTCTTCTCGGGGTGCTCATCGCAGTGGCGACCCGGTGCAGCGGCGATCGCGTCAGCAATGAGGTCGTGGCACAGCTCGGGGGCCCAGCGTCCAACTGTTCTGTCCCTTGCTGGTTAGCCTCTCACGTCAGATCTAGCGGCCCGCACCACCGACGACGGCGCATGGTGGTCATCGACGATTTGTGGTGGCATGTGTTGTCGGCCGGTGGATGGCTACTCGAGTGGTAGCCATGACGGTCGGATCCGACGATGGTGTGGCTAGATTCGGTGTGGTGCAGGCGTCTCACGACCCCTCTCGGTGTTCCTCCTCCCAGATCATGATCTCCTATTCAAGGACGTTTGAGGACAAGCGCACGACGGCTTCGTTGGTTTTATTGGTGTGACGACGGGTCAATGCGTCCAGGTCTGGCCTTCAGGTCCCATGGTCGCTAGTTCCTCAATAGCAACCGCCTCACCCCTTGGCTCTAAGGGATCCACTTCGTGATGGGCGGCATAGGGTCGACCAGGTGGTTCAGTGACCAAGGAGTTCCGTTGGTGTTGTTGCGACGGCGTAAAGTTACGTCTCATGTCTTCATGCTGGCACTCTTATGCGGCCTTCCTTTGGTTCGGTGTTGGGGGAGGATGCATCGGGCGAAAGCCATGCCCACTCGTTTTGGTGTCGTTCCCTCCTTAAAGGCATCATTGCAGATGTTCATTCCTCATTGTTGGATGAAGATCTAGGTTGGACGATCATGGCGAAGGTGTTGGTTGTTCACCGTCACTACCTTGTTGAAAGGCGTCGCCGAGGTTCATTCTACGCTGATGGTAGGTCGCCAATTAGACTACCTTATCTTGGAAGTCACTTCGTTGTTATTGAGCGCTAGTGCATCGTCGTGTGCGGAGGTTGTAGGTGGTGTTGTGTTGCTAGGAGTGCCGACGCAAGCTTGTGATTGTAGGTTGTAAGTTATGATCTCACTGTTTCGGTTAGGTGGTCGGTTATTCGGTCGCGATGGCAGTGTTGCTGCGGTTATGCCTTTATGCTTTGTACTTTTTTTAGTGTTCTCTTGTACCCAAATTTTTCTCCCACTTTTCAATGAAATTTTAGGCTGCCAAACTAATTTCTTAATTTCTTTTTGTACAAGTCAAATATTCTATCACTTTGTAACTATTTTTGTGAGGCTTTAAGTTTTTGTTCTTTCAAAATTATTTTTAAACAATTTTTAAGGCTCTTCAAATCCACTATCGAGGATCCACAACCTTGTCAAATTAGAATATACTGCTATTTTCTACCGTTTGGATATCTGAACTATTTTTTTGTTTTGAATCTTAGTATGTCTACAAAAAATTGGGTGATTTTTTTCAAAAAATAGAATCGAAGTTTTTTTGGGCAAAGCCTTAATTGTTTTTCATCGTCCCAATTCCCATCTCCTGTCCTATCCCTTGTTCATATATTCAAAATTTTCCGGTTCTTGCCATTTGGATGGATATTGGAAGGTTATAATTAATTCTATCTAGTACACATTCTTTGTTTGTGAAGCATGTATTAGGGCTAGCATCAGTACTATGGAGCACTCAACTCGTACACCGGTCAGTGCCATTAATTTGCTCGGGCAATTAATTCAGTTCTTGGTGGCGCGGCCATGTCGTTAGACCAGATTACGTACGTACGTACCCAGACACTTTTAATCACGGCATGCAATGATAGATACGATCCAGTATACCATGGGAGAATTAATTGAATTAATTAGGCCATAATCTGTCCAGCGCGGCATACAGGAATACTCATCCCCTGTCACTGTCTGGATGATATTAATTTAACATAAGTGTATGGAGTAATTCACCATTGATTTCCACGAGTATTAGAGCATGCATGTTGCATGCAGTCCCAGGTCCGATTGGGTGTTGAACCCTGATTGCCTGAGCTGCATTCTGAGCCGAACAGCGGGCCCCCACCCACCATGGGCTCACCAACACACAGCCACAGGGGAATCACAGTAGCTCACCACTCACCAATCACCACCGTACTGCAATTCCCCAGGATTAGGTGTTTGCAGGCAGTCCATCACTCCATCTCACTCACTGATCCGATAGCCAGATCTCTCTCTGACCACATCATCTTGCTTGCCCAAAATGCTCCATGCAGAGTGAGAAAGAACAGATCAGGTTCCACCTACAGCAACTTTGAACAAAACCAACAGTTTCTGCTCGATTAACCGATGAGAACACCGAAACCGATCGGCCGATTGGTTTGAAACGATAATTAAACCGCTTGTTCTACCAGTTTTACGTTGGCTTTTCATGGTTTTTGTAAAAAAAAACCGAAATCATGGGGATAGCTTTTCTCCCCCCGATTCTATTATGTGTAATCAACTGTAAGGGTTCTGTAGTGTAGATCGTGGAGAGTAATTAAGAGCTTAATTTGCCTGGTCTCCCGGTGCATGCATATGCATTATGCTTGGAGCTGGATGCTCACCTAAGCAGGAATCCTAAGCCATGATTGCATTGATGTTTCCATGCCTTGATCTGGACAACCTTGCTCTGTTTCTGAGTGCATTGGGCATCACTGTGCCAGGACATCGCTCTCCCTAACCAGTTTAAACCACTTGCTCCACCGTGTCCCCGCCACGGTCACCGTCGCCGACATGACATTGACGCCGGCTGGACGGCCACGATCGGATCGAGCGCGCGCAGCCCTGTCCATCGGATCCTTGATCCACAGCTCGAGGGTGGCCTCCAATAATAATGATAAGAGTATCCTAAATTCCGATGGATTTAGCACTATTCATCGCTATTCATCCGTTTTTTTATCTCTTCTATTTTATTACTACAATGCTAAGTTTATCCTATATTAGAATATCATTAAACTTACCCCGCTCGCTGGGTTCGTAGAGATATGAGGAGCGGAGCATATTGATTCGTCGAGATTTCTGAAATGGTTTCAAAAATTGACGTAGGAGCTTTTGGTAGGAAGAAACGGCTATTTGGGGTGGGATTGTTTTTAAATTTTTTTGTGAAGCTGACTGAGAAGCCGATGACATGTGGGCCTCCGTTGATAAGAGATGGTTTGTACGCGGAGCACTGGAGGCTGGGTGGGTGGCATGCAGATGCAGATGCAGATGCAGCCGCAGCAGCAGTGGTGGTGATGGTAGATCGAGCGGCAAGCATTTCCCAGTGGCAGTGGGGGTGTGTGTGGTGAACTGGTGATGATGATGATGACGGGCGGGTGGACCTGCCGGTGCCTGCGAGATCCAGCTCTGGGCGCCGGCACATGCCAATGCCATGCTAATTCTTCGTGGGGGAGCATGGCATGGCGAGGTGCAGCAATGCAAGGAGTTGCAGCTTGCAAGCTCGAGCTCGAGCTGTGCATGTGTCGCTGGGGCGTAAACGTCAGGCGCTGCTGCTGCTTTGTTGCGATTCCTCCCCCCAAATGATTAGCCGGGTAGCTCCTCTCGACGCCGCCGTTTTGCGGCCGCTGCTGAGGCTGCAGGGCACCCGTCCTTCTCCCAATCATGTACATGTGCTCCCATCTCTATCTGTCCTTTCTCAAGTTTTTTTAGATAGGGTTCATGTTTCATGTACAAAACCTGAAGGGCTTGCCCTTCTCAACTCTTACATGCAGCGCGCGTACGAGGTGGGTGGTTGAGGGCAAGCACGAAGACGAAGCGATATGAGCAATGGAAACTCAAAATGTTTACATAATCCTGTTAGAACGAGTTAGATTTCTTTCTTATTATAGGCCATGATCTACACCATGAGTTCCATTTGTATAATTCCCTCGCCCTCTTGAGCCTAGAGGGTTTGCTCACCTTTTACACAAATTTGGGAAGATAGATATACCATTCGTGTATATCTAATTGAATGGGATGGGCGTGTCATGCTTTGCAAGCCATTAAACATGATGCGCTAACCAAACTGAACCTGTACACGCTAATATTGTCAGCTCGAACCAAATTCATCGTTCCATCTCTCCAGTTCGTCCCATTTGCTCTTCTGCAAGCTGGGCCTGATCCCAGTCATTGCGTTCTTGAAGTCTTCATATTTCAAAGGTCTCAACTACAACATGCCAAACAAAAGAACTGTAAGTTACGATTCATTCTTGACCATGAGAAACTTAAACGAAACCACAATGGCTGCTGCAATGTTTTTGTTAAAAAATCACATTGTAAATAGAAAAATGAACATTCAATATCCGAAGTTTAGACAATGTAGAACAATACCTGGTTTGCTTTGATAGTGAGAATATTCTGTGGACCAAGCTCTCTGATTGGCATCATTGCAGTTTCCTCACACAAGGCTCTCAGGTCACTCCCAGAATATCCTAGGAACATATTTATTTCAGAGGGAAGGACCACATAAACCATCTTTTTTTTTTAAAAAAAAAAAGCATATTCAAGAAATAGAATTACCTTCAGTCTCAACAGCAAGTCCTTCAAAATCATGACCTGCAGATAAAAGGTTACAGATTCACAATGCAAGTTTACAAAAGTTTCCAGGTTCATGATAAGCTCATCTGTTAACGATGCAGTTGATAAAATTGAGATTCAGGGAGGATTGTCTCATTTATTTGTGCAGGGCTTCCAGTAATACGCTGTTTAGTTATGCGCACGCTTTTAAACCAAGATTCCTAGTTAGTAATTGGTTAAGAAGTATGCGAAGAAGATGAATGCGGATAAATGAATTTTATACCAAAAAAGGGCAGCCGAAGAAGCTTGTGTGGTCAACACCAGAAACATGCAAGGAAAGTCATAACTTACTAGACAATTTGAATGCTTGTCCTTTGAGCTGATTTGTCAGAAGTAATCTCCGTACATTTCGATCAGGAAGTGGCACATATATTCTTTTTACCTGTTTATAAGATTCAATAGAATGACATTCTTTTCCTAAAAAAATCAAATGGCATTCACACACCCAAAACCACTAAGTCAGAAGGCAAATTTTCCTTTCTTCCTATAAAGAAACCTGTGAACCCAGGCTACAAACAAAACACTGCTATTTTTTCTGGAATTTTTTGGACGTGAAGTTGTATGTTATAGCCAGCAAAAACTGGCATTTTTGTTCAGTTCAGTTGCTGACCAATTCACTGGCTGCCATGATACCCAGAGGGACATACTCTTGTGTGCCAGAAACTGGTATCAGCTGCCAAGCAGCACATACTCTTGTGTTCAGTTTTTGAAACTCTCAATGCGGGTATTATCAAATTACCATATTATGAAGCCAAAATAAAACAATAGCAGGAATCCTTAATATATATATGATTATATGTAGGATAAATTTTACCAGCCTTCGAAGAACAGCATCATCCAACTCTTGCGGTTTATTAGTAGCCCCTATAACCAAAGAAATATTCATCAACAAACAACAGAAGATGCAGAAAATTAAACAAAGAATTTACTACTGCTAGAAAAAGGTTTCAAGGTAATTCTATATATCCCCAGGTGATAAAATGTTCCATCACCTATGGCACTCAGGATCACAAACTAAAGTATCTATAAAGCTGGGAACTGTTTCAGAAATATCTGGATTGCCACTCTTGAGAGAGAGAAAAAACAAGTCCTAACCAAGACTGACGAAACAAGGTTCTAAATAGCTAGCTATAGGCTATAGCTGCACTGAAGCCTTCTAAAACTGCATAAACTAAGGTGCTAAGCCAAAGAATTGGTAAATAGCTAGTTAGCAATAGACACGCTAGTTTTTTAATTAACTTGTTCCAGAGCCAATGCAATTTTATACAATTTAAGTGGCAAGAAACAATAGACCTGTTTTTTAAAAAAATCTTGCAAATGGAATAACAGACAGCAGCGAAGGAAAGCTAATGGGCGTTGCATGCCCATCAGTGAAGTGAACATGGATATGATTGTGACTAACAGTTGCACACAAACATTAAATATTTCCGCTTCAACCTAGAGTGCTACAAAAGCTAGCCTAAAGCAGTTAGAAAAGATAATTATGCTTACCTATTACAATTACTAAATCATCTGGATTGGAAGTCACCCCATCAAACTGGATGAGGAATTCAGATTTCAATCGCCTGCTAGCGTCATTCTCATTAGCTACTCTCGTAGACATGACACTATCAATCTGGATATTCAAATGTAGTCACCATAAGCAACAAAATGCTTCAGATTCCGCTTACAATTAAAATAAGGATAAAATCCATCAAAAAACCAACTAAACAAAAATTCGTTTTATCCTATACCAAATGCACCAGCAGAAAATGCAAATAACAACTATGCACTCATCCCAAATTCTAGAAAGATTAGAATGAAAATAAACAAGTTGGAAACTTGGAATTGAACATCAAGTTTTAGTACAGTATTTGGACATTTCGCATAATCATAACACAAGGTAAATAATTTTCCAGAGCAGACAAGCATCCAAAAGCCCACAACAAAAAAAAGGCTGCCATAAGGTACTAATACCAATATTGTGCATAAGCCCCAGAGCAGAATACAGACTTTAATGCATTCTTATATTTTGCAAAGTATAAGGAAAACAAGTGGTGATGTTGATTTATATTCCATGTATTCAAATGGACCAAAATTTCCAAAAGTAAACTGTTTCTAAAAGGGTCATTTTTCTGTATGCCACTGCATAAGCGCCAGATTCCGTTGCTGCCATTGCTTTATCATCATGCCCCTATGTGCCATTACCGTTGAAAATTATCCTCTTCTATGCCATTTTAAGTAACATATTTGTTCATAAAAAAAATGAGATAGAAAGTGCTACATATTTGGCAGCACATGATAATTTCCAGGATTTTTGGAATATTTATATAGCTTAAACAAAAAATGCTAAGTCATCATCAATAATGGCATAGAGAGGAACAATTTTCAACTGCAATGGCACATAGGCATGAGATGCTATAGCGATGTCAGCGACAAAATCTAGTGCTTATACAGTGGCATAGAAGGATTTTTCTCTTTTTAAAATAATGGCAAGTGACCGATTTTTCCTTTCTATTTATATGAAAGAATAGCTAGAATAAATGGATTCAGGCAAGTAATAAATAAAATTGTGTGCGATAAAATTTTTAAAAAAATGACTTTAGAAGCTAATTACAAGTGATGAGAAGTGTTTGTAACCAGGACCTCATCCATGAAAATAACAGATGGTTGTCTCTCAACAGCAATCATGAAAAGTGTTCGAACAAGCTTTTCAGCCTCCCCTACCTGTTTTACAAATGAAAATAAGGCTATTTAGACTAGGTATTTATATGAGATCAGCCTGCATAACAATGGAGCAGCAATCACATACCCACTTTGATGTCAATGAAGAAGCTGAAACATTAAAAAATGTCGCTTCAGATTCTGATGCAACAGCTTTGGCGAGCATTGTTTTCCCATTGCCCGGGGGACCAAAGAGAAGCAGCCCTAAAGGATGGTTATGATTTTCCAATAAGATAACTATTATAAGAAAAGATTTACTTAAGAGAAACTCTCAACATGAAGACATTTACCCTTAGCAGGCCTTCGAAGACCAGTGAATAAATCCCTTCGCTTGGTAGGTAAGATAACCATTTCCATGAGTGCTTGCTTTGCCTTGTCAAGACCAGCTATAAATAAACCAGAGAAAAAAGATACTTTAATGAATATTGGGATTGTGCCAGAATATACAAAGGAAATTAATGTTTCCATACCAACATCATCCCATTTAACAGCGGGACTTCTATCTACAATGGTAGTATTTATCATTTCAACAAGCTTCTCATCATAGTTTCCACCAGCCTTTTGCACAGGTTTGGAACCTCCATTGTTATTCTCTTGATGAGCAGATGCTTGACCACCTCTGTTAAAGGTAGAGCTAGGCTGAGTGGGTTTATGGAAGCTAGGTGATGCTGGCCTCTCAGTCCTTCTGATAGAACTGCTAGTAACGACCTGTGAAAATAAAAGATAACAGAAAAAAAAGCTTTTGACCAATGTCATTTCTGCAAACTACTCATCAAGGAACAACATAGTTCAGGACCACAACATGTAACTGCATAACCTATCAAGCTTTTGTTTTCTTAGAACTTATTTACGCAGCATACGTTGTTAAAGCAACATGATATCAAAGCCAAATGAGTAGGGAAGGATAACTACAATTTTATTTCGATGCTCTATCATTTACTGGAGAATGGAGATTGTACGAACTCACAAGATCATATCTATAGCAAACAGACTTGAGAATAAATTATCTAGCAATGTATTCTACCAAATCAACAGGTCCGTACAGTATTTTGGTCAGGAAGAAAAAACAGTTTACTATCATTCATTCATTACCTACAGTCATGCCTGATTGATTTCACTAAAAGAACTAGGTGGAGAGGGTTAAAGTGCAATTTTAATGCTAGTAGCAAGCAGCCAACATCAAGATACTAAGATTCAAAACCAAGTATATAGTTAACATGGTCAGTGAGTCAGTCAAAACAAGTACCACACATACAATTTCAGTTCCAGAAAATTATACCTTCTTTGGCACTGGTGCGACCGCTCCTGCAAGACCAGACAATATATAACAAAGTTAGCTCCCAATGAAATGTAATGCACAATTGAAGCAGGCAAACGCTCACACACATGACCCAAGAAATTGGCAAACCAAACTCAAAAACTTGTATTATGTAACTAGGGCAAATTAGTGAAAACAGAAGACAAACATCGAAGCTACGAAGTTCATAACTACTCGCTAAACAACTAGTTCTTAAACTCACACAACAAACAAAAGGAATCATGGGTATATGGCATATCCTATTGGTATTTCGGCTTAGACTAATGTTTCTAGGCGCAGAAGTCCAACCAGCAGAACGGCCACATTTCACAAGCTTTGCAGCTTCACACATCATAACGCTGGAAAAAAATTGAGGAGAAAAGGAGGAGCCGGGAGCCTCACCACTCCTCTTGCCGAGAACCCTGAGCCGCTCCTCAACCTGCGCCTGCCACTTGGCGATCTTCTCCTGGTACACCCTCACCTGGCCCCTCTCACTGCAAGCAAACACAGGCACACGCGCACGCACGACGCTGATCAGCCAGCAAGCGCGAACCCGAACCGCGCCGACGAGGGAGGGTGAAAGGGGGGGAACCAACCACCTGGACGAGACGGCGTCGGGGACGCGCGCGGCCTTGGCCTCGAGCATGACGTGGAGGGCGTTGCGGTAGTGCGCCTCGGCGTCCTCGGGGAGCCCCAACTCCTCGGCGCGCACGGCCTTGTCGATCTCCTCCTTGGCGAGCTCGAAGTAGCCCCTGAGCTTGACCGCCACGCGCTCGCCCACCACCGCCGCAGGGGATGGCGACGGCGCGGCGGCGTCCATGGGCGGCGCGGCCGGCCGGAACAGCAGCGAGGACAAGGAGTCGGCGAGCGCGCGGAGGAAGCTCATGCGCCGGCGAGGGGACGCGGGGCGGAGGGGATCGGGGGCATCGGGATTCGAGACGAGGAGATTTTGGGGGGATTGATTTCTTGGGGAGGTTCGTTTGCGTGGGAGTGGAGGACTCGGGGTGGGGGCGGAGCACCGAGTACTTCCTCGAGCCGTGCTGCCTTGAGTTTGGAGTGTGACGTGGAGGATCTTGCGCCCTTGGATCACGAATATGGGAGCGCGATCGTCGGCGGTGGGCTCTCTAGGCCCAAGCTGTTTTTCCTTGGGCCGGAATAACCGAGCCTGATACGCCAAACGCTCTAGATGTAACACATTCAGCCTGTTTGGTTCGTGTCTAAGTTTGCCTAGCCTAACTTTAGCAGTTTGCCAGACCTGTGGCGTGACTAACTTGACTATCATTAGCTAGTGTTTGGTTCTTAGCCACAACTAACATTAGGCATGGCAAAAAATTGTGGTAGGCGTTTGGTTGGCTAGAGAAAAAATTGGTTAAACTAAGGTAGGCATTTTGTCGAGCATATGCAGGGCAACCATCATACACACCAATCATATGATCCACCGGCCATTGCCACTGATTTTCATTAAGGAATGGAGAATCGGGGACAACGCCGGGAGCTCGCGCCGCCGTCGCCGCCGCTGGGAGCTCGCGCGGCCGCCGCCGGGAGCTCGCGCCGCCGTCGCCCTTTTCTCGTATAACTTCGTATAATGTATGCTATACGAAGTTATTACGCCGCCACCGGGAGCCTGCACGGCCACCGCCGTCGCCTCCGCCGGGAGCCCGCGCGGCCGCCGGAGGTAGCTCGCGCCGCCGTCGCCACCGCTGGGAGCCCGCACGGCCGCCGCCGGGAGCTCGCGCAGCGGCTGCGCGCTCGCGCCCGCCGGAGGGAGCTCGCCCAGAAGAGATCAGTGTGAGAGAGGAAGGGAGAGAGAGGAACGGGCGGAGCAAGCCACAGAGCGTCGCGGCGGAGTGTGGCGCTGTTTTTTACCGCCACAGCTTAGGCGAATTTGGCTACGGCGAATGAGCTGCTAGCTGCCTAAGAAACTGTGGCGCGCCTACGCTTAGCAGGAAACCAAACAGGTGCCTAAGCAACTGTGGCATGACTAAGGTTAGTTGTGGTAAGCTTAGGCCACGAACCAAACAGGCCTGTTTGTTCACGGTCGTCTGATCATAGGCGAGAGCTAGATCCGACCGTCCATTAATTCATTACATATAAAAAAAAATTTCACAAATCTCAGCAATGCAAGCACTTTGGTCGGTTGGCTATGAGCCAGCTTCTCAGCTAGGAGCCCGCGGTTCAAATCCCGCGTTCGCCCTTTTTTTCAACTTCTTTTCCCCGGGCTCGGCGCGCCACAGGTGTATACTTTTTTTCCTCCCATTTTCACTATTTTTTGGCGTCCAATTGCTGCTCAACCCGTGGTGGCAGTGGCCGGCAGCTACGACAGAGGATTCGGGCGGACTGTTGCTGCTTCAGCGTTGGATGTTTCTTGAGCATTCACGTGAAAAGTTATAAAATAAAGTGTGCAAAGACAGAGTGTTTGCTAAAAGAAAGAAATCTCTTATAATGCAGCGTAAAGTGTTAAAGAATTTTAAAGATATAAATATAGTGTGTGGTGAATAGTGTTATAGAGTGTGTATTTATAGCTTCTGGTGGAGATGCTCCAATTAGAGCATGTACAATGGTTGAAACAACACTAGAGACAATAGTTATCTCTAACTATTGTCATGTCATCTAAAGATATTATATACAATGGTAGGGATGTCTGCACTTTTTTATAGTTAATTTGCTATCACACAGAGTTTCTTAATTCCCGTGTATGAGTCGACTCTTACTTAAGAGACGGCTGAAATATCTATGCACACTCTTTTTCTCCACATCATCAATTAATTGACATGTCACTGTTTTAAGATAGATTAGAAACTGCTGAGGTGGATTGTTGTAAATGCTCTTAGCTGCGTGCAACTTGCTCCTCTCACTAGCACAGTAGCGCCGCTTGCCGCTTGCCACCGAGCGACGACCGGCCACCGCCAGCACCGTTGGACACCTCTTATCTCTCTATCTAAATTGATGGTGGTACTGCTTGCTTATCTAGATCCAGCTCTCTATATGTCTCTACCTGCATGTCCTCCTCTCTTCTTCTTTTGATTTACCTTCTATCCAACAAGCTGAGTGGTCAGATTCGACAAGCAGTGGAGGGCTCGTTACATTTGAGGAAGAAGATGAAAAGGAGATGTTCCATGCTTTTTGTACTTTAGAACATCACACTCTTGTATATATCTAACATTTGAGTTTGCTTCTCAAAACATCGATTTTATTCTCGCAAAGCATCTAGCTTTATACATGGATGGATGACTAATCGTGTAATATGTCAAATACAGCTACTAAATTATCGCATAGATGTTGCTGCCAAATTGTCATTTCGTCATCAACAAGACGACGATCAACCGATCGATTTTTTTCCTTTTTTTTATTGCTATCCAGCTTACTGAATTCTTGTTTATAAATCAGCAAGGCGACACTAGTATGTGTGGTTAGAGCGTGGGGGCTGGGGGCATAATTTAGGTTGTCTTAGTATTGTAGCAAATAAAATAGAAAAGTGGGAAATATCGATGAATAGTGAAAAGGTGTAAATAGTTGATGGATCGACTTAAGTCAGATCTAAGTTGGTGATGCCTTTATTCCGTGAAAGATCGTGTAAGATAGGTTTTTAGACGAGGAAGTTCATGTTAGACGGAATTTTAGATGAGGGATGAGATGAAGTGAAGATGAATGAGTAAAGCAGCTCAAAATCTGAGTCGAATGTTAGGTTAGACTTTGAATGTTATTAAATTAGCTTTTCAAAAACTAAGCTTAAACCACTCTAAACATGCTTACGTCACTTCTTGATTCGACTTTTTATTGTTAGCCGGTAAGAGCATCCCTTAACCCCTTATCGCACCCCCTAAAACATTGTTCATGTGAGATATCGAATAGTGTTTTACGGGGTGGGATAGGAGAACTGTTAAGAATGCTCTAACTATGTCGCCAAAATTTTGTAATACCAATTCGACCTCTCCATTGGAATCTTCTGGTATTTGATACTGAAGGCACATCTCAAACAATAAAATGGCTACGTAGGAAACGCTCAACTCTCAACTCAATCAATCAACACTCACTAGATTGCACGAGCAAAAGCAAAAGAACACACACGCAGGGACTTTTGGCCAGCACACGCACTGTCGTTTTTCTCTTGTATATTCTTCTTAAACACTTAACTGCAATTACATGTGTCTTTATAGGATGACACACGCACAACCTCTCGGCCACGACTCGCACGCACACACTACTCACGACACGATAGCACGATGTGCAGCTAAGCATTCCGCATCTTCGGTCACGCGGCTCAGATCGTGCATGCCCGAGGACTCGGCCCGCCCTCGTCTGCGGTCACGCGCCTCTGAACACTGCACTCTCAAAGACTAGGCCCAGCTCAGCTGCTTGCTTGTTACTCACTCCACCATACAGTACGTTGCTCGGCTAAATGCAAACACTAATTAATGATGCGACTAATTGCTTATATGCGGAATCACTGATCTGCTAGGACTCAACAAGATGCAAATTCTAATGCAAAATAAACATGAGCAATTAAACAACAAGATTAATTTTTCAAAAGGCTCGATCCAAGAATAGAAACCCTTGTATTTCAAATTTAGTACAATTTATAGGTAAGGCACACAATGCTATGCATTTCTCTTGCTAGCCATCTCGGATTATCTGGGCATTGTTTTGTCAAATTTTTTTTTGACGCAGTGGCACCGTACTTCTTACTGTTTCGGGCACTGTTAGATGCAAACTTGCTTGCAAAGTACAGCTTGTTCTTGGCTACTTGCACAAGAACGAAGACGATTCTTCTCCATCATCTTGGTCATCCCAGCCAAATTCTTTATCCTAAACAACAACAATGCAATATGTTAAAAATGAAAGACGCGTACGGAAATCTTGGTTTCGAGGGGGGGCATCAAGTCAAAATGATCAGGGAGTTGATGGGAAGATGATGGTGTAATGGAACGCACCTGATGACCTGACCTGAGGAGGCGTCGGTGTTGCTGTTCTTTTGTTCTGGAAGGCGATGAGGCGGCGGAGCTTGGACGGGAGCTCGACGGGCGGCCGCGTGTCCCAGCCGTGCGCCGGCCGGTAGTTTTCTCCCTCCGCTTCTGTCCATTCCTCATCATCCCTTCCAACGCCGCCGCCGCCGCCTACAGCCACGGCCACCGCCGCAAGCCTTGTTCTTTTCTACGTATCATTGCGTTGACGTAATATTATAGCAAATTTGAGAGCACTCGAAAAGATATCTAAATATTATAAAAAATAATTAAAAATAGTTTTAAAATCTTTTAAAGAACTACTAAAAGCCACGAAAAAATCGTTACGAATTATCACAACATATAGGCTATATAAAAATAACTAAATCTGCTACAGTAATACGCAACAGTATGATACGTTGCAAAGAACAAGGCCGAGGAAGCGAACAAACAACTCGCACGACAATGTGCTCTGTTGGGCCGTGTACTTGGACCTATGTCCTATGCTGTTATCTGTTGGCCTCTGTTGGATCTTTTAGACAAATTGTCCCATCGAGTGATATACCCCTGCCAATGTGGTGTGGTATGCCCGTTTTATTCAAGGTTTGGTTCCATTCGGTTTAGTTAAATAAAAAAATATGAGTATTCAAAAAAACGATGAAAAGACTAAAAATATTAAAAAATATATATTTGTAAGATCTATCAACAAAACCCTGAAAAAATATTACAAAATGTTACACTAAATAATCTGTATAAAAAGTAACAAATTTTGACTCGACCAAACCAAAACAAACCATAAACCACATAGAGCCGATCACTTTTCTGCGTATCGTTGTGTTGATGTAATATTATAGCAAATTTGAGAGCACTCGAAAAGATATCTAAATATTATAAAAAATAATTAAAAATAGTTTTAAAATCTTTGGAAGGACTACTAAAAGACATGAAAAAATCGTTACGAATTATCACAACGTATAGGCTATATAAAAATAACAAAATTTGTTACAGTAATACGCAATGGTACGATACGTTGAAAAGAACAAGGCCGAGGAAGCGAACAAACAACTCGCACGACAATGTGCTCTGTTGGGCCGTGTATAAAACATATTACAAAATGTTACACTAAATAATCTGTATAAAAGTAACAAATTTTGACTCGACCAAACCAAAACAAACCATAAACCACATAGAGCCGATCACCTAGATTTTGTAGAAAGCAAATCCCCAAAAAGTATAACAAATACTATAAAACCATAGGGAGCTAACAAATTTTGTATAATGACTAGCCGCGTGGCGTGCCCGCGGCGCGCCGAGCCAGCCGCACGCTCGCGCGCCACGCGGCACAACGAGCGAGCCGGCAGCGAGCTGGGAGCGACGCGAGCGCGGGGAGGCCCACGTGGCGACGAAACGATGCGAGTTACCGTGTTTGTAATATTTATTGATACACGATAAAAACGTGATGCACAAGGTCCAGGTAGCATTCTGGCATATTTGTAATTTTGTACAGCTCAAAGCCCCATGCTACTCTAAACCAAACCAAATCAAACCGTGAACCGCATAGAACCATGATCAGCTAGATTTTGTAGAAAACAAGTCCAGTATAACAAATACTATGAAACCATAGGGAGCTAACAAAGCCCCATGCTACTCTAAAGCTAACTACAATTTTTCCTCTCTAGAATTTGTATGAAATTTCAAGCAGCTACTCCTTCAGACAAGCTGTACAAACTCATGCCAAGTAGTTTCATAAGAGCAACAAAAGAGGCATGTGACAATTTGCAGGGTAAAAGGTTGTCCACGGCCCCATGCTACTCTATAGCTAACCACAATTTTTCTGTACAATTTGTATGAAATTTATGTGTTGCAAAATGATTCCCAAGTACATAAGTTTGATGTGTCCGAACTAGGTGTGGACTGTGGAGGCATCAAAGGTAGCGAGCGGACTGAGCTAGTAGCACTCGTTTGGACCTTCCCCCAGTCAGTTGCAAGAAAGCACAGACAAACGCAGCTGCTACGTCGCGTCGATGTTGCTGTCAAGCTATCGTTCCATTACCGCGAATCAACCATGATTTATCCAATTTTTTTGGCTTCTTATTCAATTTAGTGAATTCAATCAATTAATGAGTTATGTATACTCTCTGAACACGGGACCAACAGAAAAGGTGAAAAAAAACTCAAGCCCCTTTCATTGTACAAGAACATTGACCAAACCGAAACAACTCTAGTGGCTGTGGAGATTGCAGAGATAAGATCTATATACATGCGGTAGAGTTGCTTGTGGTGGCGCCTCAGCTCGCTCTGATGGCGCCTCAGCTCTCCTCCTTCGCTGCATCAGCAGGCATGCTCTTAGCTTCAGCTCTTGCCATGGTCTTGCTGCTGATCACCCTCTACGCCCTTGGAGTCGCTGCATCCTTCGCCGTCGACTGCATCAAAGAATCTGTCCACTCCGTGGTAGGGATCGCAGTTTCTCTCTCTCTCTCGATCTCTCATTTTTTTTCTTCTTTTTTTCACTCAAACTTATCATTTTTTTAAGATCAACAAATCAGATGATATATTTTTTTTATCCTAATTTCTGCCGCTTCTTCTTCTCCGGCCAGCACCGGCCACCGGTAGTTGGGACGGTGTTCCGCATGCTCAAGAACTTTGATAGGCTCTTCGACGAGCATGTGGTGTTGGCGCTCCTGCACCGCACCAGCAGACTGGTCTTTCCTGGGCACAGTGAGATCATGACCACTGACCCGGCCGTCGTCGAGCATGTCCTCAAGACAAGCTTCAGTAAATACAGTAAGGTGATCTTCCATGCCGGCCAATGCCCCCATCTCTGCTCTTCTCTTCATCTCTTGTGCTACTAGCCAAGCGTCCGTGCTTTGCCGTGAGAAGATACAAATCTCACCGTCAAGGCTACGAGTGACTGAGTGGGTCGTGTATATTTAGCTTCCTTGTGGATAGCTGGTTCTGCACAACAAGCGACGCAACCTATCATACCACTTCAAAAATGCGAAAATTCCAATCATGTGCAAAAGTTTGCTATTTTGTATGCGGAAAAAAATTCAGCACAAAAGATTTTTCAGTGCACAAGTGCAAAAACTCATCATGTACACTATTTTTTTCACCGAATATTTTCCTTTTTATACATGGCATGTTCTTTTTTAATTTAAATGTTCACCTAGTCGCTAGTCAGTCGGTTACCTAGTGACTAGCGACTAGGCCGACTCGGCGACTAATCAGAGACTAGTCGGAGACTCCAATATGACCAGCAAGAAATATTAATACAAACAAACATAAATATAAATACCGAAAATAATAATACAAGTCACACACTGACACACATAAGACATAGTCATAGACATCAAGTCATCAATCATCACAACTTAAAGTTTCACGATTCACAACTCACAAATGATAAATATCAATAACTCACAACCGGCCAAGGGAGCTGTCGGCCGAGGGAGCACGGCCGCCGGCCAAGGGAGAAACATGTCCCAAGCTACTCAGCGTTATAACCATGGATCAAGTTACTCAACGTTATAACCATGTATCATTTTTGAGCCTGTGAGCACAAATACTGATGATACTCAAGACTAATTCACAGGGGGACTTCAACACTGAAATCATGAAGGATCTCTTTGGGAATGGAATTTTTGCAACAGACGGGGAGAGGTGGCGGCACCAGAGGAAGCTAGCAAGCCATGAGTTCTCAACCAAAGTGCTACGTGACTACAGCAGCGGCGTGTTCAGAATGAATGCCGCAAAACTGGCAGAGAAGATATCATTGGCAGCAACTGATAGAGTTACTACAGACATGCAGGTATCCCTATCATATCTTTGCTTGTTCCAAAAGTTGAATGAATTAAATAGGCCCAAATACAAAATTCAAAGACCAACCTGTAGCTCCCCCTGTTCCCACTTTTTTTTAAATTGCAAATCAAGCCACTATGATGCAGTTTTCCTCAGGACCTTTTGATGAAAGCAACTATGGATTCAATCTTCAAAGTGGGGTTTGGTTTTGAGCTCAACACATTATCTGGATCGGATAAATCTAGCATTCAATTCAGCAAGGCCTTCGATGAGGCAAACTCACTTGTTTACCGCCGATTCGTTGATATATTCTGGCATCTGAAACGGTATCTTAATATCGGATCAGAAGCCAAACTCAAGAGGAGCGTTCAGATCATTGATAACTTTGTGATGCAGCTGATCCATCAAAAGAGAGAGCAGATGATGAATGGACGTGAATACGTAAGTCCTATGAAACCCTATCTGTGTTATGGTTTGCTAGTGGGTATGACATGACTTTCTAGTGGATCGTATTTTTGGAGTAACACCTAAATCGATGGATAAATTTCAATGGTATTAAAGTATGAGATCTTGGTTCGGTAAAAAAAAAGAGAGATATTGGTGATCAAATATTTCAAATTTGAAACCTATCAAAGATGCAAGACTTGTTGATACATAACACATGGCATTGATGCCTGACAATATTTGGTTATATAGTTAATGTGTATGACAATTCGGTAACACATTAGATCTGGTCACTTAAAGTAGAAGAAAAATAGAAAGCTATATCTATTTGGATTTTAGCTTCTCTTTCATGACCCATGCAGAAAGCCAAAGAGGACATACTGTCAAGATTCATACTATCAAGTGAAAAAGACCCTGAGACGATGAATGACCACTACCTACGTGACATAGTCCTCAACTTCCTGATTGCCGGCAAAGACACCACAGCAAATACCCTCACCTGGTTCTTCTACATGCTGTGCAAGAACCCCATAGCGCAGGACAAGGTTGCCCTTGAAATCAAGGAGGCTGTTGAGTGCACCAAAAAAGATAACATTGAAAATTTCATGGCAAAATTGAACGAAAGTGCTACTGACAAAATGCACTACCTCCATGCTGCAATATCTGAGACACTTCGGTTGTATCCCGCTGTTCCAGTGGTATGAATAACTTCAAAGGCTATTCCTTGTACAGAGTAGAGTTCAACTAAAATAAACTCAGACACAATCTTGATTTGGATTTGGCATTAAGCACATACATAAAGGGACATTACATAACCTGCAACACTAGATATAGATTCTTGAAGAGCTAAGCCTAGTAGCATCTTAACAAACTGCATTCCTCATGGTATGGTAGCATTTGAAAAACGAAGGTATTGAATGCCTAGGTTATTTTGATGTTGGCATGCTCAGTATGGTGACCTAAATAAAAATCATGATAGGTCTGTGATTGTATACGTAACAGCAAGAGTAAATTAAGAAGAAACTTGGGTACTCTGGATATTCAAGGTTCAACATTTTGAAGGTTCCACTAGCTATTCTTACGATGAATTTGCATTTGGCTGTCTGTTTTTGTTACAAAAATAAATAGATAAGGATGAGAGGGAAGAGGTTGCCAAAAATTGCAAGTGCTGCTCGTGATAAATAGAATAAATTAATTGCTCAATACTAAGCAGGTATTGAATTCGTTAAAGATATATTCAATACATTGATATTTGCAGAACATTACGCAGAAAAGATGGCATTGACTACGTAAATTTTTCTGTGGCACCTTTGCAGGATGGTAAAATGGCAGATGAAGATGATGTACTACCTAATGGCTATACAGTGACAAAAGGAGATGGAGTGAACTACATGATTTATGCCATGGGGAGGATGACATACCTTTGGGGGGAGGATGCTGAAGAATTCAGGCCTGAAAGGTGGCTTATGAACGGAGTGTTCCAGCAAGAGAGCCCTTACAAGTTTGTATCTTTCAATGTAAGTATAACCGGGGAATCACCCCCCTGCATGCTTTCAAAAAGTCGTATATGTGGCATGTTTGGTTGCTAGTTAACCTTGCCACCACTAACTCTAGGAACAAGTCACACCTGTGGCTCGACTAACTTTGTGGCAGTAAACTTAGTCAGATCAGCCTCATGATAGGCACAGCCCAGATCGCCATGAAGAATTTAAAACATGTAAAACAGGAGCAGCTAGTGGCATTTAAATCTGGCCTTATGCTGCTAAAGCAGAAAATTAATCTACGTTCTTGGGTTCTAACTTTAGTAGGAAACAGCCACGCTACCTATTAGCTAGCTGTGATGAATTATAGTTTTACTTCCAGAATTACTACTGCAAATAGCAACAATTGGCTACATATACCCTAATGAGGAAGAACAATTGCATGTGTTAATATCGGTAACTCAGTTCTCAACTGTACCTTTTTAGGTTAGGTAACACAAGAAAGGTAATTTAATTCTCTATAGACATCCTTTTGCATTTAACAAGTCTTTCTGTGATCAGGCGGGTCCTCGTCTCTGCTTGGGGAAAGATTTTGCATACATGCAGATGAAGATCATGGCCGCTACCCTGGTACATTACTTCAGGTTCAAACTAGAAGATGAATCCAAGGATTCAACATATAAAACAATGTTTACCCTCCATATGGATAATGGCCTTCATTTGTTTGCATATCCCCGAAAAAAATTATCTTGAACATCCAAGGAAGCTAGTTGTGTTACATTTCCAAACTCCAGCAGCTACTCCTTTAGACAAGTTGTATAAACTCATGCCGATTACATGTTGACAAAGAAGTATGTGGCAATTTGCAGGGGTAAAAACAAGATACTCAATTAGTCTGTTCATTCTCCAGTAATCCAATTACAATTGCAAAATCATGTAGCCAAATATGGCAAAAGTTGTCAAGGCACAGATTGAATAATCAGTACATTTTCTTAATCGCATAATACCCATTACCATGAATTCAATAACAACATGAAACCCAAACAGTTTTTTTTTTTACAAAATTTCATACAAGGAGTACAGATCCTGAACTATAAGCTACTCTTATTTTAGTAAAGTGAGTTCATTAAGGAT
The DNA here is from genome assembly GCA_005191435.1 of Raddia distichophylla. Lineage (NCBI taxonomy): Eukaryota > Viridiplantae > Streptophyta > Magnoliopsida > Poales > Poaceae > Raddia > Raddia distichophylla. The sequence continues at coordinate 789,549 of SPJY01032150.1, read as the reverse complement.
ACAAGGGATGTAATTAGCAAATAAAAAATGGTTACAAGGATGGCTTTTCAGATAGAGTTGGAAGCTGAAGTCCAGGCCTTGACGTCCAGCCCTTGATATTTCTGTAATTATCAATCACCTCTTTTCTTAGCCACTCGCGAGAAACATCGGAAGGACTCTTCACCTTCAAAAGTAAAACCATACATTTGATAAAGGAAATTGATTAAGAAAAAAAGGTTCAGATAGCCACATGTAGAAAAGAAGGTACCTTTGGAAACGACAGCTTTGGTGGAGCATCAACGATTTCACCAAATTTCACCTTTTCACGACCAGGAAAATCCACAAGAGTCTCTGTCTTACTTCCCTTGCACTTCTTTTTCTTCTCATCCAGGTGTCTGAAATCCATGGCACAAGAAATGTTATTGCTTGCTTACACCTAGGTTTCCTCTAGGGTCTAGGCAAAGGCAAGCAGGTGTTCACTGAAGAAAGACAATTAGCTTAGAATTGTTTGGAAAAAGTTTTTTTTTTGTTTTATATGAGGGAAAGAAATCCAAATGGATGGATCAAGATCTGCATGATCAAATATGATTCACTTCAGGTCAAACGAACAAATGCTTAGACAGCTTACTTCTTCCTTTTCTGTTTCTTTGTAATCGAGGCATTTTCATCCAATTCTTTGAAACGGAGATCCATAACCTTCCCTCGTTTCCGCTTCCCCTTGCTTCCACCCTCATTCAAATTTCCATCAGAAACTGGTCCATCCTCACCTCTAAGCTTTGCTGCCTTGGTATCAGCAGGTGGTTCCAAGATCTGCTTCTTAGATTTCTAGATGAACATCCCAGACAGTGAAAAAAAAAAGGTCTAAGAAAAGGCCTTGACTGCTAAAGAAAGTGGTGCAGAGTGCAGAAATTAATACACATATATCAATTTCATTTACTGATGCAGAACGTTTCCATCAACAGTAAAGCGGTAATTGGACATAGCACGCATCTTTAACCAGGAGACGAGCTAAATTATGATTACAATGCATTCTATTCTTTCTATCCTACATTGCATTTTGAGCCAGCAAAGCAGATTGTTATGGTTGTACTCGTGCTATTTACTTCTTCCATGGACATTGGCTTATAGTTGGCCGAAAATAAAAAATGTATCCTCTCCCGCGTTACCTTGTCTTTCCGCGCCGTATTCTTCCCTGCCCCGCCATCGCCTTGCTTCCCGGGATCCCCTCCTGCGCAACCAGAAGCAGCAGCAGCAGCACGCGCAAATGATCAGGGAGTAGGATACTGGCAGATTCCAACCGCTGTGCTTGAGGTAAAAGGTGCAAATGGAAAAGCACCTGAGGAGGCGACAGCGTCGGCGGGTTTGGCGCTTCTGCTCTGCTTGTTCTGGATGGCGATGAGGCGGCGGAGCTTGGACGGGAGAGCGTCGAGCTCCCGCTGCTTGGGAGGCGGGGGCAGACGCGTATCCCCTCCGTGCGCTGCCCGGTAGTTCTTCTCCCTCCGCCGCTGCCCCTTCCCCGGCATCTCCTCCTCCTCCTCCTCCTCCGCCGCCGCCGCCGCCCGCTCGCTCGCTGTGTGGCCGCAGCTGCTCTGTGTGGCGGCTAGGGGTAAGCGATGAAGCGAGGTTAGAGAAGTGAACCCCCAGCTTCTTGCAGGCCTGTGGGCTTAGTTAGTTGAGCCATGATGATTTTACACATATGGGTTTAGATGGGCCGTGACAGTTAGGCCTGTGGGCCTTTTCTATTGGGCCTTACGTGATGGCGCTCTGCCTCGCGTGTCGGCGCGTGCGAAGCATCTCGCGATGGCGTCAGCGGCAGCGACTCGCGCGCAGTGTCTGCTTCTGCTTGGCTTCCGCCGCCCTGCGCCGCCGCCGTTCCGTCCGCTCCCACGAGACGCGACCCACCGCCGCGGCGTCGCCGTGCGCATGGCCTCGTTGGATGGCTCGGCGGCGCTCAGCACCACCGTCGCGGTGCCCGGTGCGGCATGCCCCGTCCGCGTGGTGGCCGCGCCGGGCCTCGCCGAGGCGGACTTCAGGAACGCGGTCGATTCGGCGCTGTTCAAGCAGTGGCTGAGGAATCTGCAGGCGGAGAAGGGCGTCCTCTCCCTCGGGAGGCTCAACCTCAGGCAAATCCTCATCCAGGTGCTCTCTTCCTTTCTTGATCAAAATGAGATTGGGCTTTAGGGATTTCGCGGCGCTGAGCAAATTATTTGCGTGCAGGGGGTTGACATGTTCGGAGAACGCGTGGGCTTTCTCAAGTTCAGAGCTGACATCGTCGACGAGGAAACCAAAGCCAAGGTGATCAGGAATTCAGAGTGTTGCTGTCCATGGTGCTTGTTAGTTTTTGCTTCCTGCTTTAATTTTGATATGTGTTAGTCTTGATCTTAGATGCTCCGCTCTCTCATGCCATCTGGGGACTAACATTGTTGCTACAGTATTATAATGTTCCGAATTCTATATTTTCCCCCTGTTTAGGGAGTTAGTAAGGAATCATGTCTTTATCCCAGCGATTAGTTTGGTAGTTACTAGTTAATTGTTCTTAGCTTCAAATAATGCGGCTGACTGCCCTTTGGTCTCAACCTTAGCAGTTGAATCCCTTGATGTCCAACTTAAATGTATGCAAGCTGTTAATTTTGGCATTTTTTTTGCATTTTGTTGTAGGTATTTTTTTTACAATTGCCAGGGCATCTTACGACGAGCAACATAAAAAGGTGTCCTAGGTGGGTTCTTAGGGGATAGGATAGGCAGGGCTGCAGAGGCAGCAATATCTGTGCTGGTTTACTCATGCAGAACATATAGGCCAAAATGCTACAGGAGTAGCATTTGATTGTTTTGCTTAAAACTTCAGCAAGATGGGTTTGAGGCCAATTGTTCAACTGTGCTCTTATTTTGATCTTTTTTTTAGGTCACCCATAAACTCATTGATGTTCTTTACTTCTAGAGTTGATATGGTGAATGTGTAGCACTGCCAGTAATAGGATTTTGTTGGTATTATTATTTCTCTTTTGACAGCATGTTTAGGTTCCAGGCATTGTCTTTGCAAGAGGGCCTGCTGTTGCTGTGTTGATTCTTTTGGAGTCCAAAGGACAAATTTACGCTGTGCTTACTGAACAGGTATAATACCCTGACTTGCAGGGGATGGATGCCTTTCAGATAAAAAAGCCTTCTAGGGATTTGACTGTTCTGAAAATTTTAGGCTAGAGTTCCTGTTGGAAAATTTATATTGGAACTACCAGCTGGGATGCTAGATGATGAAAAAGGTGATTTTGTTGGCACCGCAGTCCGTGAGGTCAGTGCATTTTTCTTTCCCTTTTTCTTGACACTGTCTTTTTCTTTTCATGTATTTACAGAATATATACTGAAGTTTACATCCTACTGTACTCTCATAAAAAATGAGTCAGATTAGTCCTCTTTCTTGCCTACTTTGTTTCACAAGCCATAATATATTGCTATTGCAGTCAGAAGTTCAGCAGAATCTGTAACATATAATCAACTTCTTAATATATTTTATATGCCTGAATTTTAGTATTGAGGGCTTAATTGCTGACAGGTTGAAGAAGAAACTGGCATAAAGTTAAATTTGGAGGACATGTTTGATCTTACTGCCTTGTTGGACCCTGCAACTGGATGTAAAATTTTTCCATCACCGGTAATTGACCAGCATTTTCTTCATGTCGTAATTCGGACATAATTTTTCTACTCTAAAAAATAATAAAGCAACTATGGTTACTCAATTTAGTGCATTAGGCAGCACCTGTCCCTTGGTCACAATCCTATCTGCCTGGTCATGCCCTGTTTTTTTAGCAACATTTTTCTAGTCCACCGGAAGCAGCAACATGATCTTTTGCAGAAAGAAAGAAAGGGAATAAAATAGCAGGTGATTTCAATGACAGTAACTTTGCGGCTTGTGAGTGACTGAGTGTCATGTTAAATTGCAGAGGGATGTAGCCAATGATACTACATAGCCATCTTACAGCAATTCAGAGCATGTGTGCAGTTCCCTGTTCCTGCTAGTGATTGTTCAAAACAAATATGGAAGGGGCCGTGCTGCTGGCGATCCGCTGCTCGGAAAACCACACCTGACCTGCTCCTCCATTCCTGGTGCTGCAATCTCCTGACCAGCGTCTCATTCATCAGGGCGGCTGCGACGAGGCAATAGGGCTATTCCTCTACAGGGGCCGTGTTGACGAGGACACCATAAGGGCTCTTCAGGGGAAGGAGACCGGCCTGCGTGAGCACGGCGAGCTGATCAAGCTGCGCGTGGTCCCTTACAGCCAGCTCTGGCGCTCGACGGCGGACGCCAAGGCGCTGTGTGCCGTAGCGCTGTATGAGATGGCCAAGAAGGAAGGCCTCCTGCCGTCTCCCTCGTGGCCTCGCGGCTCGTTGTGAGAGACGATCGACCAAGCCTACGCACACCTGGAGTTTGTGATGCTGAATAGCTGAGTGGACGAGTCTTCCAATTGTCCTGGAAAGAAATCTAACCAAAAACAAATGTTTTTTTTTCTAACAAAGAAAAACAAATGTCATGTATTATTGACTATGAACAATGTTTAATCGTGTTTGACTTGCTTGCATACAGGAGTGACAAGGGGTTTGTAGTATGTGAGAACCGGCCGGACATGATCTGTGCGTGCCGAAACTTTTGAGTATCCGTGCATCAAAATTAAAACTTGCTGGAATTCTCATAAAAGAAAACTTGATGGAATTAATGATCTCACGAAAATTGACAGTTAATCTGAAGCTCATTTGAAGTCCTAGCTGTTAGTAGCAGGTTAATACATGTAATTATGTTAAGTGCTGCTGTGCTTAATTGTGATTATGTTAAGTGCTGCTGTGCTTAATTGTATTCGTGTGGCACTTCGCACGCATGATCGAGTTTAGACTTTAGAGCCGGCCTTCTCACTGCATGCATTCGGTGCTCGTCTTCTGGAGTAAAACATCTTCAAGTTTTTTCATCGCGCGTTATGTAGATCGATCGATTGGTGTGTCTTGGAGGACGGGTCTCATGTCACAAATTGACGAGGATTTTTTTATGATCAATGTATGCATAGCCAGGTTGGAGTACTTTCTATATATGGCTTAACATTTCGCAGCTGTTGAGATAGTGATCGTATAGCATGTATAAATGACTTGGAGACTTCATTTTCTCACGGCCACAGCTGGTTTATCAAGATACAGCAACAAAGCAATGATCGATCATGGATGAGCATGATTGAGGGACCAAAGATCAAAACCGATCAAAATTTTGCAGGGCATAAACGCCCGTTTTCGTCGGCGAGGATTACAAGAATCGAATAATCAGGTTGCCCCTTCGGGCAACGGCAGTGCACCACCAGCTCAGCCTAGCTAGCTCTCTAATCTGGAACATCAGAAGAGCGAGTTGTACGTGAGGAAGGTGGAGGCGATGGACGCGACGCAGATCACCAGGGACGGCAGCAGGGTGACGTTGAGGACCCTGCCGACGCCCAGGTACCCGGCCGCGGTGATGGTGCAGTCGGCCACCACCCTCGCCAGCGTCCCGGCCTCCGTCGAGAGGAGCCCGCCGTTGTAAGTGCCGCGCGAGAGGCGCGACGACATCACGCTTGACAGGAGGGAGAGGTTCACGCCTGCATTTGGGAACAAGGTAATTAGGGGGGGAAGAAAATGCATCACCGAGGAAATTGACCACAAGTTCGTGTTCATCCAAACTCATGTTTAAGCTACCAGGAGCAAAATGTAAACTTGGACGGTGGTAGCAGTTACTTCTTACTAGGCTAAATGTGAACCCTACGAGCCTCTTAGGATATTGCTAGTTGTTTTTCTTCTGGAAAGGATCTCCGATGATAGTATGAAGTATCGGAATGTTATTTCGGAGAAAATAATGGATTTCTTACCTTCAAGAACTTCAGCAGACACAAATGTGATGAGTGCTGAGCCCACATACTGGATAACAGAGTATGTACTCGTAATTTTGAAGCTGAAAATGATACCGACTAGCAATGCGATTTGAGAGGCCATCAAGAGTTGCCTGTGAAACGATCAATCACTTTGGTTAGGTAAGGTCTATATATGAAACTAGTTGGAATAGTTTCTTCAGTCCATATAGTCATAATCGTTACAATCTTTTCATTTTTTTTCTGAAAGCACATCAAGATGCAAAAAAACCCCTCGCTTTATGGTAATAGAAAGAAGAAAAGGCTTATTGTGGAGTACTACCAAAGCACAAGATTCACAAACCTGTCCTCAAACATGTTGCTGATGTATGTCCCAACAACAGCATTAACAGGAAGTACAGTCAGGCCAAGAATCGCTAGAAATATTGCTACTGCACTTGTATTCCAATTGAAATAGTGAGTGGTGATAACACTCGACTCAGAAAGTAAAATCTCCATTGCGTATTTGAGCATGAAGTATATCAACAATTGGACCTACATCAGCAAAGAACGATATATTAAAATGTCCATAAGTAAGAGAAATAATGATTGCAGGCTTTGCTTGGATGAGACATAATTAGCCTAAAACAAATAATAGGAGAATGCACTCTATGGCTCTTTTGCGCAATTGAGGGATGAAATCCTAGAACCCTTGTGTGCTGTCTGCTACTCAACCAAGGGGATTGGGCATAACCGTAGAAGCCAGGGGGATTTTTTTCCGATCTACCAGAAATACCTGTATGTTGGATATCCAACTAGATTCGGTTTATTTGGGGAAAAAAAACTTCGCAATTACTCAACCTGATGAAGTACTTTAAGGGAAATAAAATTGCCTGCATCTTAAAAAAAGGGAGAGAATTTGTCCAGGGCACGATGTATTTTCTAAAAATATCACACTTTTCAGTCAAAAAAATATCACACACAACATTTTTTTTGAGTGATCAAAATCACCCGCTATTATATTTTATACCATAAGGCTAATGCGCTCCTTGAAATGTGTTTTGAAACTCATCTCTTAGCTCCCCATGGTTGGCCTACTGGGTACAAGATGGCCTTTGGCAGTGGCGTGTGTGCGTGAGCTCCTAGTGCGCCCTTAGCCCCTACCATTGTGCTGTATGCGCTGTTGTGCGCCTGTGCATTTGGGTACAACCGTGTATGTAAACACTCTTATCCTTTGGAACGCCAGAACTACTGCCTTCCTGTTCAAAAAGAAAAAAAAAATGGTGCTGCATTTCGTCTGCTACTTGAAACCTACTCAAAGATCATCTTAAAAGGTAAACATATTATAGAAACTGAGACAATATTTCTACTCATCCCTCACTGCTTGCTGCAGATTCAAACAAATTATCAGAAAAACTGTACAGAACAACTGCCTTCCTGTTCAAAAGAAAAAAAAAATGGTGCTGCATTTCGTCTGCTACTTGAAACCTACTCAAAGATCATCTTAAAAATATATGCATTAGAGAAACTGAGACAATATTTCTACTCATCTCTCACTGCTTGCTGCGGATTTAAATAATTTTTCAGAAATAACTGTACAGAACCAAATCAATCAAACCAGTTGATAGTTTAGCTTAGATGTGATACCTTTACTGATGGAGTAAGCAATCTGTATGCTGAACCAATCGAAGTTGCAGCTTTACGAGAGTCTTCTGAAGCTTCTTCACTATCATCACATTCTTCATCTTCATCTTCGTTTTGTTTGCTTCCAGAATCTCTGAGCAATGGTTGTGCAAGTCCATTCTCTAGTTGTTCGATGTTTGCCCTTTGTCCTGGCATCATGATGAACATCCAATTAAATGAAAAGGGTGAAGCAAACATTTTATTTTATAATGCATGATCCAACTGTTAATTAAGGAAGCACATCAGATATTGATCTCACCAGAAGCGGGATTTTGTGTGGTATCATTCACCTCAGTGGCACGATTTGGTTCCTTAAATGAGATACAGAGCCAAATTAAGTATAGAAGCCATGCAAATGCCATCACCCATCCAGGTAGAGTTGATTGATTGAATGTAACCATATAGATCTTAAATCTCCACTGAAGTAAACCAGCTAGTGCTGGCCCACAAGCCATGCCAAGTGCACTTGCACTGACAAATCCTGCTGAAGCTTGCATCCTTATCCTTGCAGGGACACAATCACTAATGTAACGACGATTGACAGCTCTAGCAGAACCCATCCTGCATGCCAATAATTACATTCAATAAAACATGACAACATAAAAGACTTCTGAAAAGATAGTAGCTAGCATTTGAATAAAGTACAGTTTTTTTTGGAGTATCAGGATAACCAAAAGTCAAAAAAATGTGATATATCCTGCACACAGAAGTAACACATAGGGTTTTGTAATTATTCATGAATGTTTCTTATGTATTGACACTGTTGAAATAAAAGGACACTTGGAACTAAAGAACTTTTTTTCCTGGTATGGATGCGAGTCATGCAACCTCCCCCTAAATTTTGACCATGTAACTTTCCTTTTGAATTAATTAAAGGCAGTTCTCCTGTCTTTTCCTAAAAAAAAAACAATATTACATGGTACCATAAATGGTATGTATGTTATTTGATCAAATAAAATATTTCTGATCTTTCACTAATATATAGAGCAGACAGCAAAGTAAAAACACATGTGTATGCGATAAAGGTATGTATTACCATAAACATAAAGCAAGTATGATAGGATATATATTTAAGAAACAATAAAGCTAAAACAAATAATTTCTCAGCAGTCAGTAGTGAGTAGTGAACAAAGCTTATATATAGATATATTTACCCACAGAGCAGGCGACCAATAATAAGGACTGCCAGAGACTTCATATCATAAGCCATTGCATAACAGACATTGCCCAAGAAAAGAACAATACTGCTGAAAACAAGTGGTCTGAAATATGACTTGTTGGACCATGCACTGAAGTACACCGAGGAGAATATTTGTGCAACAGCCATTGAACCAATAACAACACCGCAAACAGTAGAAGCAGCCCCAAGGCTCACTGAGTAGTCATCTGCAGTGGGCACAATGATGTATGTGTTGACCATGTAAAGGAAGGTGTTCACCAAGTTCAACATAAGGGACATGAAATGGTATTTCTGATCTTCTATTTCCTCCTCCCCTGCAGTACTAGGAGACTCCTCATCCACAATTAGGGCATGTTGCCCCAAAAATCGGAGAAAATTAGTCGAGCGTGTCAGCTTATCCACTGATGAATTTATCATATCGATTATCGGGTCCTGTGGTGGATCAAAAAAAGGCCAATCAGAATAAAGCTTTGAAACATATGGCAGCACTGCTGGATGAAATGAAAATACTATCCATTTAGGTGTCAGGAGTAGCAAAGAAAATAAACAGACCTTAAGAGCAGCAGATGGCTGATCATAAATAGACAAGTAACTTCCTTGACGCTCCTGAAGGTCAGCAAGGTTACGTGACAAGGCTCCTACAACAGCTCCTATGCCCTGGTTGATTTAACAGATGGTAAGACATACCAATGTATGTTCCATGGAATGCTTCAAGTTCAAGGTTGGAAGAGCAGGGCCATAGCTCCATAAATCAAGTACAATATATACAGTACAAGTGAAGCATACAGGAGAAAAAATTGTATGATACTTTGAAAATCTGGAATCAGTACATACCACGTGCTTGAAGACCTGCTGTAGCTGAGAATATGTGTGATTTGATCTGCTTGACACATAGTAATCAGTAAATCTGTAACCAAAGCGCTTATCAAATTTCTTCAAAATTTTCCGAATGCCAGTTGCATTCAGATCAACAAATTTGAGAAGTTTGATAAGATCCACTCCAACTTCTCTATAAGCTTCTCGCAACTCAGCAATGCCAGATATATCTGGCTGTTCTGCTAGTATTGCCCTTTGCTTCCCTAACTTCTCTATCCTGCTTGCCAACTTTCCTTGTTGTTCCAACAGAAACAGGACAATCTTCTCAATCTGATTCAACAGAAAATAAAATATCAGAAAAATGGATCGTAGATTTTAGTTTGACTGATAGATTATATAATATTTTTCACATAAATACCAGTCCAAAGAAGATGCCAGATGAATTAACAGGGGCTGACAAGTCTAGCATGAAAGCACATCAATTACGGATAGAAGGTGTCAATTCCAGGGGAAAAAACACTGTATGGTAGGTTAGCTGGCAAAAATATTGGCTTATGACCTTTTAATTGTATGTCTGAGCACCATGTCAGATTGAATGATTCATGTACATGCACAATCCCTGGCATAGCAAGGCAAGGCCAAACACCTGTCGAGTTTCTTCAGCAACCGAGGTCACATATGGATATTTGGATACATGAACATGTGTGCGTAAACACTGGAATATAGATTATGCATGCTCACCATGTTGATGCTACAGTCAGCAAGTTAAATATCCACAGAGAAGCTAAAGTCTGCAAGTTAAAGCACATCAGGGAGTGGAGCAATGAGTTTGCGCAGACATCAAACTGCCAGCATTACCTGATCATCAAGCATCTTTGAAAAATCCTTGAGAACTCTGCGACGATCCTTTTCACCCTGTTGAAGCTGCTGTCCATATTGTTTCACTTTCTTCTTCATCAGCTTGTAGTTTATATAGTAGCTGAAAACATTGGCTGATTGGCATAAGGAAAACATTGCTAAAAGTTTCAAAACAGGGACACAATTGTGCGGTCTTTGACAGTAAATGAAGAATTAAAGAACCCTGAATCATACCCTTTCCACTCAGGGATTTGATCGGCCATCAACTTCTTCCCAAAGTTAACCATCTTGACTTGGATACGTTAATCTGTCGACAAATATAAAGATAAGTCAGTAGCACAAATGGGACTACCAATTTTTACTATAATTGCTGAAGCGCGAGTGCCAGGCACAGAAATACAAAAAGAAAATTGTCACTGAACAGCCTGTAGTTAGTGTATGCCAGTGCCTTGTGGCATCAACTGGTGCGAAGTGCAGAGACAAACTTAGATAGTGCCCCTTTTTAATTGGAATATAATAATAAAAAGGACAAACTTTAAACCGGTGATCAAGGAGCGGTGAGGCGGCGATGGGAGGGGGCGAGGCGGTCAGGCGGCGATGGGATGGGAGGGGGCGAGGCGAGGCGGCGTCGCGGCGATGGGAGGCGGCGCCCGGCGAGGCGAGGCGGCGCCCGGCGAGTGGCGACTGGCGAGTGGCGGCTAGGGTTTACCCACGGGAGGGGAGGCGCCGAGGCGGAGGGGAATCGAATCAGGGGATCAGGGGAATAGCCTCAAAGACAGAGTAGGAGGGGGCGAGGGGCCGAATGGGCCAGCCGGCCTGGGCCGCGTCCCGCACTCCCCGCGTGCGAACCGTTGGCTTGGCTGGATCCTGGATGGGCCTGCAAGCATTCGGGTACCTCGGTTTTTTCGGTTAACACGAATTAAAAACCGAACCGAAACCGATACACCGAACTGCAGTGAAACAAAAACCGAATAGAAACCAAAAAACCGAAAAAACCGAAATTTTCGGTTAATTCGGTTCGGTTCGGTTTCGGTTTTCGGTTTAAATTGCCCACCCCTACAGACTGGGAGGAGGCCGGGAGGGGAGGAGGCCGGTGGGTGGTGGTGGGTATTTATAGAGGAGGTCCAGGAGGAGGAGGAGGCGGCCGCGGCGGCGAGCCAGCCAAGCGCCAAAGCCCGAGACGAGACGGCGCCTCTGCCGTGCGCGTTCGCCTGCGCGTCAGCCAAATTCGGCACCGTGCCACGTGGCCCTCGCCCACTGCTCTCAGCAGAGGTGGCGCAAAGCTGCTTAGCTCCTGCAGATGCATTAGCGGGATCATGGGAAGTAGATCCGAACCCGATCATCGACCGGCCAAGTTTAGAAAAGCCTGGTCTCATAGGACCAAGCCCGAGCCTAGCACAGCTCGACACTTCGGGCCCAAACTCAGCACGACGCTCGAAAAACCCGCCCCGAGCTTGAAAGCCCGGCTTGGGCACGGCTAAACTTGCATTTTTCCGAGCCTAAGCCCTGCCCAGTCCGGCGTCCGGGCTTCAGACCGAGGCCCGAGCCTGGCCCGATGCATCGGTCGGGTTTTTTTGGCCAAGATCGCCGGGCCAAGCTGCCCATGAACATGCCTAATTGGAAGGGCAGGAAAAGGATGAAAAATCGATTGATATTTGCATACCCTATTTCATTGCAGCTCTCCGCCCTCCTTTTTTTCTCTCCGCCTCCTCCCTCCACGACTTTATCAGCGTCATCATCTCCCCTGGTTCAGATTCAGCTTCGGAGACGAAGATATTTGTGCTAGTCCCTCGGGCTTAGAGGAAGCCTGGGGAGGCGAAGGCCCAGTGGTGGGAAGGGATCATGGGAGTGGCGGTGGCAAGTGCATCGGCACATGGTGTTGGTGTGGCAGCGGGGGATGGGGAAAGAACAATGAGATGGCGTCGATGTGGACCACGAGAGGTGGTCGGAGGCGGAAGGAATGGTTGAGTAAAAATATGATCAAATTTCCTCTCTTCTTTCTCTCTCATTGTAGGAGAGTCCAAATGAAGGGTATGCTTGTGACTTCGAAGGGGTGGGAGGATGCCTCCGCAAAGAATAACCTAATGGGTTATTTATGACGACGAGAATGTCGGCATGTATTGACGGGGAACGATTCAGCACGGCCCAATCCTAGCTTGATGGAAAACGGTTCAATCTGGCCTAAATCCACGTTGAAAATCAATTTGAAGGAGTGATCGTTAATTTAAAGGAGGAGCGGTCAGTTGAAGAAGCAATCCATCGTTGGAACAACCCAAGTACATGAGGTAAGAGAGACAACAATGATGTAATCCTCAAGATAGGGCACCACTCATGGACACAAAAGCAAAAAAAAAAAAAGGGGAGGTGATGAAAAAACATCATTCAGGATAGGCGACAATCCACGGGACATGTTGAAGAAGATGAGAAGGAATTCAGTCAAATAAGGGAAAAAGAGGGGAGACTACATGGGAAAATGTAGACTTATAATCCAAGGGAAGGATTATGATTCTCTAGGGACCATAGGACAAGCTAGGTATGCCTATTTAAAAGGGAGCCATTGAACGAGAAAGGCAAGTATAAGATAATTTGGTCCAACAACAAGATCAAGAATACCCATTGGGATATGCAAATTAGAGTTTTCAGTTATCGATTCATCTCTCCCATTTGTTATACAAGCCTTCTATCATAGATCCATTATAGATGAATTTATTCAACTGGACGTAGGATTATTATTCCAAAGAAAAAGTATATTTACCCCTCTGAATTATTGACTCGAGCGCACATAACCCCTTAACTTCGAAAACCAAGTATCGGCCCCACGAACTATTGAAGCCAGCGCACTTACCCCCTAGCAGTTTTGAGGGTGGTTGTGCCACCGAGACCGCACAGGTGGATGGTTTTGCCACGATGGCAGCCTACGTGGCAATTTTATTTTTAAAAAAGATTATTTTCAATGCAGGTCCACATGTCATTCATATCCTCTCCCATCTCTTCTCTCTTCCTCTCTCTTAGGCATTCCATCAAGCAGGTTGCACACATAGAACAGAGCAGTGCTCGTCGGCGCCTCGTCTTCCTCTTGCAGCTCCGCCAATGCACGGTAGTCGGTGTTTGCGTCGTGGGAGTGGTGGGGTAGGGCGGCGCTCGGAAGGTGGTAGAGGGGCAGCGTGGCCACGCACTGGAGAAGGAGGCGAGCGGAGTGGCGTGCGACAGACGGGAGGCGCCGCCGTCGGCAGGCAACGTGGGGGACTACGGAGGGGCATCGCCTTTGAAGAGCACTGCCGCGCCTGCCGCCGCTCTTCGCGCGCCGCTACACCGAGAGAGAGAGAGAGAGAGAGAGAGAGAGAGAGAGAGAGAGAGAGATGAGAAGAGGACCTGCCATGCATGGAGGAGACGGAGGCGGCCGCGTCGAGCCAGTCGCGTGTGGAGGGAGAGGTCGCTGTGTCGTGCCAGTCGGCGTGGACGGAGGCAGCCGCGCCGAGCCGCCGCCCTTCGCACGCCCCTACGGAGAAAGAGAGAGAGAGAGAGAGAGAGAGAGAGAGAGAGAGAGAGGGAGAGAGATGAGGGGAGGAAGTGAGAAGTTGGGAGGGGATGACAACATGGCCCCACATATTTTTTAATTCTTTTTTATGCCTAGATTGACACTTCAGCTTGCCACGTATACAAAACTAGCAATGTGGACGACAAACTGTCAAAACCACCCTCAATACCGTCTGCGGGGGGTTATTTGCACCAGTTTACATCTTTAATGAGCTAGAATACCTGGTTTTCGAAATAAGAGGGTTACGTGCGCTTAGCTCAATACTTCGGGAGGAGGGATAAGTAGACTTTTTCCGTATTTTAATTCGAAAGGCACGAATCACTGTACTTCACTCGTGGCATCTCTAAAATTTAAAGAGGAAAAAGTGCCCGGGTCTAATCAAGACAAATAAACTGAGGAGTGGTAGAATTCAACTTTCAATTCTCGATACCTACAATAATAAGCATTCTGGTATTTGTCCCTCCTTATATTTTTCATTTTTTAAAAAAGGCTAATAATTGTCCCTCCACCATTGATTTGTACATGTACGGCGGGGATCTCGTCGATTCTGGTATATGGCTCGTGCATCTAGGCCCTACGCCCCTACCTGGCGTAGCCGCGCAGGCGGGCGGTGATGCCCCTCTGGCCTCTGGAATCTTTTACCCGATGCACTTCCATTGCATCATCTCTTTCACCTTGTTAGTTTCAGATTAAATTAAAGTAACTTAAATTAAATTAAATTTTGTTATTGTTGTATAGGCCAAATGTTGTAATATTTTGCAGTTATTTTTGCGGGGTTTTAAATAGTTCTTCTTAAAGTTCGCTAAATAATTTTTCACATTTTTTTGAATTTTTTAAAACGTTTTTCGAGTGGGTCACAAATTTGCTACAGTAAAACACAACTCAACATTAATCTGGAACAAACAAGGCCTTTGGCACTTTCATGGGGAATAAAACCGCATGTTCCAATATGCAGGCATGCAGCTATGGCCATTATTCTTAATAAGCTTAATCCGACCGTAGAATATAATAAAAAAACGTGGGCCCTTGATAGGGGCTTGGGGAGCTTTTTAAAGAAATGCTTTTAGAGTTTTGAGAAAATGGCAAGTTTCTGGTCATAATTTCAGCTGTTATTTAAGCTAAAAGAACAAGGTCATATGCTCAAGAGTCAATATGAGTGTTTTTCACCATTTTATTTATGTATTATAAGTTTATAGAGCTCTCTGTGATTTTTCTAGCAGGGGATCGTCCTAATTTCTATTTCACACCATGGCTCCATTCTTTTTAGCTTAAATTAATTTAAATTTTAAACCAATGTCCAATGTCGTAACACTTCGTAGCAATTAATTTGGAATTTTTAAGATCTAAAAAATTAAATATATTTTCAGCCTTTTTAGATAATTGTTTTTCATAGCCTTTAACTTTTCACATTATAATAAAAAAAAGATTTTCTTCCGAAAGAAACAAAGCCATACGTCTCTGTCTGGTACTCTACGTATATCGTAAGCTCATGGTCATGGATCACAGGGCTACTTCACGTTTGTGCAAAATGAGGCTACCTGATTAAGGCCCTGTTCTTTTCAGATTAACAACTTAACGGCTTATAAGTTTAACGATTTACATACGTTTTAAAACGACATGTTTTTGAGTTTTTTGAGTATGTTTTTTCGTTGTTTTGAAGGTGGGTCCTAACGCTTTAAAAAGCTAGTCAAACGAAATGGATCCGAATATCGAGGCCATCTTAAAAAGTTCTCGAATTTCAGTCATTTCAGCCATTCAACCGTTCAGCCGTTCAGATTTGATCAAAAGAACAGGGCATAAAAGCCACTTGTTTCCCACGTTGATTCCTCGCTCGTTCCTTCGTTCGCCGCAATGATTAATTAGCCGCCAAACCTTCAGCCCTAAGGCACGCCATAAACATGTCGAAAATACGTATTGGCCTCCTCCTTTCATTAATTTGTCAAAACGGCCAATGTCACGTCAACACGACCAAAGAAGCTAGCTAGCTCAAGTGCGCAAGCTCAGCTCGACCAACTAGGTTGATTTGATTACCATAATATATCATCACGCGGCAGGGTTCCAAAAATTGCTGAGAATTTGGGCAAAATAAAAGGTCGATTTTTTTGTTGTTGTTTTTAATGGTTTCTGTGAAAACCGCGGAAAACATCCGACTGTTGAGCTAGCAGCTAGCATATTTTGAAAAACTGGATAGGTATGACGTATGTTTGTTTGATTCCGTTTAAATCATAGTGATAAATTCTACCGTTTGAAAAGGTTGAGAGTTCTCGAAAAGTGGCTTAAAAAATTAAAAGTTAAAAATAGTTTTGAGTTTGAGAAAAATACTTAAAGTCGAAAAAAGCTATAAATTGCTACACCATATTGTTTATATAAAAGTAATAAAATTAAAACTGATTTAAGCTGAATCAAACTGAAAACATGGTCTTGCCGCCTCGCAATTGCAAAGACGCTAAAAAAGAAAAACAACTTGCTCACCAGTCACCATGTGACAAAAGCGGCGGCGATGCACAATTCTTGCTCTCCTTGTTTCCACGACCGAGGATTAAACATTAATTATTGGCCCACGAAGCCGACATTGCAAGCGATGGTAATTTACGCAAAGATTCCCTTCCATCTCCTTTTTAATCACTTGATTGTAATGCCCATTGCCTAGTACTCTAGTTGCCTAAGAGCATGCACAGCAGGGGCTGTATCAAGCCCCTGCATTTCAAAACTTGGCAGCCACGCCGTACTGTATCAAGTCCCTGCCCATTTCCTAGTACTCTAGTTGCCTAAGAGCATGTACAGCAGAGGCTGTATCAAGTCCCTGCATTTCAAAACTTGGCAGCCGCGCCATACTGTATCAAGTCCCTGCGTCTCTGCTTTTTTTTTTGAATTTTTCACCCGCGTGTACTGTAGCTATAGTAGTTTCGGTGGCCTGCTGGGCATGCTCTAAGAACATCTCCGATAAAACTACATTGACCGACAATAAAAAGTTTCACCTTTGTTAGTTATCAGGCGACTGAGACTTATTTATCTCTCAGTCAATTTTCTCACATAGTATATGTTCGTTGGATCTTTTATGTGCTCTATGGAGATGTTTGATCAACAGCTCAGAAAATTGACTGAGAGCTAAATAAATCTTAGTCGCCTGATGAGAAGTCAGTCCCAAAAAGTTTTGTTGTGTTTTAAAAAAGAGTTTCACCAAGTCATCGATTATGCTACAGTAAACCTAGCTTATCGTTTTTCTTGCCTGGAGAAGAGAAGCGGAGGAGAGAAGAAAGCTAGCTAGAGAGTGGTTGGCTCCACTATTTGAGATGTTAGAGCATGAGCAGAAGGGACCATATTAGCTGCTGCCTGCATCAACTGCCCCGCGCGGGCTCCAGGGAAATTCAAATGCCGAGTCTGCGCGCATGCATGCAGGTGAGCGGGCGCGCACTATTAAGGAGCTAATGGAGGCAACGATACGGCCCTACTGCTCATGCTCTTATAGGTATTGTTTAGAACTAAACCTATTTAGCAGCATGTTCATTTAATTATGGTCGATTTCCCAAGATTTAAGGCTACAGTCAGTGACCGAGATTGATTCAAGACGACGGCTATAACGCCGGCGCGCGTGGGCGTTGCTTGAGGACGCAAGAAACGTCGTAGGCGGCGCAGTGCACACGCCAGCATCTCTATCTCATCGTGGGATGTAACATGTAAGATGGGGGATTGGACGCGTGATAAATTATTTTCTGCCTGATTGGGGGGCCTAAAATAATGGAGCTCCTCTCCATGCGCTGACGTGGCGTTCCCTGCAGCTCATCTTTGCGGCGGCCAGGTAGGCAGGCTGGCTAATCACTCCGACAATCGAGAACTCTGATGTGTACATGATGAGAATAGATCGTGAGATTGATGACATGTTGATCAAGCTCAGCGACATATATACGTATGGCTGAAATTATATGTACAAGCAAAAAAAACTATAAAACGTTTAAGGGACCGACTTAACATCAGTCGACCGAGAGTTACTTGGCCGTAGATTAAACAACTCCATAAGACATAAAAGATTCAATACAAACATCTAGACATGTGAGAAAAACGACTGAAACTTATCTAAAAATCTGTCGCTCGATGATTAAAAGCATTTAAAAGATGGTTTCGGAAAGCCGAGACAAACAATCAAAGCGGAATTTAGGAATATTTATTATCACTCAATGTTTTAAAAGAACATTAATGTGTTACACAGACAGTCTGATGATTTAAGAAAAAAAATGTCAAGAATGTGAACTGCTCTCACAGCTCATTTGAAAGAAGAAAATGAGCGTACTAGCACTATCCTACCTGGTTTCCTGCGAAAGGAAAGAAAAAAAAGTACAAATCACAAGTAATATTGGAGAAAATTGCCAATTTGCCCTGAAATTGATTAGCCTTGGCTAATTTGCCCAAAGTTGGGTGGCCTTTGATGTTTTACCCCGAGTGGATCTGACTGCTAAAAAATCTTACAAACCAGTCCATTCTCAACTTCTGCGCCGCCGCCGCTCCCCTTCCCGCCACTTTCGACGCCGTCGCCCGCGCAAAGGCGGCGCTCGAGGCTACCTGCCCTAACGCCGTCTCTTGTGTCGACATCCTCACGCTCGCCGCTCGCGACCTCGTTGGCGACCTCGGCGGACCGCGCTTCCCTGTCGCGCTCAACCTCGCGCACACCAACATGTCCGCACATGCCACGGCCGCCCTCCTCGCAAGCAAGGGCTTCACGCCGCAGGAGATCGTTCCGCTCGCTGGCTGGCGCCCACACTGTCAGCTTCTCTCACTGCTAGCTCGGTGGCGCCATCGACATCAAGACGGCGCGGCAGCAAGCATAGCCGCACGACCAGACTGATTTGTCTAAACACAGCCAGATAGAAGACAACATCGACAAGGATGGCGTCGGCGGCGATGACGACGTCCGGGCGCGAGGCTCGGGCTTTGCGGCGGAGGCGGCGAGGAAAACGGAGAGGGAAGCGTCGGAGGCGCATATTGAGAATGGACTGGTTTGTAAGTTTTATTAGCAGTTAGATCCACTCAGGACAAAACATCAAGAGTAAATTGCACTGTAGCCCTCGAAAGTTGGCACCTTGTTCTACTTAGCCCCCGAAACTTGTATTTTACTTTATCGCCCCCTGGAAGTTGGCACCGTTTGCACGGAGCACCCTAGAAGTTGGCACTGTTTGCACGGAACCCCCTGAGCCGTTATATCCACCGTTAGATGATGACGTGGCGTTGACGTGGCGTTGATATGGCATGTAAAAATCAGGAAAAATTAAGAATAACTATAAAAAATCATAAAAATCATAAAAATATAATAATTCACAAAATCATATAAAATTAGAATAATGATAAAAATTCATAAAAATATAAATTCAAAAAATTAAAAAAATCATAAAAAAATTCTACCTGACTTGATGCGCATGTCTACATCACCTTCACTAGCAGTAGTTGTTCGTCGCTCTGATTAGGTCTACCTCATCTTCACTACCTCACCTCACCAGATGCACCTGTCTACCTGAATTTTTCTGATTGTTTGATTTTTTGATGTTTACTTTTAATTTTTAAATAATTTTTTAATTTTTTTAATGATTTTTCTAGTTTTTATGAATTTTTAAATGGTTTTATTTTTTTTCTCTTATTTTTTATG
>SPJY01032150.1:726516-769908 GCA_005191435.1 Raddia distichophylla | reverse complement strand
ATAATACTGTAGCAGATATAGAAAGGCTGCTGGAGGGAAGGAATCTTTTAGAGGGTAGTGTAATTTATGAAGAAATTTTAGAGGGATGGATAGAGGGGACGCTAATAGTGTTTTAGAGGGGAAATATAGAGGAGCTGCTGGAGTTGCTCTAAGAACATCTCCGATAAAACTACATTGACCGACAATAAAAAGTTTTACTGTGTTTTTAAAAAAAGGTTTCACCAAGTCATCGATTATGCCATAGTAAATCTAGCTTATCGTTTTTCTTACATAGAGGGAAGAAGCGGAGGAGAGAGAACAAAGCTAGCTAGCCTATAAGGCTATAACAAATCCGTCCGTAAGAAAGATTGGTTATTGGTTACTCCACTATTTGAGATGTTATAGATATTGTTTAGAACTAAATCTATTTAGCAGCAGGTTCATTTAATTATGGTCGATTTCCCGAGATTTAAGGCTACAATCAGTGACCGAGATTGAGGACGGCTATAACGCCGGCGGCGTGGGCGTTGCTTGAGGATGCAAGAAACGTCGTAGGCGGCCCAGTGCACACGTCAGCATCTCTATCTCATCATGGGATGTAAAGATGGGGGATTGGACGCGTGATAAATTATTTTCTGCCTGATCGGGGGGCCTAAAATAATGGAGCTTCGGGGGGTCACTAGTCACTAGTCACTACGCCACTAGCTAGCTCACGGTTGTTGAAGCAAAAAGACAGGGGGCAAATCAATGGCGGAGATATGCTCCTCTCCATGCGCTGACGTGGCCGGAACTGCAGCTCATCTTTGCGGCGGCCGGGTAGGCAGGCTGGCTAATCACTCCGACGATCGAGAATTGTGATGTCTGCATGAGAATAGATCGTGAGATTGATGACATGTAGATCAAGCTCAGTGGCATATGCAGGTATTGCTTAAATTATTTGCGCAAAAAAAACTTGGAGGGTTTTGAAAAATGATTGACTTGACATCAGGGGGCCGAGAGTTATTTAGCTCTCCGTCGATTTATTTAGCCTGGATGAAACATTCTCGTAAAATATAAAAAAGATCCAACATGAGCATCTAGGCATGTGAGAATGAACAAGACTTACGTAAAAATCAGTCGTCGGATGATCAGCAAAAATGTTTAAAAAGATGGTTTCGAAAAGCCGAGACAAACGATCAAAGTGGAATTTAGGAATATCTATTATCACTTGATGTTTTAAAAGAATAATAAAGTGATAAACAGATAGTCAGCTGTTTTAAGAAAAAAAATTCAAGAATATGTCCTTCTGCTCACAGCTCAAAGAAAATGAGCAGCAAACGTATAATGCATGCTAGTGCTATACTACCTGGCTACCTGCCAAACGAAAGAAAGAAAAAAAACACAAATCACGAGTAATATTGAAGCAAGAAATGAATCCTTCAGGTTGGGGATGTGGGGGCTCAAGTTTGTACAATACTAGCCGCGTGGGCGCGCCCATAGCGCGCCAAGGCTGGGCTGCGCGCGGGCGAGCGCTGCGCGGCGCAGGCGGGCCTGTGCTGGCAAGAGCAGACGCGCGAAGCAGGCAAGCGCGCATGCGGAGCTGCGGGAAAAATTCCAAAAAGCGTCGCTACGCGGGATTCGAACTGCGGGCTCGCACGCGAGCTCCGGCGCGGCTAGCCAACCGAGCAAACTGTGCGAGCTGCTGACCTCTGCGGAAAAAAAATTATTTTATACCTAAAAACTAACGGACGGCCATATCTCACTGCTGCGGGCGATCGGACAGTCGTGGCGACTCCGGGCGGGCAGGCCAGCCACGTGGCGCCCGAGCGACTCACATGTTCACGCTTGTATCTATTATTATTGATGATATGGCACACTATGCGCACTATCGGCTAATCAATAGTAAACTATTTCAGACAGACAGAAGAACAATGCGCACATGGGCACAGATCCCAATATAGAGATATCTGTCTCTTGCTTTGTTTGAGGTGTGCATGAGGCAGTGTTGTTTTTCTTGTTTGAGAAAAAATAAAATAAAATACAGAGAGGCCTCTGCAGATCCTGTCCATGCCTGCGTGTCGAGGGATTTCCATGCGATTGCACGCTCGATGGTAAAACCATCTCCAAGCCCTTGTTCTTTGCGGCTTAAAGTTGCTGAAAAAATTAATATAAAAAAATTACGATCCTTTCATAGAAGACTTAAATGATTAAAAATAAAAAAATATTTTAGGAATTCTAAGAAAAACTATTTAAAACCTCATAAAAATGCATACAAAGTAATACACCATTTGGTTTGCACAAAAAAGCAAATTTTCAATTCATTTTATTACATTTAATTTAAACCAAAAAAAGACCCAAATGTATCTTTTTTTAGGTCATTTTTTCTTTCACAAAGAGATTCTAATTTTTTGAGATGGTACAACAATTCTCTTTACAATTCTCTCCAGAAGAGATTTTTTCATGCATTCCTTTTAGAAAGAAATTCTCTTCATTTTCTTCATGAATTTCTTCGAAAGGATGCTGTTAAAAATGATGGGAAATGAAGGAAAAGAATGTGGGTGAATGAATGGGGAAGGAAAGAACGAAGGAAAATGGTTGGAGATGGTCTAACTTGACCGCACCTTTCTTCTCTTTGGCGATCGCCATGCTACATGCTTCTTTCTCATCATTGTACCAACAAAGACTAGTTGATCGTCTAAAAAAAGAGGCTAATGTAGTGTTGGGCGTTGCGATCCAATCCAAATAAAAATGTAGCATAATGTACCTTCCATATTTTTTCTAAGTTATCAATGATAAACAAGGTTTAATATATTGAATATACTTGTATTTGCTAATTGCAAAAATTATTGCAATTTATTTGTATTTGACGTAGCCTATTTAACCTACATAAACTATACAAAAAAAACCTAGCCTTCTCATCCTCTGCCTTGCCTATCCACTCCAAACTAGTTGCCACCATGCATCTTCTCCCTCCCTATACGAAGCCACCACTGCCTCCTCACTCCCCCCTCTGGCCTCACAACATATAACCTACGGACCCCCCTCCCCCCACTTTCTCTCCTCCCATCTGTTCCCCTTTCCTCTTCCTTCCATTCTTGTTGCCACGCCTCCTCCGCCTTCACTTTGTCAACTCTCTTCCTCCCATCTGCCTCACCACCTCCCTATTTCCTAGTGTCATTGTCAACTATTCTCACCCTGTCTAACATCGGCATTGCCACATCCCCATCCTTCCTCCTCATCACCTTGCAACCACTCCTCTCTCGCCTAGCAATTCTATTCCTTCCCGGCCCTCAATGTTATCCCACCGCCTAGTCCCCCACACCCCTCCTACAACAACATTGGTACGGAGTTCGAGCTGGTTGTGTCACTTGAGACCTAAAAATGCTAGCTTCCCTAGCCGACATGTTATTGGTCCTGCATGGACCGGGTTTCTCCTATGTCTAGAAGCCGTGTTTCTCTTTCTCTTCTTCCTCCTCCTTTGCTCCTCATTCTATGACACCAGGCTTCAAATGAGGCGAGCCGACGTACCATCCCTCGTCATTAGTCGCTACAAAACCCTTTTAGATAGCAGAGACGATTTTTTGGACAATCAGATGATGCGATACTGTAGCAGTAGCAGGATGTGTGCACGGTGTGCTATCGGACACTATATATTATTAGAAATATATATAAATGAATATATTTAATTAAATAAATATGCTACATTGACGAACCGAACCGACCCGGCCTGTCACTATACAAAACCGGGCCGGCCCGACAGGCTAAGGCCTCGGCCCAAGTTCAGTTCGGTTCACCGAACCGGGCCAGCCGGTCCTGTTCGACCTTATTGGCTCGGACTGTTTGACCACCTATAACTATCAGTACTTCCAGAACTGTACTACAATGCACAGTAAACAGGTTAGCTGACCTGCCTACCTGGGGCCTCGTACGTACACTGCCATCGCCACTTGCTTTGCTATCTGCCGACCTGCCATCCGCCCATCCCCATCCTTGTCCTGAACCGGCGGCTGGGAGGAGCCGACGGACAGCTCGGACCATGCAAAGCGACATGGCCCCACTGATAAGGTAGACTTCGCTATCACTTTATATCATGATCATGATCTTAGCTCGAGGTGCTCGTCGAGAGCTGTGTCCTGCCACGCTTCCCTTCTCCCTCGTGCAATGACTGAACCTATATATATATCTATCTATCATCTTCGGGAACGCCATGAAAAGAGGCCAAGTGTGCACAAAACCTTCACCGAACAATTCATATTACCATGCCCAAGCTGCTAGCTACAGTGTTTGTTAGCTGTTACAATCACTCAATCAGTGTAATACGCCATGCACATGCATGGTTAATTTGTGTCAAGCTGCATTTCATCAGCATGAAAAATATGCGTGAAATGGACGGAATAAAAACACATATTGGATAACTTGATATAAGATGTTGTTAACAATATTACAAATACATTGCTCAAGCATAATTAATGGTGTAATACCCCGGGCTAACCCTTTTGGACGAAGCGAGGCCGAAAAGTCTAAGTGGGTGCTATGCATGCGTGGGCCAGCCCTGTAGGTGGGCTAGGTTCTAAACGATTTTGGGTCAGGGTGTTACAAATGGCTCGAAGGGTAACTCATATTTATTTTGATGTTCCTATTGTGGGAACTTCGAAACAACAATACAACAACAACATATATGTAAATAGGTACAACCAACCATTCATGAGCTTTATAGATGGATACTCCATAAAGACAACCCTTATTAATAGGCGGGCGCCATATCGGACGGATGATGTCAGCATGATGTCATCGCTGGAACTTGGTGAAGCATTTGTTGAAGCTTGAAAAAATAACTGTAATTTTTTTGAAAAACCTAACACTGAAACTTGACAATACGAGAAGTTTCACGAGTACAAAATCCAAATTTCAACAGGTAAAAAAACCGAGTTTCAGAAAGACAAAACCCAAGATTCAACGAGTAAAAAGCCAGATTTCTGTATGCAAGATGTCACCACTATCATAATGAGAAGTTGAAAAAACATTTGTTGAAACTTGCAAAATACATGCTAAGATCCAAGTTTCAACAGGCAACAAATACCAAGTTACACCAGGCAACAAATACCTAGTTTCAGCAAACAAAAGACCTAGTTTAACACATGCATTCTAGAAGTTCCATGTCAAAATTGGAATGGACCTCCCCATGCAACTAAGAAAATTCACACAAGAATAAACTCAAGGATCAGTAGGCAAAAAATTCAAGTTTCGCACGTACGCTGATGAGGTTCCATGCGAAAATGAGTAGAAGGACATCTTACTCTTCTTCTCCAAATATGATGAGCCCCCGCATCAAGCTTGCTAGATCTAGCCACCAAATTCACCAGAAAAAAGAACACACTGCTTCTTATGAGTAGAGAGAGAAAAGGGATGAGAGGAGATATGTGCCTTCTAGCAAGCGAGAGAAAGGAGAGAAGACATTTGTGGCTCTTACAAGCGGTTGGCCACACCGGTGAGCTAGCCAGCGAAATGCTCCATGGACGCTCTACGAAGAAACATGAGAAAGAAAGAGAAAAACGAAGGAACCTATGCCCACATTTGCATAGATGGAAAAAAGAGCAAACCGACCTTGTTCTGTCCCACGTGGCCTGCCACTCACATGTGTTCTACCCCACGTGGCTTTCTACCCACGAAAACATGCGGATGGGTAGCACTGTTGCACTCCAGTAGTCTTGTAGGTCTCACGCGTGTCATGAGCACGTCCAATTCTATGGACGATCCAGCAGAAAGTTTACATGTTATCCAATTATTTGTGAGTTCCATATCATTTATAGATGGATCTAAAGATAGCCCACATAAATATGTTGCTAATCCTATACAGTTTTATATTGTTCCTACGTCATGTAGAGTAATCTGCACCATTAAATTAAGATAGTGGATAGCCCACATTCATCCAAAAAAAAAAAGCCTTCGGCAATCGTCATGGCACTGAGTACAGATGATCTAATTGGTATTTTGGGGGGCATTCTACCAAATAATGCTGAACTACAGAACTGCTAATATAAAATGGCCCATTCGTTTGATTCCATCAAGTCCTCTAATTGTTCGCATAACTCCAGCAGCTCCTCTATATTTCCCCTCTAAAACACTATTAGCGTCCCCTCTATCCATCCCTCTAAAATTCCTTCAGAAATTACACTACCCTCTAAAAGATTCCTTCCCTCCAGCAGCCCCTCTGTACCTGCTACAGTATTTTACAGGAACTGTTGGAGTTGCTCAAAATGATATAAAAAGGCGTTGCACTTTTCGAGCAGTATCAGCACCACTTTTATTGCTTGCACAGTTTTTGTAACATAACAGTCATACAATTCAAAGTAACAACAAGAACTATGAGTTACATTAAAGCAGTGCTGTCACAACAGTACATAATACCAAAATTTGATTCGACCAGGAAAAATAGATGTTTTGACCCGTCGACAGTTGGCAGGGGAATTGAGAAGTAAAAGATTTCAAACTGAGCATTTCATGTTCCAGGACTCTAGCTGGTACAGGCTGCGATGAACAAGAATAACAGTTGGATAATTTTCAATGTATATCTGGCATTACAGATTTAGCAGAACAAATAGCTGCATAGTTTCAATCATCCTGTCGTTATTCAAACATGAAACAGTGAAGCATAGCTATTTATCAACACAGATAGAATCGAGCAACTTAGCAGTTTCCTCACTGACTTCCACATTTTCAATCTTTAGACGGTGCCGCATCCCAGGTAGCTTCTTCCCAGCAGCAGCGTATGTCCGTACCAGTGGTTCAAACACCATTGTTCCCAATTCCTTTTGCACCTTCTTTAGTACATCAACAAATTTCTCAGCTCCATCTACATCTTTATTCTTCTCAAAGTAACCCATTAAGGTCTCTGTTACATCCCGTGGTGGCAACCAAATCCTACCACAGCTGTGTCCCTTCTTGATTGCACGGTCCACACACCAATGAACCATCTTAAGATCCCCTGCATTGAGATAGTGTTCCATAAAAATTTCCCATGTCTTAGCATTGAGTCTTCCGCCACGCATCTTGGCACGCTTCTTGAGAGCAACAGCCTTGTCAAGCATACCCTCTGTAATGTATGCTTTCATCATAGCATTTGCAACACGGATGTCGTACTTAGGATGCTTCAGTTCAAGCTCCTCCATGCCCTTCCCATTAGTTCCCTTAACATCAGACTCATTAGATTCCTTAATCGAAGGTTTCGGTTTCATTGCAGATCTTTTAGCTGTTGCAGAGTCCTTTCTGTTAGTCTTAGGTGGATGGATGTGCCGGGCTTCCCACTCTTTGAAACAGGCCTCAGCAGCAGGCAGATCCTTCAAGTTCGCCAAAACTTGAATCATGTTAAGATAGCTCATGTTTGCCATTCTAGGATTATTCCGCTTCAATAATCGCCAAACATGATGAACTTCCACTAAATTTTGTGTTCGCCCATACAGTGTAATAAGGAACTGGTATGCTTCAAGATCATTGCTAGTGTTCCGCTTCTCTAGCTCCTTAAGAGCAGATTCTGCCTTCTCAAACAGTCCAGCATCAACATAAATGGAGGCCAAATTACTGTACGTCGTCCAATCAGGGGCAACTCGACCATCCCGCTTCATCTCTTCAATCACTCTATCAACCCCTGGTATGTCTTTACAAGCTGCAAGTGCCCTCATCCAAACATTATAAGTATAGATATCTGGCAATACATCATCCGCCTTCATATCTTGGATAATGCTAGGTACCTTATCAGGTTGGTTGACTTTAGTGTATAGTGTCATTAAGCTGTTATACGACATGGCAGTGAAAGCAAAGTTGAATTCCTTCATTTTTTCCATAAGAGACTCAGCCTTGTCAGCCATTAGCTCTTTGCAATAACAATTGAGAAGAGCACCATATGTGAGATGAGTTTTGGCAGTTTCTGGAAGATCCAGGAAGTACTTCTCAGCAGCAGCAATGCCTCTCGATTTGGCAACAAGATCCAGGCGGATTGCTTGATCGCTGACTGTAGGATTCATGCCTCTTCTTGCCATAACTTCAGATAGCTACATGCATAAATAGATAAATCAATAAATAAGGGTAAAAAGGATCCATTTATATATACCAAAAAGTATTTCTCATTTATATATACCAAAAAGTATTTCTCATTTTCACAATCATCAAAAGCGGATAGGTAAGATCTAAAATCCTGTAATAATCTCTATGATATTCTATATGGAATTTTATGTTCTGCTTCATTTGAGAAAAAACACACACATCAGAATGAATCCAACAATATGTTTAAGAAATGACTGTTTTAGGCACGTCCATTCACAAAAAAAAAACTGAGAAGAAAAGCAATACCAGTTACATATGAAAGACAGGATTATTTTGCTAGTCCTCCACGAGAAGTAAAATAAATACAATAAACGCCTATTAGAGGATAAAAATTATTTTAAGTTCACAGAATAATAACATGAAGACAACGTAACTAGTGAGTGCTAACATCACATTCATGAGGAGTGGTTCAGATATGGAGAAGTGGAATCCTCTTTCCCACTTAGAAAATTAGGAGGGTTTTCGCGAAAGCAATTAAGTGAAAAAGGGGGTTTCCACCTCTCCATATTTGAGCCGCACCTCATGTATCTGATGACCTAAATCTAATGTTAGCACCTAATGGGCATTAGCACTAAATACGTTACCTAACATAAATAAAAAGGAACTGATCTCGTAAAAGCATTTACAAATACATTCACATGCTATCACAATTTTTGGGGGCTATTGAGAAGAATATTCAACGTGATCTGAGGAGCATAGAAGGCAACTCGCTAGCAAATGCAAAGCAAGCAAATAAGTTGGCCCCAAAACTATTGCTAGCGAAAAGATCACAAGTAATAATGTGAAAGGCCACCGGCCATGGGGAGGAAGAAAGGGGAGAGGGTAAGGGAGAAAAGAGAGGAGGATGACATGGCATCCACCCCATCCACTATCGCTTAGGTGGCTAGCCAGTAGTCACATCGACATTTAATGGACAAGCAGCATTTAACAGCCACATAGGAGCCACAACAGCTTCTAACCGGAGCCCTAACAGTTTTGGGGCAACTGTGCAAACAGGAACAAGTTCAGGGGGCCAAGAAAGTAAAATGCAAGTCTGGGGGGCTAAGTGAAATTTCTTGCAAGTTTAGGTGGGCAACAATGCATTTTTCTCATAACATAACATAACATAGAATCTCACTGTCCACCATGTCATTATACAGTTTAACCTGAGGCCTTCTTTGGATCCTTATTTAGTTTTAGTTTTGTTTGTAGTTGAAAAATTGACCACCTTTAAAAGTGATAGGAAAAGGCTAAATAAATTATTAAAAATTTTTGAGATCTTTGAGAAAAACAGTACAAAGTCCCAAAAAAATTATTTAAAAAAATTACAGTGAATGGCCTGTACAAAAATAACAAAAAAAATAAATCCAACAAAAAACTAAACTAAAACAAAGCATCAAAGAGGGCCTAAAGAAGTGAAACGTATCAGCCTAAAGACAACAAAAGTAATTTAAAATAATGCAATGCAAACATTAAGTACATTCACTCGTACCAAAACTCAAACACCAATGCCAGGTTAAGACACTTAACATCACTATAAAAATCAGTTGCCCAGTTAGCTAAGAGGGGCCGGTTCAAGGTGCATAGGCGCAATAAAAACACCATTAAAAAAGTATGCATTTAGTGGCAGAAGCGCAAGTTTCTTTTTTTAAAGAGAAAGCATTAGATCCAGAAATAAGATTATTTGCACAGCATACCATGGTGCCAGTGTGATAAGTTAAAAAACCGAGAACTGTAGAAAAACTAACCACCACATAAAACCCCAACAAAGATTTATTTTAAAGATAAGTAAATATGCATAAAAAGTCTTGTCAATTCAGAATGATGTAAAGAAGTATGAAGTATTATCACACCTAGATGATTTATTGATTACAGATAATAAAGCATATGGAATAAAACTTACAATAGAGATGGATAAGGGTATACTCCTAAGTAGTAGATACAAAGCAAATAGGTTTGGATTTTTGAATATTTAACCTCTCATTCAGAATGAGACAATACCAACAGGAAATCATAAACAAAAACCTAGTTGTGTGGGAAAGAGAAGCAAGAAACTGGTGGTTCAACATTCTTTGTTGGCAGCTAATAGTAACTCACGGAACCTTAGATCAGATGAAACACCATCAACACAGCGAAAGTGCACTAATGAACAAACCAGCTGTAACTCAGGAAATATGCTCGTACAGCAGTAAAATCGGACCCCGTTGTTGCATAGGACTAACAATACGAAGTTACAAACAGATCCAAAACTGCGAGCTAACATTTGCAGTGCACCAGTAAAACAGCATTCTATATACTGCAGGTTCATAAAAACTCAAGCAAGCATGGAAACACATGACTAGCAAAATCAAACATAATAATATGAAATTATGAATTGCACATCATTGAGTCACTATTTCTCAAAGACTAAGGCCTTGTTTGTTTCAGATTAAATTAAATTAAATTAAATTAAATGAAATGAAAATTTGTTATTTTTGTATAGGCCAAATGTTGTAACATTTTGTAATTATTTTTATGGGGTTTTAAATAGTTCTTCTTAAATTTCGCAAAATAATTTTTTCATAATTTTTTGAATTTTTTAAAACGTCTTTCGAGTGGGCCAAAAAACTGCTACAGTAAAACGCACCTCAACATTAATCTGAAACAAACAAGGGGCTCCGTTCTTTTCAGCTTAACAACTTAACGTCTTAACAGCTTAACGACTTATCTACGTTTTGAAAAGATAAATGATTTGAGTTTTTTTAGTCCGTTTTTTCGCTGTTCTGAAGGTGGGTCCTAATGCTTTAAAAAACAAGTCAAACGAGATGGATCCAAATCTCAAGACTATCTACAGAAGCTCTCGAAATTCACTCATTTCAGCCGTTCAGCCGTTCAGATCAGCTCAAAAGAACAGGGCCTTAGGTTCTGTTCTTTTCAGTTTAACAGCTTAACGCCTTAACAGATTAACGATTTATCTATGTTTTAATAAGACATATGCTTTTAGTTTTTTTAGTCCGTTTTTTCGCTGTTTTGAAGGTGGGTCCTAACGCTTTAAAGTCAAATAAAATGGGATCTCGAGACTACCTCGAGAAGCTCTCGAAATTCAGTCATTTCAGCCGTTTAGATCAGCTCAAAAGAACAGGGCTTAAAACCGATGATTATCGATCAACTACCATATTAAATAACAGTACTGAATAGTGGAAAGACAGACATGAGGAAGGCTATCAGCATTTCACCTTAACCAAACGGACAAACCTACTGTTACCACTTTATCACATTTAACATTTCACAGAAGATCAAACTAAGCATTCCACCAAGTAAACGAGTTGGAATCTAAGAAATAAATTTGTGCGAGAAATCCTCATCTCGCCAACACAGCAACACTATCATACCAATGAACATCTCACATGATTTACTCCCTTCCACAATAATTCCATCATCAGATCTAATATCAAGCGCGGCATTACGGAGAACAAACCGGGACAAGAGATCACGTAAAAGGAGGAGAAAAAGTAAGGGACCGGACCTTGAGGGCGGGGCGGTAGAGGGCATGGCGCCGGAGCCGGCGGACGCAGACGCCGACCTCCCACTTGAACGCGCGCTTCCGGCTGTCGAGGAAGCCATCCACCTCCTCCCGCACGGCCTGCGGCGTCGACCCCCGCCGGAACAGCCGCCGATAGAGCGCCTCCTCCACGTACTTCTTGCTCGACCGCCGCGCCACGTCCTTCACCCTCGTCGCCATCTCCGCCTCCGCCTCCCTCGCCGGCGCCTCGAGGTTTTGAGGGTTTTGGCGGCGCGAGGAGGAGCTTACGTCGCACTACTCCATTCGCTCGCGTCGCCGTCTCGTCGCTTTGGGCTTACTGGGCCTGGGCTTCGGCCTTCGGAGTTCGGCCTTCGCAGTGGGCTTCGAGTGATAAGAAGCCGTTGGTTTCTCTTCATGAGGCAGGGGCAAAAGGGGAAAGGAAAAAAGGAGAGAGCTGTGAAGAGACGAAGAAGAAGGTGAGGGAGGGGGAGAGGCGACGTCGCCCGCGGCCGGAGGCGGCGGGGATGAGCCGGGAGGAGGTGGCGCCGGCCGGAGGGGAGGTAGAGGAGGGGTCCTCGCGGCAGGCGGAGGAGGCGGGGGGAGGCGGGGAGCTGGCGGAGGCGCTGGCGCGGCGCCGGCTGTACCGGGAGGTGACGCTGGCGCTGCGCACTGGGCTGCGCGACGCCAAGGCCGACTTCTCCTTCCTCCGCGCGCGGGGCCTCCGTGGCCTCCTCGGCTTCCTCCGCCCCACCGCCTCCGCGCCCGACGACTCGCGGCTGCTCCTCTTCCGCCACTCCCAGTCCATCCCCGATCTTCAAGGTGCGACAATCTTTCCGCCCCCATTTCGGTGATCCAGTGCGCGGAAGCACCGCGAAATGTTCGATTTTCGTCAGGCGTTGAGGCTGCGTGATGGGAGCATCGATTGGAAAGCCTAACATCTGATACAATGCAATAACCAGTGGGGTGTTTGAGTTAAATTAATTTGACATACTGGACTGCCTGGTAATAATGGAAATAAATTAAAGATGGTAACTTGGTGTCGTTGAAGAATGAAGAGTCCCTTGTTAGTATGCAATCATGGCATGTCTAAATGTCTAATTGACGTTGTAAAACTCTGATGTTTCCATTTTATGATGGAAATCGTGGTATCCCCTTATTTAATTGACGCTGAAAAAAATGGTAGGTTTAGTTATTTCATGGGTAGTTAGCATACCAGATTCAATATTATGTGATAAATGTACCAGGTAGTTTTCTCATCTGTGATTTATGTTATTGAACTTGGTAATTGGGTGCTAGATCGAACTTGCTGTGTGATAAATGAAACAAGAATATTATGTTATGGGGCTGTGGGTGCAAAACTTCTTTATCTCCTCCACTGCACAATGAACTTGCAGATAGAGATAACCTGATAGTTGTGTGTTTTTTTGTATAGATATAACCTAGTTAAAGCATAAACTTGCTTTAGCCATTGTTGCAGCTACCAACCTAAACTTGGAACGATAGATCATATTAATGAACTGCGAATTTTATGAGCTGGGCTGGAATCTCATGTGTGTGAATATCTATTCTGCTGTTGGATTTCTTAGAATTGTATCGTCAGTCCAGCCTACAGTATAGCTTCCTGTGAGTAATTCAGAATAACAATATTACTGTCGAAATCCTTTTTCCTTATTGGAGTTCACATATTTTCACTCATCGAACTTTGGGTGTTTCATCATTCTCTGATCCATTTGGCTGTTTCTTCTATGTATACTTGACGAAGGAGCACTCACTAACAAGCTTATGTTCTGTGACAGTTATCCCCGTCCTCTTTCAAAATTCATTACATCAACCAAAGGAAGATCCTGTTGTGACATTGAATCATATATTTGGAGTTGAACCGATGAAGATTACAAGCCCCCCAACAGATTCTGAAATTGCTCTTGCTCTTAGAGTCTTGGAAGGTTGTTGCCTTCTGTATGGCAGATGCACTGCTCTGGCCCACAAGTACAAGGCTGTAAAGGTGTCCGTCATCATTCATTTTTTGTCACTTTTGACCTGCTTCTTTTGTTCTTTTAAACAATATTTACCATGTTCTGTGTGTGAAATTTTTTTGCCATGTCGACTTGTGTCCGACACAGCATGATGTGTGTCTGACACCCAAAGGAGGTCCCGCTGATTCCGATGGGATCCAGCATGGAGAGGAAGGGAGGAGGGTGGACAGCACAGGAGGGGAAGAGGGAGCAGTGCATGGATGGAGGGAGCAGAGAGGCAAAGAGAAGAGTTGATGCAGGAGTGGTGAAGGCTGGTATATGGAGTGGATGAGTTATGGTGGCTGGGGATGGGATTGGGCAGTAGATTGGATCGGGAAGTAGCTTTGAAACTTTGCATTTACTGAATTGGGCCATTTGGTGACTTGGGCCAACAGAATCCTAGACGATCTCTAGGAGAGAGCACATGATTACAACTCGGGGCTGCGACGCCACCAGCTGCCCCCCCCCCCCCCCCACGTCTTGTTTTTTCCGCGCTGATTTTTTTTAATCTGCACTTGATTGAACTCTTTCTTCTTAATAGTAAATTCAGCAGGGTTCTTGCTCGTTCGTTAAAAAAAAAGGCATTTTGGGCCAGGCCTGCAAGCTGGTTTTGACTGAATTGATTTTCAGAAGTGGTGGCTGAGCCATGGGAGTTTTGGGCCAGGCCTGTGAACCAGTATTGTTATT
Source organism: Raddia distichophylla (assembly GCA_005191435.1). Lineage (NCBI taxonomy): Eukaryota > Viridiplantae > Streptophyta > Magnoliopsida > Poales > Poaceae > Raddia > Raddia distichophylla. Next base: position 755,670 of record SPJY01032150.1, on the reverse strand, counting down.
TTTAGAGAAAATTACATTGTTGCCCCCCTAAACTTATAGCGAATCTCACTTAGCTTCCTGAACTGTAACTTTGCTTTCTCAGTAAACCTGCATCTGTTAGCACCATTGCCCTCAAAACCGTTAGGACGCGTGTGATTTTCTTAATGAGATAGCATCCTATATTTATATTAGGAGAATCCCAGAATCCTATTTTCTGGAGTTTGCCAAACCTGACATCTGAATTCGTGTGGGAATCAGACACCTGGGTCTGAGTCCTGAATCCTGATAACTTGGCTTCTAAGACATCTAGTTTATGCTTTATCATTGATTAGAAGATTTTCTCTTTCACATGATGAACAGTTAGTCTTGGAGCTTTAAAAAAAAACAGTAGCGGCATGCAATTTATTGCCCTGCAGTGAATTTCCTATTCTTTATTATAGTGGTTCTACAACTTCTATCAAGCTATTTAGACCTTTTTCTCTGTGCCGAAACCACATATATACGTGCTACCATCTGCTTATGTGTTCTAAAACTTGCTTGTTGTTTCTTCGATTGACCATTTAACAGCTTCAGTTGGCGTAGGTGCTGTTGAATATATTAGCCAGCCGAGGTCCAGCTGAGCAAGGAGTGTGCTTGGATGCTCTGATATCACTAATGTTGGATTCACCTCCCAATCAAATTGTACGGTTTATCTCTTTACCTCAATGTTTAAGGTTGTTTGGAATCCTGTATGTATGAAACTTGGTTTTTCTACCATTTAGGATGAGTGTCCAAGCTTACGAGAGAACTTGCAACCATAAGCACATATAAGCTAACAAATAGCTCTAACATGATTGAAATGTCCAAATATTTAGCTGTTACTACCACTGAATAGACTGATTGTCTTTCAAGACATGTTTCATGCTAGCCAAGATTTTTTAGCATGAAATTTCATTTCGGAGAATGATCAGTACTAGTTTCTGTAATTTGCATTGATAAAAAGATAAATTACACTGAAATAAATAAATTTTCTGACTTGATTGTGTTCTTCGGCTGGACTGTGTGTACTTCATCCTATAGGACTTTGAGGAATACCGTGGACTTGAAAAGGTTGCTGAGCTCTTAAAGGATGTGCAAGTAGAAGAGCACATAAGGTAAGATTATCCCTATGCACATATCTCATCAACTCATCAGTCAGTCAGAGAATTGTAAGAAGCAAAATGAGAAAGGAACCAAATAGACTATTACCAGCTTGGTGGCTTGGTGACAAAGATGCCCACTTGACAAAGCAATCTATATCTTTGTGAGAAATATCTGTTGCTGGCCTGGCCTGTATGGCTCTACTCGTTGAATATCTTTTCCATTTTTGTGAGGCTAGTTCATTAATAGTTACCACCTCTAATTGTCTGCTAGGAGATAATTGTGCACTATGAAAGCTTGAGATAAGCCCGAACCGTTGAATGTTATGCCTTCCTAATTTTGATTATGAAAATCCCATGGTCACAGCTATTTCTGTACTAGAAGTAGTATCAATTGCATGTTTGTTTCTCTAAACTTTTAGTTATTGGATTGACCTACTTTTATTCACTTGATACTTTGGTGCAGATTGAAATGCGGGGAGTTCCTATTGTTGCTCATTGGACATGTTTATGCGAAGGAAAACTCCCCCATACACGAACAAATGAGAAATCTGTTCGGTGAGCAGTGCGCGTCGCTCATATGGGCAGCAAGCCGATTTGGCTCCACTCTCGATGCAGAGCAGAGGCAAACGGCCTTGCAAATACAAGCAAGGAGAGTTGTTGAATCCTTGGAGCCCTACTAAAGACAAGCGCGTCATTGTATTTCTGGCAATGATTTTTTTTTTTAGGGAAATTTCTGGCAATGATTTAATATGTCTGATCTCAGTCACAAGCTTTATTTTGTCCATGGCAAGCTTCGCTGTCACATTTTTCTTTGTAAAGCCATTGTTATATTGCTATTTGTATAAGCTATATTGGAATTAGAAAATATTGAATTAGTTTGGCTCAGTTACATCTTTTTTAAAAAGAAACTTGTTATCAATTTTCATATGTTGCGAAGGCAACCTGTATTGTAGGGTTCATAGACTAGTATATATACATATATGAGGGATAGAAAATGAAAGCCCATAAACATACAAGGCCTATATACATTGTACATAACACTTTCTTCAAACTCAAAAACTCAAGGTGGAATTACAATATTAAGTTTGAAGAGATGAAACACATGTTGTGTCCTATTTTACTCCTTGGTGAGAAGTTTACAACCTGAAGCTCCGAAGAAACATGCATACAAAAGATCACTTGTTGTACCTTTGATTGAATGTATGAAATATCAACACCAATATGCTTGTTAAGCTCATGCGTCACTGGATCTTGAGCTATATAGATAGTGTCAGAGCTGTCAAACTGCTTTGTTGTATAAATAAAAGTAACAACGTTAAAATCAACCAGGAACAAGTAAAGCCAGGTCGTCTCAACCATCACAGAAGCCAAAACTCACAACTCATACTCGATAATTAAACGGCAAACACAACTTGTATTGATTAGGGGCCATAAGCCAAAACACACACACACACACACACACACACACACACACACACACACATGTACAAAGGGTCGAAAAGGAAGGGTTATTTGGTTAACTTCTCAGTTGTGTTAAGCTGTATGAGCTGAGCCAGACCGGTTGGAGCCAGATCGAGGTGATGCAAATGGTTGTTGCTTGGTTAGATGTAAGATTGTACAAGATGCATGGAGATTTTGTTTTGTTGACTGCACCAAGGAGAGAACGAAAATGGATAAATTCAAAAGAGGAATGAAAAATATTAAAAAATAAATTCAAGAAAATAAAAAACAAATATGAAAATGAAAAATTCAAAAGGAAATCTCATAAATAAATAAATGAAAATTTTAAACTTTTGAATTTTATATGGCAAGTGTGGTCTAGTTTTGTTCGAAAAAATATCAGAAACACATAGGTGAAAATCCATTTGGTAATCGGAGATACTAATTAAAAGTTATGACAAAAAAACGAATTAGAAAATGAGTATTGATGTGTTGACATCATGCTGACGTCAGCCACAGCCGCCTGCATGTGCAGAGATGCCAAACTTTGTGTTTCCTGCTAACCTAGCTCTAGTAGTGTTTATGCACCACCTCATACATGCTCAAACAGCGAATACATGCAACCAAACATCGGTCAGATGGTCAGTTGTATCATATGGGCTAGGCTAGCTGGGTTAACTCATGCAACCAAACAACCCCGAAAGTCCACAAACACATAAGCTCCATATATGGTCATACAATAATACTAAACAACAGATGAACAAAGGTTTAAGTGGGAATTTTTTCTTGATTTATTTATATTTTTTTGTAAAATTTGAATTTTGGCTTCATTTTGTTGGACTAAGATCTGGATCTCCTCCCACATGGTAGCGAACTCGCCGGAGATGGAGAAAAATAGGAAAGGAGAGAGATAGAACTAGAAGAGGAGGGAAAAGGAAGAAGAATGGCATATTAAAGTAAATTGAGCATGGGGAAGAGGGCGAAATTGTCCATTTTGGAAATACAGTGTAATTACTATTTTATAGTGTTGTATTTCTAATTTGCACGGTTTGACAGATTCCCAATGGTGTTTTTATATATATACCCAAGAACCTAACAATACGTAAAGGCACTATTAGTTATGTATGAAAAAATAGTATATAACACTCAATTTGAACGTCTCGCTTCAAATGACATCCGATTAGTTGATCTCTTTGACACCGTGATTGCGTCGATTTTTATTTCATAGCGTTCCTCGCATTTTCCCTTTTTTTCCTTTTTTTCCCCAAAAGATGACCAAGTTGCTTTTGGTTTCAACAGCCAAACAAAAGTTAAAAATTAAGCTTTTGTCAGAACAATCACGTCGCGATTTAACCAATGTCACTCGGGTAGTGTTACCCTACAGAGGAACCTGGGTAGATGTTATCTAGCTGCATGGAACAGATGGTTACCGGGATGACAATGACGATATTTTTGGCAAAGCGTTGCCCGATGACTTGTTTGATCAAGACGATGCAATACTTAGTGCCTAAGGGCTCCACCTACAAAGTGAGTCCGGCCCATGACGGTTCCAGACTTCAACAAGTAGTAAGACGATATTTCCTAAAAGGCGGCACACCATCCAGGGGTAGTTGCCATATATGTTGTATTTGTTTTGTTTTATGTAAATACCTCTCCTGCACGAGGGAAAGAGAGAGAGAGAGAGGCGATCTGAGAGAAGGTCACACATACATTGTACGCATTTCTTCCACCACATGAACAAAGCTATGGATGTAGAGCTATTATCTCGTCTGGGAGGTCTGAACCAGGATAAAAATATCTATGTGTTTTTCCTTTTGATTGTTCAATTCTTTTCTACGCGCAGATCTCTTTAACACCTCAGAAAGCCTCATGGCGATAGAAAGGTCCTTTCTGATCCTTCATTCAACGAATAAGCTCGACGGGGAGCCCGGTTCCCAATCGTCAACGAATCACATCCTTCTTGGATTCAAATTTAACTTTTTTTAGCATGTAAATTTAAAATATTGAGTATTTGAATTTGCAAATGCAAATATTCAAACTTAAGTTTTGAAATTTCAAAACGGTAATTCAAAACGATAAGATTTGAATATGAACTTCCAAATTTTAATTCAAATGATAGAATATCCTAATTCAAAGCTGGTTGAAATTTACTCATAATTTTGAGTTCTGAAATTCAAGGTGCGAGTTCAATTTTAAACTTTTTTCAAATCTAGCATGTGCTCAGTGATGGCAAAGTTCAAATTTGTTGGAACATCACGATTTTGGCCCAGTTCTTTTCAGCTTAACGGCTTAACGGCTTAACAGCTTAACGACTTATCTATGTTTTAAAATACCATATGTTTTGAGTTTTTTAACTCCTTTTTTCGCTGTTTTGAAGGTTGGTTCTAACTCTTTAAAAAGCAAGTCAAACGAAATGGATTCGAATCTCAAGGCTACCTTGAGAAGCGCTTGAAATTCAGTCATTTCAACCATTCAGCTATTCAGTCGTTAAGATCAGCTCAAAAAAACATGCCTTAAACTAATCCCCAAACAGAGCATTAGAGCCAGGGGCATTTCGGTCGGATGGAAAGAAAAGCAGACGGCAAAATAGAGAGAAGAGTGATGTCACCAAAGTGCCACAGCGAGAGAATTCGGAGCCACATCCATTGTTCCAACGTTAATACACACTTTCCCATCTGTCCTGTATCTCCTACCGGCGCGCGGGCGGTGGCTCAGAGAGGGCGGCACGCACCGAGCTCGTGCGCGGCGGCGACGGCGGCGCCGGGGTGGGAACCTCCTCTCCCCCTCTCTCTCTCGATCCCCTCATCCGAGCGTTGCCCTGCCCCCTTCTTCTCCTCGGTCTCTGCGCCGCGCCGCCGGGCGGCTTCCCCTTCCCGAGAGCCGGGCCCTCCCCAGCTGATGGCGGCGTTGCCCGGTCTCCTTCCTCACCTCCACCGACTCGAGCCGGCCGCGGCGGCGCCGGAGGGAGCCGGACCGAGAGGCCAAGCACACGTGGGCAGAGGAGGCGCCGCGGAGCCGGCGGTGGCGGGGGTAGATCCAACCAGCGCCGGAAGGGCGCGCGTGTTGGGACTTGGGAGGCAGCGAAAGTAGCAATCTTTGATAACTCTTGAGTGGTGCGTGCCCCAGATGGCTGTGTAGCTCAAGCGGTGGCTGGTGTTGGGATGATTGAGCTGTGTGTGCGAACTACTTAGGAGGCTCCATTTATGGTGGTTGCATTTGGAATTGGCATGGGGGCATTGCTTGTTTCCGTGATCGTTTCCATGGAAATTGCTTGCTTTTTGGAGTTTCACCATCGCCTTGGTGCCTCGGTGGTTAACTAGTCTAGCATGTATTGATACATAGCGACATAGCGAGCATGATACATGTGGGTGTGGGTCACAATATACGGCTTTGCGACATATGCATCTTAGTTTTGCTTTAGTGTGGGTTCCCCAGGAATGATGAGGCTCGACCACATATACATACTAACTTCAGCGGTTTAATATTGGTTTCGCGGGAAAGCGAGGCATGCCGTTTTTGAAAAAGCGAGAGACAATTCTCACCTTATGATAGGCAATAAGGCATGTTGACTCTAAGCTCTGCCTGAACACTTTGTCATTTCTGTTTTGTTGATAATGGGAGCTGGACAACTGTTTGTTTTTTTTTAAAAAAAAAGTTATCTGAATGGATTATTGTAGCCAAAACCATCTAAAAAATACTTTCCACAGTTAACTGATTGTTGGCTTGACGCAGAGTCGAGCTTTGGTGTTGCATCATATGTTGGTCAGAGGATGTTGACAAATTTATTATTTCTTTTGTTATAATGTTATAGCCTCGCTAAATTTAACCAGTATTCTTGTTTGTGCGCTCACTCAACTGATCCCCTTTTCATTATTTGAGCAGGCTAGGGAACATATGTTACATACAAACATGGGCATTTGTTGCAAGTGATCTCTCGTCGGTGGTGTGTACTGCATACGCTACATATGGAACCGATCAAATTAGTTATTGGCTACAAGTTTGATGACGAAACCACAAGTGACGTCCTTGTTTGCTTTAAACGGGTCAACGAGCAGCCAGAATGGTTTTGTTGCCACTCGTCTGTCCTTTCCAAAAGTAGCAAGTACTTTGCGGAACGGTTCGGTCAAAGTGATATTCGCTGTAATAATCTCATTGAAGTCGAGTGCTCAAGAGTTGAATATGACCATTATGTCAAGATGTTAAAACTGATGTACCTTCCTTGGGAATCAATTGTTGATTCATTTGATTCTGTCAGGTCGGCTGTTGGTGTTCTTCGAGCATCAACTTCTCTCAAGTGTGAGTTAATCACCAAAAGATGTATCGAATACCTCGAAGCTGCTTCCTGGGATGAGAAAGAGGAGGAAGAGATTTTAGAAGTAGCACAGAACCTAGGCTCAGAAGCAGTACCTTTGTTAGCCCGTTTGCAAGCACCCAGTGCAAATGCAGCAAAGAATGTTTTTGTCTCTGCGATACGTTTTGCCACGTCTATGGAAAGTCCATTCCCTCCTTTCTTGGATGACCTCAAGACTTCTGCTCAAGAGCAAATTGACTTCATGCTCCATGAGGATGATGATACTGCTTTGGTTATGATGGATGAAGATGTGAAGTCTGCGGTACAGGAAGGTTTGGGAAAGCTGTTAACCACGTTTAAGACTGGATTAGATATGTTGTCCTTGGAGTTTGATCAATCGCATGAACAAGCGGAACAAAGGGTTCTGTGTAGCTTAGCTGATATTGACTGGATGGCAAATGTCTTGGCAAAGATTGAAATGATGAACGAGTTTGTTTCTGGCTGGTCAGAAATCTCAGACCATGTTCTCTCAGTGATTCAGGACAGCAAGTATAGCTCGAGCTTGTGGGCTATGAAGGCAAAGCTTATTGAAGTGACTGGAAAGGTCTTGGATGCTGTTGGTTATGGCTCAGTGGTTCTATCAGCGTCATCCAGGGTTCGTTTTCTGAAGACATGGCTTCCATACATTCAAATGACAAAACACATTCTTGATGGGAAGAAGAAGGATGAGACATTTCCTCTTATGGATTCAGACTTGTGTCAGAATATTGAGAGTGCAATAATCTCAATGGTGTTAGCATTGCCGTCAGGTGATCAGGCAGATATCCTGGCAGAGTGGATGAAGAAAGCGGATCAGTTCAGGTATCCTGACCTTACTGAGGCATTTGAGGTGTGGTGTTACCGCAGTAAAACGGCAAAGAGAAGGCTAGTGGGAGGGCTAAATGGGGCTGGTAACCCCACTGTCAGCCTGTAAGGCTACCATTAATTTAATCTTTTTGTTGTAGTCTATAAGTCAGTGAAATTAGGTGGTTGGTACCAAGTATAATACCAACTAAATTCCTCCTCCTTATATGTTGTAAAACAACTGTTCATGTTTAATACAGAGTTTTCTTGCAGTATGCCAGTATGTTCAATGCTCATGTTAAAATGCACTGACTTCGCTATTATTTGTATCTGTGTTGAGCTATTCGGAATCCGGAGTAATTCGGAGTGTGGTTAAGCCATGACTCCAACGCTGGCAATGAACAGTTTTCCTTTTTCGTTCCTTGCCGTACCACGGTTTCAGGGCAAATTCAGGACGTATTATTAAACAAGCAAATCTACAGACACAAACAGCATTTCCAAAATAGAGCCTTTCTTGACAAGGTAGGAGCTAGTGAGCACAAAAAAAAAGAAAAAATCGTATCTTGCTGCAGCCGAATGCCACACATTTGGCAATTTGGCATGTGGAGCTTCAGATTATTACCATGTTGAGCGTTGTTGTTCAGGGTTCAGTATAATCGATCGAAGCTTCAGGATGCAGATCACGTCTCCATTCATGCAACAAACGAGGACCCAAGAGACCAAACATCATCGAAAATATATGCACAACAGTAACGGGTTTTTTAATAGAAAAATACGGGCCTGTCCCTTTTCGCAAAATATTTTGGATGATCTGGACCGCTCGAGATTGAGCGAACGGCCCTCGCGCTTCGCGAATTTTGCCCGTGATCCAGTTGAAGGCACGGATCGAAATTCGAAGTAATGTGAGGGTATTAATCGTAACAGTCCTCCATCAAACTGCAAACGCGCGCCACCTCAACATGGGCCGCTCACATGGGACTTTTGCGCGGCGGCCTGTGGCCTGTCTGGGTAGGCGCGGCGCGGTCCGTCCGGACTCCGGAGCAATACTGCATAGCCATCTTTAGTACCACATCGGCTAGCAACCGAAAAAAGAACTAGCTTATAAGCCCAAGCTCGCTTCGTTGTGATGTCTCTTCGGAGACATCCGATAAAATTGGAACGATACAGAGAAGATTAGCATGGCCCCTGCGCAAGGATGACACGCACAAATCGAGAAATGGTCCAAATTTTTTCGCGAATTCACGCATCGGTCCCTGGCCGTGGATTCTTTCCTCACAGAGGTGCCCCTGCAAAGTTTTTTTCTCACATATGTGCCCCTTTGGCGGTTCTTCCCTCGCATATAGGCCATTGCGCCAAGTTCTGCTTTCTCATAGATATGCCCCTGGGGGGGTTCTTCCCTCGCATATATGCCATTGCGCCGAGTTCTGTGCGTGCAGATACACCCTGAATATTTCTCCAATAGAATATTATGTGATGAATCCGGGTGTTTCTTCTGTAAACATGAATTATGCTTCCGTTTAACAAGCATATAGCATGTTTTTGTTTTGCTTACTGATTCCTTGCCTTGATGGTGTTCAATTGTTCAGCATTTGTGCTCCTCATGGAAATGTGTCGCCAAGTTCTGCTTTCTCATAGATATGCCCCTGGGGGGGTTCTTCCCTCGCATATATGCCATTGCGCCGAGTTCTGTGCGTGCAGATACACCCCTGTAAACATGAATGATATGTCTCCAATCGAATATTATGTGATAAATACAGGCGTTTCTTCTGTAAACATGAATGATGCTTCCATTTATAAAGCATATAGCATGTTTTTGTTTTGCTTATTGATTCCTTGCCTTGATGGTGTTCAACTGTTCAGCATTTGTGCTCCTCATGGAAATGTATATTTTTTTCAATTGGTATATTATTTTATTTGATTAAGTTTGCACTTAAACCAATTGGTATATTATTTTATTTGATTAAGTTTGCACTTAAACTGTCGATTAATTAGTTGCCGACTTGCCGTGTTAACGACGAGAGACCATTCTTTATAAGTGGTCCATCAGAGGTCGGGGAAATGTAGTTGATAAGAGATAGTTATCTTTATTTACACCGCTTGATTCAAATCATGGATCACCCGTATCCAGCTGCTGAGCTGCTCGTACATCATTAGCCACTTCATTCCTAATCAAACGAAACCATTTGGGATTTGGCACTTCTGCGAAAGCAGAGCATTAATTAGTTGTCCCGTTGTGTCACAAGAATCTTCTGGGCCTTTAATTTGTAGCTAATCTTCAACTGATTTCATCCATCATGAAGCCAATCTTGTGCTAATGATATACTATTAAATCATTCCAAACATTTCATTAAGTACGTACAGTAGGTTTAGTTGTGTACTTACTGGTAGGAAGTTCTTTTGTTTTATAAATGAAGGAATGATTGCTGGCAAATGTCTAGCTTAATTCTTCCCATCTCCTGATCGATGTGTAGGGTTAGCTCAAAAGAAGCTTTCCTCCTAGTGGAACATAAAGGAGATGATTAACAACTAGTTAGGGGTACCATGAGTCTTCTTAGTAGTCCATCATTCTTTAATCTTGTACCTAATAGCTCATGCATGTTCTTTATGGTTTCTTTTCCTAACGAGTAAATAGTAAGCCTCTTCAGATTAACAACTCGTTAGGAGTTAGAGCACCCCCGGCATGCTCGGTAAGACACTACTAGCTACAGTGTTTGCCGAGTGCCGGGCGAGCGATTCAAATTTCCCATGACCGCGGACACGTGGGCGGGAGCAGTTAGCGCGGATAGCGGCGGCTGATACCGACGCTCGTGGGGATGCTCTTAAGACTTAGAGCATCTCCAACCATTTGGGAACATAAAGGAGATGATTAACAACTAGTTAGGGGTACCATGGGTCTTCTTAGTAGTCCATCATTCTTTAATCTTGTACCTAATAGATCATGTATGTTCTTTATGGTTTCTTTTCCTAACGAGTGAATAGTAAGCCTCTTCAGATTAACAACTCGTTAGGAGTTAGGACTTAGAGCATCTCCAACCATTTGCAACTTAAGATAGGTTAGACACTATTAAGCTATTGTTCACCTTTTTTTTTTACTATTTATCAGCTTTTTTCTTTTTTTCTCTCCACTATTTTTTTACTACAGTATTGGAATGTCCTAAGTTAGGTACCATTAGAGATGCTCTTAGGAGTAACATGAGAATATGAGATCCTCTTGGCAGATTATTCTTCTAAGCCATTATCATTATCTGTCAGCTCATTGACATTTTCTCATTCGTAGCAATCACATATCGTGAGGTCTATGCCCTCAGTTGGCAATAGATCTGTAATGGAGCTTGAGCTGCAAGCATCTTTCGCTTTGTCGTCGCCGTCTTTTTATTCCACCCGTGCATAATGTGATAGAAAATGGGCAAACCAAGATCCTTTTTTTTTTCCTTCAGTTGTAAACAAGCAGTTTGATGGCAAGCATGATTAGATGACGTCCAAACAGTGAAGCCCACTAAGGCAAGGGGCAAAGGAGGCAAACCAAGATCCTTTTTTTTTTTTCCTTCAGTTGTAAACAAGCAGTTTGATGGCAAGCATGATTAGATGACGTCCAAACAGTGAAGCCACTAAGGCAAGGGGTAAAGGAAGAGTATCTTTTGTGCAAAAAATAAGAATATTGTGATGATATTTTCCATCTCAGTAACAACTGGGATTGCAAGGAGGAAATTAATTTACTGCTCAAATAATTATACATGATAGTGGCATTGTGGAGTTGAACATCCTATATAAGCTAAGCGCGCTAGTATGGTTGTATGCAAAAGAAAAGCAGCATCTGCCATATCTCTGCAAAGAAGGCCAAATCACACAAACACAAACTCATATTTAGTACACACGATATTGCTATGTATGTATTATTTACAGATATACTCTAATATGTATGCTAGTATACATGCTACTATATACTACTGACTTTTCTCCTGTGAAAATTCTTCTGATTCTTGAAACTAACACCTAGCTTCCATTTTGCAGGCTTTGCAAACCGAAATCCCTCCAAGAGCTCATGTCGTCGGCGATCAAAATTTCAGGTCCTGAACTAACGCTCCTAGGCGAAGGCCATAACACTCCTCTTCTTCTCCACGGCCATGGCTTCGGAGAAGCTCCACAGCTTGGAGGCCTCGTCGCCGCTGGACGCCAGCCTCGACGGCGCCGCCTCGTTGCAGTCGGCGAAGTACTTCCCCGACACGCCGGCCACCGCCGGGTGCGCCGCCACGTAGCATGTTGTCGCAGCCGCCTGCAGCGCGCGTGCGGCGCAACGTCCATGGACATTTGACAGTGAGGTCTCGAGGATCAGAGTCGAAATTAATGCTCGCAACAAAGCGCTCCCAGCATGGGATTTCTTTATGGGATACTAGATTTACAGATTTGCTAATTATCTGACGTCTAAATTTTTTTAACTCGCTTTAAAGTTGCACTCTAATTACATTAAAACTGCACTGCTAATTACATTTCTTTATGGGATACTAAAATTTACAGATTTGCTAATTATTCTGACGTCTAAATTTTTTTAACTCACTTTAAAGTTGCACTCTAATTACATTAAAACTGCACTGCTCGCCAAGGTGCAATTTTAGTATAAAACTGCTATTTATCGGATATCTATTTTATTTTCTATATTTTTTTACTACGTAGATTTGCAAAATAACGTGCTCACATACTTTGTCTTCCTAAGTCACCATGTTTGTTTAGTCACTCTAAAATTGCACAACGGTAATATTAAAATTTTACTTGTTAGTTAACATGTAATTTAGGCCTAGTTCTTTCCAGCTTAACGGTTTAACAACTTAACAACTTATCTACGTTTTAAAAAGCTATATGCTTTGAGTTTTTTAAGTCTGTTTTTTCGCTGTTTTAAAGGTGGGTCCTAACGCTTTATAAAAAAGCTAGTCAAACGAAATGGATCCAAATCTCGAGCGCTTAAAATTTAGTCATTTCAGCCGTTCAGCCGTTTAGATCAGTTCAAAAGAACAGGACCTTAGTATAGTTATAATGCAATTCTATCAAAATTGACAGACACTTATTTTTATTTTTCAAACAATTGGTCTGTAGACGGTTTCATTTATTGTTGATCATTTATTATCACCGGTAATCCATTCTATCGTCCGATATTTTTAAAAACGCAAGCATGAGCATCTCCACCTGAGTCTTTATACACACACTCTATAATACTATTCATTATATACTCTATCCATCCCTCTAAAATTTCTTCGCACTTTACACTATAGTTGAAAAGATTCCTCTATCAGACACTCTATCCATGCCCACTTTATTTTACAGTTTCTTCTGCGGATGCCCTAAGCATCCCCAATAGCCTCCCTATCCACCCCCTAAAACACTATTCAAGTGTGTATGAATAGTGTTTTAGGGGTGGGATAAAAACAAATTTTAATAAATTTTAAGCATCCCCAAGATGTTTAAAAATCAAATTTTAATAAAGATTTATCAATATATTCATAAGCTGGGCAAAATTCATTAAAAAAATGATATGTATTTTTTCGGCATATACCACTGATTAACGTCCAACATAAAACAATTCCTGCTCCTGACAACCGGGTGAAAATCAAAATCAAGAAACCTTGCAGAAAAGAGCTAGTAGCAGAGCTGGGCTGCTGGAACTGACCTGGGGAATCGTCTTCAGGAGCTTGGATGCCAAGAAGAATACCGTGTCTGCAGTTGGAAATTATATTAAAAAAACACATCATTTGCTGAGCCATTTAATTTGATCAATTTGCTAGAATGACACCCAATTCGCTGCCACATGAGAGAAAAGAGGGGGAAAAGGATAAAAAACGCATAAATGTCATTTGGGAACTCAATATGTTGTCTCGGTGTCATATAAGAATTAGAGACAAATTGGGTGTCATTTTAAGATGTGGCAGCGAATTGGGTGTTATTCCAGCAATTTTCCCGTCAAAGGGAAGCTCTCATGCATGCGTACGTACTGGTGAGGAGGCCGTCGCGGTCACGGATGAGCCGGGTCCTGACAATCCCGGGGTGGACGCAGTTCGCCGTCACGTTCGCCTTCATCTCCTGCGGCGAATTGGCGTATGAAACATTCTAATTTAATCCTTTTCAGCTTGCTTATTAGTATGGCTTATAGCTTTATTTTTGACAAAAGTGCTAAACGCATCGGTCTTTTAATTGAAAAGGTAGTTTCTCAAAAATCTCGAAGCTGGAAGCTGAGACGGCTTCTTATGCTCTGCTAAGGTGCATGAGCAGTTCAACTGACTTGTTGAGGTTCATCTTAGGACTCACTCTTGATTTTAAAAACATGTCACTGTAGACTTTTCGACACACATTTGACCATTCGTCTTATTAAAAAAGATTATGATCATTTATTTTGTTGTGACTTAGTTCGTTATTAAATGTATTTTAAGTGTGGCTTATAGTTTTACATATTTATAATAAATTTTTGAATATGACGAATGGTCAAACGTGTGTACAAAAGTTAACAGTGACATGTTTTTAGAAACGAAGGAAGTGTTTACTTTGTTTTAGCCATTCAACTATGATCAAACAGTATGGATACGTGTGACGCTTAGAGCATCCCAACGGCTCCTCTATACCTCTCTCTCTAAACATGAATAGTGTTTTAGAGTGAGATATGGAGAGACTATCAGTGATGTTCTGTGTGTTGCTGACAGGGGGGCTTTGTGAGCTATTTTTTTTAAAAAAAAATAGATTCGATAGTTTTTAAAAGAATCACTATATGTTTTATAAAAATAGTTAAAGTACAACGTTCGATTTATAAAATATGACAATTTTCTATCGATAGCTTTTAATTTTAGCAAAAAAAAACCGAAATAATAAGATTATAAATGCCGGTTGATCGATTACTTACCTTGAGCCGATCTGCGAGCGCCCTGGTGTGGAGCACGTTGGCGAGCTTGGAGAGCGCGTAGGCTCTCGTCGGATCGTACGGCCTGCATGAGGTAGCAGAGCATGGTTAATTCAGGCGCGAATCTCAAAGCACCGAGCGTAAACACACGTCAGCTGCGCCGCACGGGTGGCACTGGCAGCTCGCACGTGTACGTCATTACGTGCTACGCTAGCCACGTACGTCTTCTTGCGGGTGACGCGGTGGAGGTAGTCGACGGCGTCGTCGCCGGCGAACCAGCTGTGGATGGTGGAGGAGACGTTCACGACGCGGCCCTCGACGCCGGTCGCCGCCGCCGTCGCCGCCATCTTCTCCAGCAGCAGCCTCGTCAGCAAGAAGTGCCCTGAAACCAAATTAATTAGTTAGCAGCTGATCGCCGGCCGCCGCCGCCATTAAAACCAGTGGAGCTCAGCTAACCTAGGTAGTTGGTGGCGAAGGTCATCTCGACGCCGTCCTCGGACACGGCGAAGCGGTCGGCGAACTTGCCGGCGTTGTTACTGCATGGATGCATGCAAGCGCATGCAATTAACAAAAATTAACCACTCCGATTAATTAATGAATCATGCATTCATGCAATTGAGTATGTCATTAGTGGGTACTTAAGTAAGGATTAGTAGTGGAGGGAGTTGGTGATTGAGTAGCAAGCTAGTAGGACGTACATGAGGAGGTTGAGCGGGAGGCGGAGCGCGAGGAAGCCCGCGGCGAAGCGGCGGACGGAGGCGAGGGAGCTGAGGTCGAGCGGCAGCACCACCACGTCGGCGGCCGGCACCTCGGCGAGCAGCCGCGCCCGGGCCTCCTCCGCCGCCTTCATGCTCCTCGCCGGCAGCACCACCCGCGCCCCGCGTTTCGCCAGCACCCGCGCCGTCTCCTCCCCGATCCCCGACGTCGCCCCTGCATGCATGCCGCCATGCCGCCATATATCGATGGATTCAGTCACAGCTCTAGCTTCCATGCTGATGCAGCTGCCATGATCGATCGAGCTGATGATGCATGCTCACCGGTGATGATGGCGGTGATGTGGCGGAGGTCGCCGGAGCAGGCCTCCTCGGCGGTGGTGCGCGAGCTGAAGCCGCTCGGCCCGGCCGTGCCGGCCAGGTACCTCAGGGAGGTCAACATCGTGCTCTCTCTCTCTCTCTCTCTCGCCGCCGGCGAGACGCTGCTGTTGCTGTGGGATCGATGAGAAGCCGGAGGAGGGAGGAGAGGGGTATAAATAGTGGGAGTAGAGGGAGTGAGTGGGAGTGGCGGCCATGGCTATCCTATGCACATTTCTTTATTAAGCTGTTTGCACGAGCTGATTGATGAGCGATGTATACGTTTTTAGTTTCCTATTTCTATTCCAATTTGTGCGTGTCAGTCAGGGGGTGAGTGAGCTGTTTGCATCACTAATATAGTTAATAATTAATCCTGCTTCATTAATCTCCACTGTACTTAACTGTTAAAACGCAGTATAGAGACAAGAGCTTCGTGGCCTGTGGGGGCCAGCAGCAGGTTAAATCTAAACCCTCGTCTTCTTCTACTCTTCTCTGCTCTAATGCTAGCTGATCACTTGATCTAATCTAATCTAACCTAATCTAATCTACTCTTCTCTCAATTTCTTCTTGCTAATTAATTTGGTTGGATCGATCCAGCTGCTCATTTGTCTTTGCATTTCTCTCTCGATTCCACGGTGTCTTGATGCATGCATTGTTTCACCGTCAGCCTCTCATGCACTGGCCTGTCGCTGCTTCCATGCAGGCTCTTCTTTATATATGTACTACTCCCTCCGTTTTTTTTATTTGACGCATTTGACTTTTTATCCAGCTGCTCATTTGTCTTTGCATTTCTCTCTCGATTCCACGGTGTCTTGATGCATGCATTGTTTCACCGTCAGCCTCTCATGCACTGGCCTGTCCCTGCTTCCATGCAAGCTCTTCTTTATATACGTACTAGTGAGTAGTGACTAGCTAATGATCTGCCTGCAGGTGTCATATTCATGCAGTACTGTACGAGCTGCACAAAACAAGCTATGACATTCCAGCTGGAACGGCAGGGCATCCAATTACTGTATAGCACTATGAAATTCCAATTTGAATGTCAGGTACGGTGATCCAAATTTAATTCGTGTCAGGGAGTGAACTTAACGAAGAATAATTAACTATTAATACCTGTCTGATCGATGCTGATTGATCATGTCTTGTTGCTAGTGTAGGGTGTTGAAAAGTACAAGTGAATTGCTCATTTTTTTCGATGGCCTAGACTTTTGGGTGAAATGATCGCCGAATACAACTCTTTTTTGGAGGAATAAATAGACGGTTCGTTCGCAGAGGCCAAGCCAAATTCATAAAAAAGCAAGGTTATTACAAAAAGAACAAAAAAATCTAATACAAATTCAAGGGACTCCTTGCAAGTTGTAGTTGCACTTTGCTTGCCCACCGCAGGGAATAAAAGGCCGCATCTAACCGGACCTGCCACAAGTAAACAAGGGACACCAGGTTTTGCAACGTTGGGGTTCCATCAGAGTCCTACGCTGCAACGTCGCAGTGGTTTCTTCCGAACAGTGGAAGGGAGCATGGAAACCCCAACCATGGCTAGTGGCAAGACCAAACAACGCCTCGCCTACCGAGCATGCCGCAGGCAATTGATCCGAACACCACGTCACCTTCGTTGACGGGGAACATTACAACACAAAGAAGAGTAGGAACAGAGGAACGACCCGGCCCCTCTACTTTTAATTGTTAGGAATAATCTCAGACTACATATCCGCACGATCACATAACATGGAGTTTATTTCTAATTAAGTCTTATCTCTAATTGTTTTTGGAGTCTTGATTGTGGACACCTCCCTAACCTATCTGGTTTCGTCCCCTTGGGGCACGGTGCTATATAAGGCATGGAGGAGGGTGCACGGCGTATTAACCTAATCAACTCATGTCCACCCTAATGACGCCATTAAGCCCTAATCTCTTCCCCAATTCAATCTTGTGGGATTTGCGCCGGAGCTGTTGGGAAGGCCGCCGCCACCACTGATACTGCTGTTCTAGGAGCCGAATGAGGAGCTTGCACTACTATTGTGCGACTACTTGCGTCCTCTACGGCCTACAGCATCGAATCGTTGTCACGCAGGCTGTTCTAGACTAAATTCCCGAGCTAGCTACTAGAGATTGCTTCTACAAGCAACGCCCTTAATGGGTGATTAGCTATCTAATTCCGCATAATGCTATCGTGTTCTTGTATCTAGGGTAAACTAATTATGTTATGTCAATCTAGGGTAAACTAATTATGTTAGGTCAATGGCTTTGATGCATGCAACTCAATATAATGCCCCCCTCCCCCGCGGCGTTCCATGGCAGAAATTAGAAGCTACCTTCATCCATGTGTATACTAATCTCACCTCTTTGAGAAAAAAGGACCAATTAAATTTTAAACTTAAAATAAATATTGTTTGGACATTATTTAAGAGTTCAAAAAAATTAATTAAGCCAAAGTTGTTAGTTAGTTTATAGTGACTTGGTGGGAAATGTTAGCTTCATTAATTTTGTAATTAACATGGAATAACATTTGTAGCTAATTGTGGGGTTTGTGCATCAAATCAATCTTGGGTCTATGGTGGTGGGTGGGGAGCAAGCTAGCTCCAAGACTAGGAGCAAAGAGGAGCAGGTCACCTTTGCAAAAACAAATGGGCATCACTATGAACAAAATCAGACGGCCGAGCAAAAACAGGAAAATATTGGTGCTCATATGAATATATAGTGGTTACAATGGTAATTCATATCTAACAAGAGATTTTATGGCCATAGTTTTTGTATATGTGCACAGTTGGAAAACTAACAAAAAGAATTGCTTGCAAGACCATACATATCATATATAGATCCTTTTTTGTTGCTTTCTCTATCCGTGACCTTTAGAAAATGGGGATGTTGTGACAAATTAGATGAAAAAGGTTAGTAATCTAATTTGACTACTCTAGCTGACTTCACTTCATTAGAGATTTTTTTATTCAAACAAAATGTATATGGGTCCTATCATCGAGATATATGCTACCGCCATTCGCCTTGGGGTATGCTGCTAGCAAGGTCATCGCTGCAACTTACATTGTTAGGGCGGATAGGCCATTATTGAGTTCTTCGAGTAGGCGGACAAGTCTGGTTATCGCATTGATCCTCCATCGAAGGATAGGTCGATGAGTGTCGTCGATGAAAGGAGGACGATGTGCACTTTTAGGTAGCCCAAGCATCACTAGGATCCCATTGACCCCATTTTTAGAATGGATTCTAGTGGCAACGACTTTGGTTTCCTTGAGCATGGATCACATCGATGGCCACATTGGGCATGGATTTGTTGATTTTCTTTGTCAATTTTGGGTGGAGATTTAATGCCAATAGGTATTACGACTCATATAATTCTTTTGTGTTGTGGTTGTGTACCTCTAACGATGTAGAAGTTAGAAACTTTACATTATTGTAAAAAAAAATGTATTTACATGTGCACCAACGGTATCTACATAAAAATTGAAGCATTTTACACTTACTTTTAAAAATATAGATCAATAATAACACATTTGGGATGCACTATGCCATGAGATCCACCATTTTCCTATGTCTTGTGATTCGCATGCTTCTTTTGTGGACGGCCCCACGAAGATCCTTCCTGAGCACAATAGTATCTGGAAAACTTATAGGCGATTTTTTTTTTATGACAATCTTTCAATTATTGCGACAACATATTATCATTGTATATCGGTCCATCTAGAGGGCCTGATTACGTGGATACTTTATCAATGAAAGCTCACTTAAGGATCACTCCACGTCTCCACCCATAGCCGTATAGTTTAGTCTTGTACATTTTGTTCTAATTTCAGCTGTGGCTAATTAATCTGCTGCGCTAAAATGTTGAGATTTCATATGTCCCAAAAGAGGCTCCGGGAAGTTAAAATACTTGGCTTAAATAGTTTTTGAGAGTTTTGTGAAGCGGTTTAGGGATTTGCGGGAAGCCAAAGCGTTTGCAATTTGTTGTCTTTAAACAAGAGTTTATTCATCATTTCCACAGGTATCTAGTTTGCTCTGATCCTATTTGACACATGCATTGCTTGTCCTTCCTTTTGTTCTCATGTTGCTCTGAACCATGATTTGCTTGACTCTTGTTCTTCCTTTTGTTCTCATGTTGCAAACTTGCAGTGCTAAAAGCCAAAAGAAAGCAAAAACGCATAAGATCCTGCCATGAGCCCATGGGTGATAAAACAATTCAGGAAGGTGATAAGGCTGCATCAGCTGAAGGTGATGCCCATTTTGGTTACAATGGTTGTTGCAATCATTGCTCAATTCCAGCTGCTTGAGTTTAATCCTTCTTTCTCCTCCTTTGTTTATTCTGCAGGTTAGAAAGTAGTCTGACTGCCAGAGCACCTACTCTAGCATGTTAGACAAAGAAATATATTAGTAGCATGTAAGACTCAAGAGACCATCTTATTTTATTTTATTTTTGACATGGTACGAGGAAATACACAGCATTTGCAGGCACATTTTCTTCTATATACAGAGTACTAGTAACTACTGAATACTAACTATTGATCATGCATAAATCTTTGCTCTGCAGAGTAATATAAATATAGAAGGTGCAATATACATCAGAATATCAATAGAACTAAAAAGAAGTGGACGTCAACATCTGGGCAGAACACTCGTCGGGTGTATTGGTTTTGGTCAATAAATACCGGTTGCTTCATCATTTTCCTTGTCACCATCCTTTCAGTCCTCTTCCTATGTACAGGCATCTCTCCTTGGCTCTCTTGCAGCTTAATCCGATCATATCAGAGAATGACGATTAGGAAACACTCTAATTACGACTAGCAGTGCAAGAGAGAGAAATAGTGGACAAAGAATTGTACTTGGAAAGGCAAATGCAATCCCCAAGATAGGGGATTCCATTAGATTTTCCTTTCCTGGTGTCACCTGCTCTTCCAACAAGCACACGAGACCAATGGCAAATGATCCGGGTGACGATAACTCTATCTTAATCCTACCCCACACTCCACTACGAGCATAAATGCAGCTCGCTCGGTCGCTCCAAATCAAAGTACCTCTTGTTTTGCTCACAGTGGCAATATGCTCGCCTCCATCTCCAAGATTCCTCCCTGAACCATTGAGGCTTGGACTTTGGACCATTCTATCATGTGCTCACTCTGAACACGCGCGCCATACCTGTTCTTTTCTTGCCAAAACAACACAATGATTTGATGCCTTTCCCTGGGCTTTTTGGTTAAGATCAAGAGCATGTTGTAATGTAATGTAACGCAAAGGAGAGTTTGGCGCGTGCACTGACCGAAAGCGCATTCTCTGCCATGAATGGATCAGCTCAGATCTTCGCTGATAGCAGTTGGATGAGTGGCAGAGTCAAAGCCACTGATGATCGCATCGGTTCTAAACTTCCAACGCCCTGCAAAACCTTATGTTATGCCTTAATGATGTGTGACTATGCAAAGTGACGCTCATTGCTTAGTAATTTTCAAGTGAAAGACACAAGACGTTGATGAGGACTATCCCTCAGCACACTACAGGTGGTGAAGAATCAATCTAGCAAAGGCGTGTGAAGGATCAATCTATGTGTAGACTGGAGACTGAAGTCAAGTAAAGTATCACTAGTGCAATGCAAGTATGCATTTATTAATTCGCAATTATTAATAAGATAACTGCTTTTATTTTTTAAAAAAAGTGAAACTGACTATATCTCCTAGACATACTATACAAATGCAGACACGGCATTCCATGGTTAAGTGCTGTATCATTTCCATCCAAAAGAAACCCAACAAAGATAGCATTATTGTGATACAAGTACAACAAAGATAGCATTATTGTGATACAAGTACAACATAACTGATTGCTGCTGCACATTACCACAAATGATATTGATCTGTATCTGAGAGGAGAAAACCCAACAAGAAATATAGAATTCCAAACTCACAGGGTGTAAACTTGTGAGCATGCCCTCTTACTTCACAAATAATTCAGGATCTGGCACAAACTTATTGCTTGAATCATTTGATTACACCACTTAAATTCAGTTATCTGATGTAACACATCCAACAGCTGAAAAACAAATTACTTTGCATGTTGATATAATGTATCTCACAGATAAGAATATTACCAGAAAGCATTTCGTGAATTGCTGACAACAATTAAATTACAAATATCATGCGTTCATCAACATCATAAAACATTGGCTTACTTTAGCATACTAACGGCAGATCTGAGAAATAAGCTAATTCATGAAACAGACCAAATTCACTGTTAATTTAAAAAGGAGGGATAATCGATGTTGATTAATCTAGACTGGAAGACGAATATGACATACAGGATTTTCCTGCCGTGTGACAGCATGCAAGCAGCTGGATTAGCTGATTACAAAATAAGGATAGTAGAAGCAACCAGAATTCAGTACAGGCAGAAAGCTTGTTCTCCTGGAATGTTGACAAGAGAAGAATCTTTGTAAGGCATATATTTTAGGGATGAAAAGAATAGAGACGCAGATCCCAGTTTCATGGCAAATTCAAACCTCAAAATTTTTAAGATCTCAAGGGCCAACCACATATGACATACCTAAATGCTTCATTGCAAAGAAATATGAACCTGGAAGCCAAAGTACTTTTCATGACTCATGGGTCAGGATTGCTGCTTCTTCATATATGAATGTTTTACTCAAAGTGATTTTTCTTGATAAAATAGAGCCCCAAGGTACACAAACAATGCCACCAGTTCATTAAGTCATTAGTTACATAATCAAAGAACACCAACAAGCATATTGAGCAAAAGCAATGCAATGTGCAATGGTGCAGTTTGTATGTGATGTGGCAATTCCACATCAAGACCCATATAAGGTACACCATTGTCCAAAAAGTTTTCTTATTTCAGTATTGCTAGTATTGCAGTCTACTATTCAAGGTATATAGTAAATTCCAAGAGCAAAACATTGCGAAGAAACACAAAAGCAAAAGCAGCTTGCTTTCTTAAATTGGAAGCAGTGAATTACTCACTGAAAAATTTACAATCAAATAAGTTTATAACAAGATATTCTGTTCCATATTTTCACTCCAATTGGGAAAATGATTCATTGTTATCCATGGAATACAGTGAGAGTACAACAATGTGATTGACCAGTCAGTTTTCTGATCAACATTATAAAAAAAATCTGACCCAAAATTGCTCCATCGGTAAAGAACAGACACCACAATATCAAAAATGTTGATCCAAACTTGCTCCTCCAACAAATAATAACTGCACACCAAAAACTTGTACGTCGCTACCAAAACTGTGGCCATCCAGCTGGGAACCTCGCACTATGAAACACAACTCCATCTGAACCAGTCACGCAGAAGCAAGCGAAGAATGGATTGATCACAAGACAAACAACCATCCACGTTTGTAGCACACGAGCGTGCCCACGGTCACCGCCGACCACACCGTCACTACCCAACGGGCCGCAACCAATGCAGCCTCCTTCATGGCGATCGACCACCCAACGAGCCAGTCCAGCCCCTGCACACCCTCGAAGAAGTCCTTGCCTTGCACCCGCCACAGTGCCAGCAGTGACAGCACGAGCAGCGGCGTTGAGACGAACTGCGTGGCCACCGCGCAGAGGTGGTGGTTGTGCAGGAACACCTTGGCACGGCCGTACTCGGTGTCCGGTGTGCGGCTGACGTGCAGCCGCTGGTACCAGCAGAACACAGCCTCGTTGAGGTACATCTGCACGGCGGCCCGCGCGGCCAGCAGCTGTAACCCCGCGGCGGCGGCGAGGATCTTCACCTCCCGCTCCGTCCCGTCCAAGAACCCGCAGAAGTGGAGAATCGAGGCAGCGGAGGAGACGAGGACGGCTAGGTGTAGGAGCAGCCGCGCGGGGGCGGAGGACGCAAGGACAGCGAGCCCGGTGCGTGGCTGGTCGGTGCCGAGCCAGAACCCGCGCGCGAAGCGCGAGGCCGGGAGCGCGGCGAGGGACGCGAGCGCGCCGGCGAAGGGGCTGGAGGAGAGCAGCGTGGCGGCGAGGAGCGCGCCGAGCGCGGACGCGAGGTGCGCGGGGCGCGGGGACGGGAGCATGACGAGGCGGAGGAGCGCGACGAAGAGGTAGGCGACCGGGAGCAACGGCGCGAGCGGGGAGGCCTCGGAGGCCGGGAGGAGGAGTGCGGGGGGCAGGACGGCGAGCGGGAGGAGGAGCGCGAGGTGGTAGCCGCCGAAGTGGGGGCGGGAGGCGAGCGTGCCGTGGGAGAGGCGGAGGCGGTAGAGCTGCGCGGAGTTGGTGCCCTCGTCGAAGGCGGACGGGGGCGCGCCGCCGCGCTTGGCTCCGGAGCCGGAGCTGGGCGGGCGGAGGACGGCGCGCGGGGCGGTGGACGGGACGGCGTCCGGGTGGATGTAGGTGTGGAGGGAGTAGAGGAGGAGCGAGGGGAGGTGGAGGAAGTGGGCGACGGCGGCGACGGCGAGCGCCGCAGCTGAGTAGATGAGGGCCGGCGGGACGGGGAGCAGCGACGCCGCCATCGCCGGCGGCCGGAGTAGATCGATCAGCGGCGGAGTGGATCTGGGTGGGACGAAGTTCTCAGAGAAAGAGAGCAGTTGGGAGTCTTGGATAGTGGAGATGGCCGCGAAGGGAGTGGGTAACGGGCTGGTTTGGGCCGGTCTATTGTTCTTCATATATGGCCTGATTTAAATTCATTCCTTCCACGGCCCATGCTAAAAACTTATCTACTCATTGGCCTGAAAATCGCCTCCGATGAAAAAAAATTATTACGAAAAGACTTAAAGTTCATGCTGTTTTTTATATATAGAAAAAGTAGACATATCATTAAATCAATGTCTCTTTTACAGAGAGACTCTCACACAACAAGAAAAATATGACTTTTTCTAGCAAAGGCCTCTTGCTAAAATTCTACCATCTCCGGATCTCTCTCTGACTCCATCATCTTAATGAAATCTGAGAACCACCGTAGTAAACCATGACATCAACTTCTTCATGCTCATCCACCATGGGAATCAGATTTGCTAGATCAACATCAAGTAGTAGTCGTGGATGCTTGAATATCTGACTTAAGGAACACTTTGAAAAAAGGAATAACCATGGAAGAATGAACCCGGCTTGGTCGAATTCACCAAGATCTCCAGCCCAAGAAACAGATTGGAAACATACAGATCGAGCAAACGAAGAAGGGCAAAACAAGTTTCTCTTTCTCGACCCGATAACTTTATCTTGGCCTCACCAGATATCGGAGAAGAAGCCGGTCATCAGCACTGCTGCACCGACTTCGCCCCAAGCAGAAGCTCTGTATCCTCCTCTGTTGCGTTGCCACAACGAGGCCTTTATTAGCTAGACTCTTAACCCTAAATCTTATGGCTATTATTCGCCAACGTAAATCTGTCGTCGTCTTGCTCGCCGGTAGTCCGAAGGCCACCAGGAGCGAAGACGACGGACAAATCGACACTTGCGTTGAACTCCCTTTTTCTTTTCACATGGCGGTGGTGGCTAGGTCACGCGCATTCTTCTGAAGGCTCAACAATACACTAAAAGCTCATGCTATTGAAACTCGCTTTTGCTGCTCTGCCATTCATGGGCCCGCGTGGGTTGCAGCGCTTGGTCTCGCGTTGTCTGCTCTAAGAGCACGGCCAACTGTCTCTCTATACCTCCTCTCTAAGGTCCTACTCTTTTGAATTGATCTGAACAGATGAATGACTGAAATGACTGAATCTCGAGAGCTTCTCGAGGTAGTCTGGAGATTCAGATCCATTTCGTTTAACTTGCTTTTTAAAGCGTTAGGACCCACCTTCAGAACAACGAAAAAATGAGCTCAAAAAACTCAAAAACATATGTCTTTTCAAAATGTAGATAAGTCGTTAAGCTGAAAAGGACAAAGCCTAAAACACTATTATCAACGTCCCCTCTATCCATCCCTCTAAAATTACTTCACAATTACACTACACCATAAAAGATTCCTTTCCTCTAACATCCCCTCTATGTCAACTATTACACTCTAAAAGATTCCTTTTTAGCTTCTCTTTAGCAACCTCTCTAAAGAACCTGTTGGAGATGCTATGCATGTGGGCAGAGTCGCCGATCTTTTTCTTAGATATTACAAAATAATATACGAGAACTCTATATCAACTATAGTAATCTAAATAACCTGTTGGAGGTGCTATGCATGTGGGCGGAGTCACCGATATTTTTCTTAGATATCACGAACTAACATACGAGAACGTTCTATTTCAGTTCTAAGCAGGAATACGAACGTGTTACAGTAGACAAATTAAACTATTCCAGCCTGCATGTGAGCATATATTATAGTAGACAAATTAAAATATTCCAATAGATCAATTGAATTACTTCAACAAACGTACAAGCATGTTTCCGTATGTAAATTAAAATGTTCGATCAGTTCTATGAGCATATTTCAATCCGTGGATGACCATGTTGCCAAATTGAATTGTTCCAGCAGACATACGAGCATGTTTCAGCAAGATATTTAAAACGTTCCAGTAGAAATGTTTCAACATGTATACGAGCATGTTCCAATAAACAAATAAAATGCGCATGCGCATGTTCCAGTCAAGTATGACAATGTTTCAGTAGATCAATTGATTTGTTCCGGTCTGTGTACCAGGTAATATGTTCCTGCATGCAGTGGGGCCATAGGCATGACAAAGCCGTTGCATCTCTCATTGTTGCTATGAGCACTCATATAGTGGATCCACAGGCATGGCAATTTCTTGCTAAAATTCAACCATGCACCATTGGTATTTGAATTCCAACTTTGTACTTGAATCTTTCCCAGTTTCTTTGTCGATCCATAAGTTTAAGGAACTCCTTTAAGTTGCAATTGCTCATATGCGTAGCAAGCAATTTCAGAGATTTTAAGGCCCCTATAAACAAGAAAACTATTAAATTTTATGGAATTTTTTTCAGATTTTTTCATGAATTTTCAAATTTGAATCAAATTTGGATTTAATTCAAACCTAGCCGACCGGTTTTTCAAAAACCGACCTGGACCGGTTTGCTGGTTAACCACGATTTTCGTTCGGTTAACCGCGGTTTCGTTATCACTGATCTGGAGGAAGAGTACCAAAATCTCCCAGCAAGTACTTTATTTCAGACGTGCAACAAACAACCGAACTAGAGAGGGCCAAGGGTGACCCTAGGATCGGCCCATTTACATCCCTAGGCACAAGCTTGGCGATCCCTGATAAAACATTCAGATGGAGCAGCATGGGTAAATAGAATTATTTGTGTATATAATACAGTTGAATACACTAATCGTGATGTGCCTCCTCAAGTGTCTGGAGGCAGAGTACCAAAATCTCACAGCAAGTACTTTATTTCAGACGTGCCAAAACGAATAAAAGTTCCCAAGTAAATAATGATACAGCATGACTGGATTTTTTAAACTTTAAACAACAGTTTACTCCCCGCTCAGGATGGGGTTGATCAAAGGCTTCATCTGCGCGAGATAAACAATTGCCCACCTACAAAAAAACATTAACCGTTGGTTAAAAAAAATCTGATGCACGCAGGATGTGAACGGTGAAGCAAAGGGAGCTGCAACATGATAGATGGGGTTAACCAGTTTTAATTTTTGAGGACATGGTGATAGAAATTAAATCGAGCAGGAAATATAAAGTGCCTAGCGATTGGTGACACTGCAAGCATCCTAACTCTGAACCAATATAATCGATTTTTACAGTACTCTAAACTTATGACCACCCTAAATAAAATGTGAAACAAACAACCAGTGGTGGTCTTCTTTATGGAGATGAAGCCACCACCGTGCCTAGCAAACAAGGCGCTGAGCGCCTGAGCCACAGACATGTGCCTGATTTGATTTATCAACAAGTATAGTTGACAAGACATGTTTAGTCCTGTAGTCTGGGACTGTTATCGACTAACTCAATGTTACATGATTGCTGTTCATGGTAACACAGTAATCAGGCAGGCGAGGCAATGGGAGACCTCTAGTGCCAGTGTCTGTCCATAAGGACATCAGTATTGCCAGCAGGAATTCAGATTTCCCTAGTTAGTTTTAGCTAATAATGTCCTTGGTATTCTAAAAAATCCGGTGGGTATGATGAAATCATCACGCAAGTATGAGCTAAAACAAAGAGACTCAGACATCAAAGCATCAAAAGGGACTGCAATACAATAAACTAAACATCATACAAATTGAAAGATAACAAAACAGATATGGTGAGGAAATGCAGAGTTTCTTAAAAAATGTTGTCACTCAGCAAATAACTACGAATTCTTATTTAAATACTAAATATCTTTTTAGAAACAATATACTAAATATTTTCTACCTTACAAAATGAGACAACATTCTTTCTACTCCTCGATGCATTATATTGTTAGCCTATTACATTTCACGTATGCATATGTACATGAAAACTAGGGGGATTATAAGTTTTATAACCATCACTTTTCACATTTAACCTAATTCTGATAGACATATTGAAGATGTAAGATACATTTACTAAGAGCAAGAATGGACTCCTTTTGTAACTCAGAATAGGATCTATACATAAGATGTCAGGTAGCATGCTGGTTTGATATTTGTGCCCTTTGTGTTATGGTAGCAACAAAAGTTTATACAGGCATGAAAGGAAAATCCTCCTGTCAAGTAATATTTTTGAGCAATCCAAGCGAAAGCTGGGTAAAGAAACCAAAGACGTAAGTGGGAAAAAAGGGAAAGGAACTTACATCATCCAACAGCAAACTGTAGCTGTAATAACTAATGTTAGATGGAATCTGCATAACAAGAGTGGTGAAAAGTTAATTCAATAAGCTGTGAAAAGATTATTGGGCATAAGTTAGCAATTAATGGACATATAATATATCTCAAGATTTAAATGTTCTAAAATTTTCTTAAGAGAAAGGTAATGATGGACACAGGCTTTAAATAATAGCACCACAGAAGCACGACCACATAATATGAACAAAATCTTACTTTGTGTGAAAATTGAAATGTAAAGCAAAAATAAACACAGAACGGTGATAAAGAAGCTGAACAACGAGGATAATAATCCGGAAGAGCATCTGAGTGCAACCAAAGTAGTAATCAACAGTTGCGGCCCTCACATAAACTGAATAGACTAAAAATAATATTGTTTCCCCTTCACAGTCCAATAATGATATATAGGCTGTTAACGAAAGAAATCTGTGTTTGGTCCTTGTCTATATTCTATGTAGTTCGTGCTGATAAAGTTACTTGTCATCACACAGAATTCATATTTCCTGGATCAATGCTAAACTACAGCGGCGTGTGTATAAAATTAGCCATAAAAACTAAAATCGGACACGAAATTCATGCTAGGGAAACAATACGGCAAAGATTCGAACTCTATGTGACAAATTAGGACATTGCCTCTCTGTTTTCACCGAGCATAGCACATGACCACAGCCCCCATCGAACCAACTCGTTCCTACTTCCAACCAGAGACCGATCAAAAGACCACGCAGTCGTGATGAGACAGACATTCACCAACGGAATTCAAACAGTCAATCACTAGACCTAGTCGATCAATACCTGAATCTAGATCAACCCCAACCCCCCTCCCCCCCCACCCCAAAAA
>SPJY01032150.1:445406-721483 GCA_005191435.1 Raddia distichophylla | reverse complement strand
CTCGGTGGAGGCCGCTTGGGAGGGTCCGCTTCGGTTCCTGGTCGAAGTGGACGGAGCAGGTGGGCTCCAGGGACATGTGTCCGGCGTCTTCTCGGCTCCTCCCGTGGGGGCGTGGTGGGCCGTTGCCCGTCCTTTGGCAGCGCGGCGACCCCTGTCTCTAGCCTTGTCCCGTCCTCGCCTCCTTGCCCTCCCCTCCCTGCGAGGTGCTCGGTGGTTAGGTTGGCGTCTTCCGGGTTAGTGCATGGCGGGGTTCGGCTTGCGACGCCTAGGTGGCGAGGCGTCTGGTCTCCTTCGCTTCCCGTGCGCAGGCCACCAGGCGTGGTGGCCCCTCTCCGGCGGCGTTGGCTGGTGACCTTTCTTCGGCGGCGTCCCCGTTCTGTGCCTCCTGGCCCGGTCCTGTCCCCGTCGTTTCGACACTCCCCTTCTCCGAGGTGTCGGGTGGCGTGGGCGGCTTCTTCCGCGTCAGGAGGTGGCGTTCGTGCTCGTTTTCCGACTCTGCGTCTTCGGCCGGCGGCTCGGTTCTTCTGGTGCTAACCTTCGGCAGCCTCATCCTTTGCGCTAGTAGGGCAGGTCTTGGGCGAAAGCCCCACCCTTTTGGGCTGGTGTTGGCGTCATCTTTGGTGTCGTTCCCTCGTTGGACGCATCACCTTTCAGACCTTTTCTTGCTTTGGGTGAAAACCCTAGCGGTCTTGCGACGGCGGCGGGTTCTCCCCGTCGTTACCTTGTTGGAGGTGTCGTGGTTGCCGTCTTACGCTATGGGTTTCCATCGGGTTTGCTACTCTAGGAGTCGTTTCGTCGCTGTGTGAGTGTTGGTGGTGTTTTCTCTTCTCCCTCTCCTGTATCTCTTCTTCCTTTTCGGCCGTTGGCCTAGGTGGCAGCGGGGGGCTGCTTCCCTTCTTTTTCCTCTTTTCGTGGTGTTCCCGGCGGTGGCCGGGGTTGTGTCTGGTTCTGTCCAGAGTTGCAGCGGAGCGCTGCGGTTGTACCCCATGTTCGCATGGGTTTTTATTTTATTTTCTCCTGCTTATCAATGAATTAGGACGGCAGTTCTTCTGCCCCTCTTTCAAAAAATTTGACTGGGAATTGAAGCGAACGAGTCCAACAGTAGGTGAAAGCTGACCGCCTGGCGAGCCCAGTTTTAGAGAGCCCGCAGAGCAGTTCGCACCGATGCTGTGGGCCGATTCTAATCGATCTCCCTATCTGGACCATGCTGCCCCTTTAAGCTTGGCATATTGGGTACTTTTTTTAAGAAAATGCTATGGGCCAAGTGTACGAACTCCAAAGCCATCGGACGCGCGCAGCGTACGTACGTGGTGGGGCCCATCAGATACCAAAACCATGCAGATTTTTTTAATATTTAATATTTTTTTTTCAAAAATAAATAAATAAAATTCATTTTATTTAAAATAAATAAATAAATGTCTCTCGCTGTTCCATCTGACGGGTTATAAATCCCGCCAACCGAACGAGCGGATTTTATATAACTTGTCAAATAAAAGAGCGAGATCTAGACTCAACAATTAGCTAGAAAAACCCATCGATTAGTTGCGCGGAATTTATATCACGTCCAACCAACGGGCGAGATTATGTGTAAACTAAGGCCCCATGTCTCTGTATGTGTAACCTAAGGCTCCAAGAATTAAAGAATGGGATCAACTCCTTCACAGGCGCCTGCATTTTATATATCTTTGCAATCAAATTTTCTAGCCATTGAATTTTGATCCAACAGCTGAGATCTACCTTCCTATTAACTACTAGTCCTCTACCTTGCGATCCCTTAGTCCCCTCCCCTCTGGGATCCCCTTTAACCCTGGTTCGATCCCGTCACTGTGGTCGCTTTGCGAGCCTCCTCTGGCCACCACCCACAATCGGCAGCGCCCTTGTTGCCACGCCACTCCACTCCCTATCCACCCACTACTGCGGGATCTTGCCCACCTTAATTTGGCCACTGTTGACCGTTCCTACAAGTCCAACATCGCCACCAGCGCCTCATCACCCCCACCACGAACCCCGCCTCACCGTCGGTCTGCCACCACCCTCGGCCTCCTTCTAAGCCCAGAGGGGATTGGGGTATTTTGAACCCCTAACTCGAACCTCAACCTCGTGGTGTTGAAGATAACGGTGGCTGCAGTGGCAAAGAAGACAACGACGGATCTCAGGTATCACAAATCGCTTGCGTCTCTTTATTTCGCAATCACCTGCGCCTTTTTACACTTGCGACTGCGAAATAGCAAAAAAATTAAAAGGATCACAAGTTAACAAAGCTAAAATGTAAAGAATGTTTTCTACATATTGCATACCGCTCTTACAAAGCCAATGTGTATAAGGTATGTCTATCTACACTCTGCAACCCAAACACCAAAACAACTAAAACCTCAAGATGCCAGTGCAGTCAGCATGGAGTCATCAGCAACACTAACAAATCAAATCAGTGGGGTGCATGCCATGTTTGGTTCCAAGTTGTAGCTCATGGCCAGACCTCAGTTGCTCAGCTCAGGATGGGAGACGAGGCGTAAGGGGTGCAGCGCAGCGGACTCCCGCCGTCGCCGTAGTTCTGGCAGTTGGGCGACGGCTTGCAGGAGGAGCTCACCGGGTGCTTCCCGAGGTCGCAGGCCTCGCCGGCGCCGGCGCCGTCGCAGTGGCCGGAGCTGCAGCCGGTGAGGCCCAGCGCAGGGTCGCCGGCCTTCGTCTTCCTGAAGGAGGCGATCCCGCTCCGGCAGAGCGGGCACGGGATGCAGCCGGCGATCCCGGGCACCTCGTACGCCTTCATCACCGAGCAGAGATCCAGCGCGCACTTCGCGCACAGCTCGTGCCCGCACACTGCAGATCGATTCCAGGAGGCGACGCCATTGGATTAATTAGCATCAATCTCTGCAATGCCATGGAGTCTGCTGAGGAGGAGGAGCGAACCTTCGGCGGCGACGTTGCAGGGTCTTTCGAGGCAGACGGCGCAGGCGTCGGCTTCGTCGACGGCGAGCTCCGGCGATGGGTTCAGGCCGCACTCCCTGCAAGGTCACCAGCGACAAAGATCTTGATTTGAGGAGGCTACTATAATCTCAAGAACTCATCAGCTAGCTACGAATGATTCAGGAGACAGATGCAATCGAGATCGGTAGGGTGCCTTGTGATGTCGAGGAGGCCGGCAAGAGGCAGCGAGAGGTAGCCGGAGGCGGGAAACTTGGGGATCGGAAGAATCGACTTGGGGGACAGGACGTGTTCGAGCCAGGTGCATCCCCAGATCCTCGCGACGTCGATCGGAAGCCACCTGACTAGCAAAAAATTATTGCAGAGATGAGCAATTTTGGTTCTTGATCGATTCCCACCGGCAATCAATTTTTGTTCGTGTGATCGATGCGAGTGTGGTTGGTTACCCATTGCAGTTGGTCGATGCCCTGTCTGCTCCCCTGGACACGAGGATCTGAGCAAGAAGAAGAGGAGGATTCAGAATTAAGTGATGCTGGTAATGGCAGAAGGGCGGGGGACTCGAGAGGTTGGCCGGCGTTGGAGAAGACGACTTGCCTGGCAGCACTTGACCTCGCCGCCGCACGCCGCGTAGTGCAGCGGCGTGCTCCCGGCCCCGATGGAGCCCATCGGCGACGCCACGCTGGGGAGCGTCTGCGCGGCGAGGCTGGCGCGCTCGTCGATGAGGAGGTGGACGCAGTCGGCGTGCCCGTGCAGCGCGGCGAGGTGGAGCGCCGTCACGCCGCCGCTCGCCGCCTTGTTCACGAGCCTGCAGGGTTGGCCAAGCAGCGAGCGGTCATTCATGGCTACCTCGATCATCGATGGAGATGATGCTCCATCGGAATCCAATCTTGTGTTCGTTTACCCGTCTCCGCCGCCGCCGGCGTCCGCCAGCAGCAGCCGGACGCACTTCACGTGCCCTCCGGCCGCCGCGAAATGCAGCGCCGTCCGGCTGAGGTTGCCCATCTTCCACACCTTCAGTTCAAAATCACAAATTTTTTTTTGTCAAATCAGAAGCAAACCATGTATCAAATCAGAAGCAAGTCACCTTCACTTGTTAATTATCGCATTCGCACCACGCAATTAACGGCAAAATTCAGTCTGTTAACACTCGATCCGTGAACCTCTTATTATTTGACAATAGTGCTGTGATTCTTTATAATTTTCATGAGTCATGACATTCCTCTCATTTACATTTTCTTTCCCGTCTTCTTCGACCAAAATGAGTTCAAATGTCAAAATTTAAATACGAATTCAATTTTCTGTAATTTAAACATGAGTTTAAATTTTAGATTTAAAATATGAGTTTAAATTATTGAAATTCAAAATATAAGTTCATATTTCACATCCGAGTCAAAATTTACAAGACTCAAAATAGTAGTTCAAATATTAAATTTCATACATGATTTAAAATTTCCAAAATACAAAATATTGGCTCAAATATCAAATATCGATATTCACTGTTCAAATTTCAAATTTCATATTGGAAAAGTCTACTTACCTCTCTGAAATATTGAGTCGGGCGCACATAACCCTTTACTTCGAAAACCAGATATTCTGTCCCCCGAAAGATTCAAACTGGTGCAAATAACCCTCATGAGCCACGTGGACTTCTTAGATGGCAAAACCACCCATGTGGAGCGCTGAAGTGGCTAAAACTATTTTTATTACTTTTTTATAATATTTAAATCTCTCTTTAAATACTCTCAAATTTTACTGAAACGCTACGCTACGCTACGGTAAGCTGAAATGTACAAGGCCTCTATGATCATGGTTATATGAAGAATTGTGTTGGATTGTGTTATTTTTTGGTTTTGAAAAATATGTTCAATCATGGAGAATTGTTCAAACAGTTCTCTACTTTGAACATGCTATCAAAACAGCTTGATTCGAGCCCAAACGGGTCTAATTATGTCTAAAACAGGTTTTTTTCTTGTAAGAGGGTATTTTATACCTTTTGAAAGTTTTGAGGTGTAACATACCCGTTTGTATATTTAAGGGCTGTATTTTATTCGGTTTATAGTTTAAGAGACAATCTATTTAAAAAAGTTTAATGGGATAGTTTATACTTTTCTTACAGGAATAAGGGGAAATGGAAGAATGACGTGAATAGAAATTCACAGCACTAGTTTCAAATAACAAAAGACTTGCGAATTGAACGTGCATTCGAAACGAGACATACGAATCGAGTGTTATAAACAAAAAATTTTCGCAATTAAAACGTATGAACAATAGCTTGACAAGTGAACAAGAGCTATCGATTTCACTGTACATTGCATCTGAAAACCAGCAGCGTCTGGACCACCTCCCAGTGGCCGAAGCGGCAGGCCTGCATCACCGGCGTCTTCCATGATTTCGATCGATCAGTTCCCATGTGAAAAACGCAAGAACAAGCATTGCATCGGTGAGTTAATTCTCGATGAGCAAGAAGAAATGATTGATGCAGTTGGTTGGGACTCTCTTTTGATTCGTGGTTTAGTTTAATTTTATCTGGTTTAGTTAAAATTTATCATTCTCGATAAACGAGTACTAGTATCATTTTTTATGGACTATTCAGTTTAACATTTTGTAATTATTTTTTGAAAGTTTATGGATTTTTACTTAAAGATTATAGTTTTTTAATAATTAGTTTTTTATATCTCTTTTTAAAAATTATCAATTTTGACTTAACCAAACAAGAACCTTGTGGGTTTTGCATAAAGATCTAATTTTTTTTTATAATATTTTAGTCTTTTCATACTCAACCAAATAAAAACCAAACCGCTAATCAAAGATAGCTGAGACTCGAAATAATTCGTGTGCTTTAGAGAGAATCAAGCTGAATGAGTGGATGCAATCAGCCATGCTGTTCACTCACCTGCCCGTACATGTTCCTGGCATTCACGTCAGCTCCGTTCTCCAGCAACAACGCAGCAACCTGCGCACAGTGAGTTGGTTAGAGCATGATTTGCGCACATTTTTTCCTTAAAATCTTTTAATTACCATGCCTGAACTCTTCGATTTGTTGAATATCTCAAAGTCACAAGATAAACATTTTAAAATGTAGGTTTGATTATTTGTTTCAGATTCTTAAATCAACTGCTCAAAGCTAGTGATCAAAGGTCAGCTTGAGTAGATAATTAGATTATTTTAGTGTTGCAGAATACAAATATGTGGATCGTATATCAAGAAACATGTGGATACATCATACCAGCAAAACAGAAAATGTCCCAAATATTTAGTACACTGCATTATTTTTTAGGATTGATCACTTTGTAGAACAGTGACGAGCAGCTGGTTTTCGTCTGAATTGTCAAGGTCGTACACGTGGCCCTTTTCTTTGATGGCCTTGTGAAGCAACGGCCTTAATTGAAAACTTGCAAACAGCCAGGCTGTACCATTAGTATGCATCGAGAGCAACCTGTGCATACAATACTTAATATTTTTTCTATTAACGTGTCCTGTGCATTTGCATGGTTATATTTCACTACAAGAATCACAATCTCCGTCGGCGGCCAAAGCCATCGACAAAGCCACAAAAACCGCTGACATAGCTATTTGTCGTCGGCCGACGACACAGGTTCGTCGAAACAACGTCGACGACACAAACCGTCTATGTCGAAGGCACAAGATAAACCCGACGAGGCGACGACAACACCGCATCGCTGGGCCGGCCACCTGGGGGAGTACTATGTCGACGGCTGAAAAGAGCCTCCAACACTGGCACACCCTAACAGCACGACTATAGAAACGACGCTCTGCCATGTGGGTCCCGCAGGACGATCGAGTATTATTGTATTCAACTTGGCATGGATAAAATTTATGCTATTTTTATTTTAACTGATATAAGGTCTTTTTTTAACTGATATAATCCACGGTCCAGATCTTTTTCTTTTTTCTCCAATTAACATAAGAAATAAAGTTCATATCTGCTACAACAAAAAATATTTGCATAAATCTAGAATTAAAATAATAGGAATAAGAGTTGATGTCAAATTAATGGATTGAGACAAATCTAGCCGCACAAACACGCCCACCATGCTCGTTATTATATTAAATCAGGGTTAAATGGAGCCCCATATAATCCTAAAATACTAAAATTATCACATTAGTCGGAGAGAAAAGGAAAGATCTACGCCATTAATTATAGTGGGACTAGATTATAATGGTATAGACTAAAAGTTGAGTTCATATCAACTAAAATAAATAAGTGATAGAAATAAGAGTTCATGTCCAACTACAAAGTTAGAAAAAAGTTTACATCAATTACAATAAAGAAACACAAATTTAAAATAAAAAATATATGTCCATGCAAATATGAGCGACACCATGCTCATTTATAACCTAGCTAGCTAGATTATCTTAAACCATTGGCAACTAATTTAGCTAATTAACCTAGTACTGTTTAACTGATTATAAGTAGGGTTACTAGAGATGATAATTTATTTTAATTTAACCTTGGCTAGCATAGCCAGGGACGGATCCGGCAGTGGGTCAGGGGAGCTTTAACCCCGTCTATACTGTCCATGACAGTGGAGCCCCACCTATAATTTTTATCGTAAAATAGAAGGGAAAAAGGTAATTTGAATGACCCTTTATTGTCAGCCCCTTCTATTATTTTTGACTGCATCCGCACCTGAGCATAGCCAACGGATGTTTACTGGATTAACTTAATTTTACTTAACCACTAATCTACTATGCGTTGGGGTGTTTTGCAGGTTAAACAAAAAACACTCCTCAATCCGCTGAACCAAACATAAGCATATTAGTGGTTAATCTGCATGTGTTATATAAGCATAAATTAATGGATTGTTTTTTTAAAATTTTTTACATATTTTACATCAATTAGGTTTTTGTTCGCGTGCCTTCCAAAAATCAAGTTAAACTGTAGTAGTGCACTAGGATAAGTTTGATTTGGTGTCACTGTCTTTATAATTGTACCCGCCATCAACTTGAAAGGAAACCGAGTGAAAAAGCCGGATCTCTAATACAAATCAGCCCGTACATCTCTCTAATGGTGGCTTCTGCTGCAAACAAACAAATTCAGCTGCGTTTGATTGGCAAGACGAATGGAGGCTAATAATCCGGCCTGAAGTAGGTTTCCTGTCACCTCAGTGCATTCATCTGGTTAAAGAGCTATGGAGAACATGTTACGTACTTAATTACGTGCCTAAAAAATCAAATCACTTTTCAGGTAAAAACATAAAAAGAGATTGAGACCTTTCTTTTTTCTGTTCGTTTTCTAGGAAATTTCATCTTCACCTATCTTGATCTATGCCACTATTAACTGTATCGTGCACCTCCTTAATTTTAGGCTTCAAGCTCCAGCAAATTAAACACAGTCATATACCCGTATCGCGTGGCATATGAACTCTCCTTGTTAGGAGGTAGAGGATTGTTTATTTTCTTATCTTCTTGTTTGTTTTTAGGTCCTATATATTTTTTTGGCCTGATCTAAATGGTCGAATGACTAAAATAACTGAATTTCAAGAGTTTCTTGGGCTAGTTTCGAGATTCAAATCCATTTTGTTTGATTTATCTTTTAAAGCGTTAGGACCCATTTTCAAAATAGCGAAAAAAACAACCTCAAAAAATTTAAAGCATATGTCTTTTCAAAATGTAGATAAGTTGTTAAGTTGTTAAACCGTTAAGTAAAAAGAACATAGCTTTGATTAGCGCAACAATTTATATTTGTTTTAGTCTTGGTAATAAGCGTTTGTAACAATGGTACGCAACTATGATCTTGTTTTACGTCTTTCAACAAAGGTAGGACTAAATTATATGGGTGAAAGAGCTTGCAGTGTGAATGGCAAGAACCAGAAACGTGTGCTCATTTGCCTTAGCTTGCTGCACCTGCACCAATGTGCAATATTGAGCCATGAGCCCATGACTCCATGAGCTATGCGCTATGAGGTGCGTACGTACCTCGTGGTGGCCCTTGGCGGCGGCGAGGTGCAGCGGCGAGTTGAGGTTGCCGAAGGTGGTGCACCGGGCGAGCCCCGGGTCCTCCTCCAGCAGCCGCCGCGCCTCCGCCGCGTCGCCGTCCCTCGCCGCCGCCGCCAGCCTCTCGCCCAGCCCCGCGCACCCCAGCGAGTTGCCCATGCCGCCGCCACCGGCCGTACGTCGTCGCCGCCGCCGCCGCCGCCGTCGGCCACAGCGCCACCGCCACCGTCACCGGAGAGACAGAAGAAGACCCAGAGCCGGCCGGCGCCCGGCCTGCAAGTTGGTGGCAAAAGTGAGCGATTTCTGTTGCCCCGAGCGGAACACGTACACCGGCTGCGTGCTGTGCGTTGCTCTTATACTAGTACTGGCCTGGCATGCTCTCATGTCAC
This sequence comes from Raddia distichophylla, assembly GCA_005191435.1. Classification (NCBI taxonomy): domain Eukaryota; kingdom Viridiplantae; phylum Streptophyta; class Magnoliopsida; order Poales; family Poaceae; genus Raddia; species Raddia distichophylla. The sequence goes on along the minus strand of SPJY01032150.1, from coordinate 712,214 downwards.
GAGAGATTTTTTCTTTTCGTTTCTACTATATCTCTCTCTCCCGTCTCTCTTAGCTTAGCTGAGTGAGGGAGCTGAGCTGGGCACACCAGCGCATTGATGAGTTGCCGTCAGTTTTGCACAAACGACCTCCTGCATTCGGTGATTCCGCGGCGCCGTGGGCCTGCCTGTCCATCGATGAATTGAATGGTCAAAAAGGATAGGCAATTTTGTGACGTGTACTTTGTGTTTAATGGATGAAATATTTCGTCGTGTATTTCTGTCGGACCAGTAAGCAGGGAGCGAGGTGATGGCACTGGTACTCGCCAACCCCTCTCATTAACGCGTTGCGTACGAGCTGGATAGCTTGGATTAGCAATTTAGCATGCATGCCATTGCCATCTCAGTAATTATGTTACCATGCATGCAATGATTCCCTTCTAGCTAGCTAAACTTAATCTCTCTTTTCTCTCCCCCTCGCTAATTTCCTTTCGCTTGTACAGCATGACCGCCTTTATATTGCCCTCTTTATATATCTTATCATCGTCTGTGTCATCTGGAATTCGTCTTGTCAAAGACAACTGGAAACCAAATCCTAGCTTGGTTTTTTCGCCTTGCATGCATGCATGTCACTTGGCAAAACGAAGGGCACAAAATCAACAAATGCTCAATTAACTTCTGGGAAGAAACTCTTTCCAGGAGAAGCAGGTAGTTAGCAAAAATTCAGAATTGCTGTTTCTGCCTAAATTTTGCTAGAAAAATGTGCATGTTTTAATCTTAAGTCTCAACAAAATTAGGGCCTATATGGCTGTACTGTATATACGTCATTGCATCATGACTGTGTCAATTGGTCAACAGCTATGTATGTATGAATAATACTATATATAGCGTACGTAGCACTAGATTTCTTCCCAAAAAATACATATGTGAAAAATATTGAAAACTCTAGATAACGAATGCTACAGAAAAATAAACTGAATAACAGATTCTTTATTTGGGAGGGGCTAAACTCGTTTTAGTAAAAATATTTCATGTGCATAAAAAGTACTATTATTATCAAAAGCAGAAAAGCGACTTGGAATATGACTCCTTTAGAGAAAGTCCATCCAATGGACGCAGAGGAGGGCAATTAATGATGATACCTCCAAATTCATCAAGGCTACGTACTAGTTGGTTTTCAAGAAATTAGGTAAGCGTTAAGCAAAAAAAATTTCTTAGTTGCTTCTTGTAGGGTCTTCATCTCGTTTATATAATAATACTAGACGTGTGGGCACGCCTGTGGCGCGCCGAGGCTGAGCCGCGAGCCCGCGGCGTAGGCGGGCTGGTGCTGGCAAGCGCGGACGCGCGAAGCGGGCAAACGCGCTCACGCGGAGCCACGGACGCCCGGGGGAGAAATGCCAAAAGAGGTCGCCTGCGCGGGATTCGAACCATGGGCTCGCACGCGAGTCCCGGCGCAGCTAGCAAACCGAGCTACTGACTTTTGTGGGGGAAAAAATTACCTAAAAATCTAACGGACGGCCAGATCTGACTGTTGCGGGCGATCGGACTGCCGTGGTGACGCTGGGCCGGGAGGCCAGCCAAGCGGCGAGCAACCGACGCACGTGTTCAGACTTGTACTATTTATTGATTATGTCATTTTGTACTAGTACTATGCAAGCATTGTTTACAAATGCAAAATGCTCAAAAACTTAGTATTGGAGAATCCTTTTGCTGAGGAAAAATACCTCGTAAATTAAGAAATCTCAAGCGCCCAAATTAATATATCTAAAGCGCCCAAAGCTATTGGCAATGTTGCTGTGGTCTGCAAATGGCTGCATGTGTGCATGCTTACAAAATTCCCTTGCACTGGCGCGGGTGCATCTCCGTAAAAAATAGTTATTGGTGTCTCCATTTACATCTGTAACATACACGTGTTCATTCATATTAATATTAAATATACGTTTGTTTATATTTAACTATTATTTCAAACATTACATAAAATGTTAGCTTACGTGTGTAATACATGATACGTGTAAATATAGCTTACGTGTTTAATACATAAATACGTACAATTATTAGCTTACGTGTTTAATACATAAAATGTTAGCTTACGTGTTTAATACATAAAATGTTAGCTTACGTGTTTAATACATAAAATGTTAGCTTACGTGTTTAATACATAAAATGTTAGCTTACGTGTTTAATACATAAAATGTTAGCTTACGTGTTTAATACATAAAATGTTAGCTTACGTGTTTAATACATAAAATGTTAGCTTACGTGTGGTTACGTTGAGAACGCTCGGTAATTATTACTTTCTTCGATGGGGCAGGCCATTTACCTAGAGTGCGTTAGTGGCTCTCGGCCATTTGACGAAATCACCGACAGGGGGAAATCTTTACCGTGTGTGGAAGTACAACCCTCGGTCATTGCAAACAGTTACCGACGGTTTTTAGAAAACCCTGGCCATTCATGGGAATGGCCAACGGTAGAACTAAAACTCTCGGCCATCTAAAAGAATAGCCGACGGTTAAAAGAAAACCCTTGGTCATTCAAGGGAATGACCGACGGTTGAAATAAAACTCTCAGTCATTCATGGTGATGGCTGACAGTTAAAATAAAACCCTCAGCCATTCAAAGAATGACCGAAGGTTTAAAGCAAAACACTCGATCATTGTATACAAAATGATAGGAGTTAAAAAGGAATGCATGTACAATTTTAAACAACAAGTGTGTGAGGCGAGTTGGCTAGGTGGGAGAGTTTTATTCAATAGGTCATGGGTTCGAATCCTATGCAACACACATTTATAATTAACTTGATTTAATGGAAATGGGAAAAAAAATGATGTCAAAGTTCAAGTATGTATAGAGAGGTTCATTCTGATAGGAAAATATTTTTCCTATCTCATCCGTTAAATTTGGTCATATTTATTCCACCACATTTCCCTAGTGTTTACCATTTCTGTCGGTGTGTTAAAGCTGCTCACTCATACTTTTCTCAAGTGTTCTCTATTTCCGACGATAAGTTAAAGTCACTCACCCATGCATTTTCCGAGTGCTTCAAAAACTGTCGCTAAATTCATTTCCGAGGGTTTCGTTGGTGATTGCACGAAATACCCACCATGGGTGGCCAAGGGGAAGTTACCGACGGTATATGCTCGACCATATACATGTCCTACTGTATTTTCTAATGGCCGACAATATTTGCACACTCGGTTAAAGTTAGAATTCTAGTAGTGTTTGTTCTAAGTCAAAGTTTTAAAATTTCATCTATAAATTTTTAAAACTATTTTAAATTGTGTACATAAAAATCATACATATAAATTCGTGTTAAAATACTTTCACAATATCAAATTTGTATAACTTTCATAAATAAATTTCATTAGTAATTGATAGTTAAATTTACATTTCAAACACCGTGTCAATGTCCAAAACGATAAATATTATGAAACCAAATTAAGGAAGTACAACATTAGAGCCGGTACAGTTACGAAGAAACACAAGCCGTTTCCTTTTGCAAATCATAAGCACTACAGCAGCGTTAACGGGTGCAGTTTTATTCCAGATTTTTCTTATATATATAATCGCACACCTCATATTTATCTAGCCATATAACTATGCGAGAAATTATGATAATCTACGTTATGCATGATAGGTACGGGCATAATGCGCGCGGCACATTATTTTCCATGTGCACAAGTGGATCGATATATGTATTTTCCTTTCATTTCTATGGATGACTTGGAAGTCTTTATGGGGTAGGCAAAAATAATTAATGGTATACTGCAGCCAAGCCCCTACCACATATTCTACTTGTGCTAGACTGCTAGCCACAAATTATCTTACTATTCTTTTATTTTCATCAAGAGCTAGCTAGCTAGCCACGTACAATATTCTTCTTGATAAAAGATCACTAGTTGAAATGCATAATGTACGTAGTACCAGTAATCATGCAGAACTACAGGTTGTGAATGCACTTATGCACTTATGCGATATATGAACAACAGATATATAAAATTCATAAACTTGTCATCACGGAATAGGTATATGATCTCCGCTAATCATTTTTATCTTGAGGAATAAAGAGTTATTACTTGTGTCCTCGAATTCTCTAGTCCTCTTAAGTCAAAAGGAAACGGGATCTCTCAGGGATCTAGCCATCGATCGGACTGCATCAGTCATCCCCAATGGTGTTGGATTCTTGCAAGGAAGAGAATCGCTGCGGGCTAACGGCTTCATGCACAGCAATTAAGCCGCAGCCGGTAGGCATAACATGACCGATCGAATAACATATCTTTATGGTTTGTTCGGTGGCGAGTGAAGGACCTAGGTAAAATATATATTGAGATCTATAAACTTGAAAAGAGGCTTTAAGAGCTTTGTGATATTTTGAAATTATTTCTATCAAGATATTCGATAAATAATTTTAGGAAACTGAATTACTGAAATTGAAGAAATGACTGTACGTAACCCATGACCTATAGAGAATTGAAATATTTCCTTGCAACAAGCATAGACCAGATTACGTAGACGCTGTTCTAGAGTACACCAATGCAGATGAGATGACACGTGCGCATGGTTTGTCTCTAGATACACAACACACGTGCCGACGTGCGTCACGAACTGAACAGGTGTGATGTCGTGGTGTACACGTAGCAGATGAGTGTGCATGCAATGCATGATAGGGGGATGCAATTGCCGTCGCGGTTGCCTCCACGGAATGAACTGCTCCTTCAAATGGCCAATAGCGTACATAACTGCATAAGTAAGCATGCCATTATTTATTTACATCAGGCATGCCATTATTTATATAACTGCGTATGTAAGCAAATTTTATAGCGTATATAACTGCATACAGACCGAATTGACATCAGGCGACATACTGAGACTATTTAACTCTCAGTCTCAGCCGATTTTTTGAGTCACGGATCAAACATCCTCGTAGGGCACATAAAAGATCCAATAAAAAAAATGGATTGAAAGATAAACAAATCTTAGTCATCGAATGATTAGCAGAAGGTGATTCATTCATACCGCATACTGAATTATTCGTGGGACCCCTGCTACCTAGTTTCCATTTTCCAAACCCACTCCAGTGTCCAATGTCGTGGCGTTCGTACGAGTAAGGGCCGTGCACGGCTGCGCGCCAAGCACCAGTTAATATTCGATGGATATGTGTCCATATCGCCATCGCCACTTGCATGCACAGCACGGAGCCATTTTGCAAGCGAGAGAGAGAGAGAGAGAGAGGGATCATTAGTGGTAATAGCCTAGCTAATAGGGAGCAAGGGACAAATGCATCTCAGAAATGGCAGCACTTGGCGAAACAAAAGTGGCTGCATCCTAGGGAAAAAAAAAAGGCAGTAGTGCGTCATGTTTCTCGTTCTGCACGACCAGAGGCGGACGCAGTAAAAAATAATGAGAGGGGCTAAAGTTTGATCTCAAGGCCTAAATATGAAGTTTAGCCTCTTCTTTCTTTCTTTCTATTTTACAATAAAAATTATAGGTGGGTTTAAGGTGGGGCTCCACTGTCATAGACAGCATAGGTGGGGCCGAAGCCCCACCTGACCCACCGCTGTGTCCGCCCCTGTGCACGACCGGAATGTCGGTTTCTTGAGAGAGATAAAAAGTGGCTTTGAAATATTCGAGAAACGTCCTTAAAAAAATATTGATTTTTGGTGCTTTCCGAAACCGGTCTAAGGCGGTCTAAGCAAGGTTCTATCCTTTTAGTTACTGAAAATTTTAATCTACAAAAATTATGATCCTTAAAAAAAAGATCTCAGAGAATGTAAAAAATTATTTTATAATATTTTAATAACTCTAAAGGGAACTAACTAAAACCACGTAAAAATGTCTACATCATCGGTCATAAAAAATAAAAAATCATTTCATTTCATTTCATTTAAGTTCAAATCCCAAGCGTTACCATTTCTCGGAACCACCTTCTCGAGGCTGTCCATTGAAATCCAGCGTCTCATCTCAATCGAGCCACTACTGATTTTTCCTGCAGCAATTCCTCGTCTTCAGGGGCGGACCCAGCATCGGGTCAAGTGGGGCTCTAGTCCCACCTACGCTGTCTATCACAGCGAAGCCCTATCTTAGACACGGCTCTATTTTTTAGCGTAAAATAGAATGGAAGAAGGGGCTAAACTTCTGACTTTGTTTTAAACTAAACTTCAGCCCCTCCTATTATTTTTGTCTGTGTCCACCCCCGCTCGTCTGCAATGAATCCCCAAGGGAGGAGCTGTATTTTACGTCGCGGACGTGGCTAATCTCGCAATGGGCTACGACGATCGATGGACGACGGCGATCGAGCGCGCCCGCCGGCGACCAACCAACTCCGCCGGACCTAACCACCGGGCGACAGAAAGCAACCGTATATCGCCTTGCCAACGATCTCGCTGCCGGTGTGTGTCGGCTGCAGCGTAGCATCAGGAGAGACCCACCCGATTGACCTACACCACATGCAGATGCAGTCCAGCTAGGCAATGCATCGCTCTTTTTCGATAGCCTGACCAAATATAATAGCTAACCGTTTATTTAGAGGGGGTTTAAAAAAATATACCACCGGCCCATTGCAAGGTAAATATGGCTACAATACTACTAGTATATAAAAGATAAATGCTTTTGCTGATCATCGGTGCTGGTCAAATAACCCTCAGTCGTTTGATATTAAGCCGGTTCCAAAAATAAAAGACCACTCGGAACCGCTAGAGCATCACCAATAGGAAGTTAGGTTGACCTACCACTGTGCCAAATAAAATAGAAGATAGAAATATAGATGGATAGTGAAAAATAGACGTAAATAGTGGCTGGGTCGACTTAAGTTAGATCTTGGGTTGATAATGCTCTTAGATACATAAAGAATGGGCAGCTAATATTGATCCTTGCGCACCCTCTACAGGCAGTGAGAGTGAGGCAAGCAGGCAGCAGTTGTGCCATCTTTGTAGCTGGTTTTGGCTTGGCACGGGCGAGAAAACGTTCGCTGCCCATGGTTCATCGATGGCACTGGCAGTGTACGTAGGAGATGCTCTTGCCACAGCCCACAGGTCTCACTCAGCACATGGTTCCTGGGCCTACGGACAGCTACCAATTCCTGACCACCCATCGGATACAGCTTGCTTTCTTGCGAATTGACGCCTGAATCTGAATCTGCAGGTTGAGGTAACCCACTTGGTGAAATGTCACCAACGACGAAGGATCCAAGACGGATCAGATTGGGCGTTTTGGCGGTGACCACCAGCAGGGCAAAAAATGGGCAACTTTCACGATGGGTTCTTCAGGACCATGCATTTTTTTATTTCAGCGTGACGTATCCACGTAGGGTCAATTTTTCAAAATATCTTTAAGACATCTTCAACACTAACCCCAGAACCTAGTGTCACTATTCACATATTCACACATATAAATATATTTCATTATTTATATCTCAAAATTTAAGATTGGACCAACATTTCGGGGTAGCATTAGACATGCTCTTTAAGTATTTTCGATGAAAAAACAAATCAATACTTGGACACACAGTGCATCTTAATTATCCTAATGACACGTGAGATCACATATCTATAAAAATGGACCAAGCCGACAAATCCTAAAATGCAAACTTTAAAGATGTCACGTTCTGAAATCCCACTTCAGGTTGCTGACTCGCTGTCGAAACTTAGATGGTCGGTGAGATACCGGCAGGCGGCGGCGGCGGCGGCGAGTGATCCACGGGAGGGATAGCAGAGGAAGGGGAAGGGTTTAGAAGCTAGATGCCAAATTTTTTTTTATTTTTTTGCGTGCATACTACAATATTGAGACTGACAGGCTGGGCCCACCTGTCTGTCTCCCCGTCTCCCGTTATCGTACTGGCCAATCCCACTGTTCTGGAGAGGTTTTTTGGGAGGTCAATTATGAAGGAATTAGATGTTAACCACGAAACATGCACGTGCATTTCTTGTAGCAATCCACCGTATGATTTTGTAATCGTAGCTAATGTTTATTAGGTTTAAGCAAGATAAGTGTGGTTTGTAGCCAATGTGCCACACTTTCTCAAGTCATGTTTAACCAATTTAAGTGTTTGTTTGGTTCATAAACAAATGTTTACCACATCTAAATGCCTTAACTATGTTTTGCATTATTTTTTCGAGCAAACTATCTTTTTCATTAAAAAAAGTATAAAAAATTGACAGCCAATCAAATATGACTATCAATTTCATAAACTAAACATATATTCCCTCCGTTCTTTTTTTTTTGACACCTTTAACTTTTGGATTTGTTTTTAACCATTCGTCTTATTCAATTTTTTTTTATAAATATCATTTATTTTGTTGTGATTTGTTTTATCAATAGAGGTACTTTAAACATGACTTTTTTTTCGCATCTTTGCATTATATTTTTGAATAAGACAAATAATCAAAGACGTGTCAAAAAATCAAATGTGTCAAACACAAAAAAAAGGAGGGAGTATAATACAACTTTGGAAAATTACTTACGGTTGAGTATGACATGCTTTGTATATGAACCAAAATCATGTGCAACGTCTATAAATAATTCATGCCCTCCGGCTCTAAATAGTTTTGGATAGCTATAAATTATCTACGGCGCAGTATTCATCAATTAATCCGTAGATCGTACCAACGAATACAGTATACCATCTCCAACCGAATCCCATCACGGTTCCCCTTCGTGTCACCGAGAAAAACTCGTTGCCTACGGATTCACTTCACTGTTTCCTGTCGCATATGATTCTTTTTTCCTTCACTTTAGAAAGGAATATATGAATGATACTCCCTCCGTTCCAAATTATAGGTCGTTTGACTTTTTTTACACGTACTTTGACCACTCATCTTATTCAAAAAATTAGTGAAAATATGAAAAAACTCAAGTCATTATTAAAGTACCTTTCATGATAGACTAAATCATAACAAAAATAAATTATAATTATAAATTTTTTAAATAAGACGAATGGTCAAAGTACGTGTTAAAAAAGTCAAACGACTTATAATTTGGAACGGAGGGAGTAGAAAATAAAGGATATAAATATGAAGAAGGCAATAAAGCGAAGGAAAAAGGAACCATAAATTAAATCTAAAATAATTTGGCCACTATTTTTATATCCTTTATTGCCTTCTTCATATATTGCCTCCTTTGGTACAAGGTGAAATTAAATCTCTATGTACTAACTTCTAAGCAAATTATTTGGGATTGTGAAGTGAAAGAAACCATTTTATCTAAGGCTCCCCTAAAGCACCCTCTATCCTAAAATAGGAGATGGATTCTTCCCCTATGTGATTCAACAGCATTCCCTATTCCATTCTCTAAAATAGAGTTTTTCTCTCGATCCCCTTATATGTAGGGGTTCTCTCTTCTTCCCTATACAATTCTCTATATAGGGAACGCTGTTGAAGATGAAAGAAATATAGGGTGAGATTTTTTTTTAAAGGGAACCTGTATATGAGGCTATAAAGGATCAAATTTAGGAATTCCTGCCTAACAGTGGCCAAATTGGCGTAAGTCTATTTTAAGGGGCTTCAGGCAATCCGATATGAGTATCTGCACGTTACAACACAGGTTATTGTAGAAGAGTCCATAAAATCCCAACAATAAGGGGCATAATATCCTATCAAATCTCTAAAACTAACAAAATTTTGGACAATCATCCCCTAAATTTAACATTTTGTAGAGGCGCACATTTTATAGATCTCACAAGTCACCATCCAATCTCCAACAGAACGTAGCTGCTACTCTGAATAAACAACCAGCGAAACGTCCCCCATCTTGAAGTTCAGCACAACCCTGGGAGAGCAGCAAGTGAGCCATATGGTGCTGTTCTACCATTGAATCCATGATACCATAGGGCGTTCATCCCCTTCCCCTACCCCTGCCTCTGCCTCCACCTCTCCCACGACCTCTGTCTCCACCTCTCCCGCCACCTCTGCCTCGACCACCTTTCCCTCCGCCCCGATTTCCACCAAACATATAAAATTCAGCTTTGCCCTGTTTCAACCCCAGGGACTGTACGCCTCTTTTCTTGAAACCCTTGGGCTCTTCGTCACTGTGCTCTTCTTCATGGCGCCTTCTTGAGCTTCTAGAGATAAATGAGATCTCACGTGATCCACCAGGTCCATACTTCAGCTTATCAAGTGCGTTAGAGTTCCCTTTCCTTTCCATTGCAGCAATCCTATCCCTAAGGGGCAGAGCGTCCTCATTAGCAAGGGAGACACTATTCAAAAATGCCTCAGCATGACGTTCATCCTTGACTTCATACAACCTGAAAGGTAGGATACAGCAGCCACTGATTCAGAAACGCAATATGAATGGAGAAGCCATATACCTGTAATATATGAGAAATGCAACTTTTTTGAAAATCAAGTAAAAAAAACGTTCATCTAGATTCCCTAAAAAAATGATTATGACTCTATAAGCTGTTATTACTTCAAATAGGAATACACTCAGGGATCCATTGGTTGACTCGAAGAAGAATATAGTTTGTACTAATCATCATGTGTCAGATGCACCACATACCCTATCCAGGGAATGATGATTTGCACAATAACACATAACACTAGCGGCAAACGTGCAATTCACCCTGACCAAACAAAATAAAGATCTCACCTTATGCGCTTTGAATTTTGCTTGTCATCATCACTGTCAGACTCTGCGGATGCATCAGATGCACTATGATCTGGCTGCTCCTCATCTTCACTTACACTCTCAAAATGTTCCTCAATGAGGCGAGGCTCCTTTATAGATGCTTGCGGGTGAAGTGCAAGGTATTCTTTTGATTGTTCATCAATTTCAAAGTCCTGCCCATTAAGATTGCTGGGATTAGAAAATCACACATGGGAAGCTTCTTATATGAGATCACAGGTTCAGGAGCAGGTTGTGGCTCTTCAGTATGTGCCTTCAGCAGATCAGTTGGCAGATTTCTTCACAAAGGCACAGACTCGACAGCATCATTATTCTTGTCTCTCCAAACTCAGTGTTGTTGATCCACCATGGGTTTGAGGGGGGGGTGTTAGATGTGTATTGGGTTTGTGTATTGGGCTGTGTATATGAGCCTGGCCTGTCCTTTGTTGTATTAAGGTTTTCTAGCCTTCTTCCCGTTTTGCCCTTGTACTCTGTATATATACTAGCCCTTTGGCCTCTAGATGAATACAAGTGCTATTCCTAACAATAATAGTGCCAGCATTTATGTGTATGTAGAAGCTTTACAGTTCACATTTTATTAACAGAGAAAAGCAACATAACAGCGTAAATATCAAGCGTAAGCATACATCCAGAAGAAAACAGGTAAAGCCATGAATTATAAATTCATATTTCTTTTCAAATACCATCTCCTTAAAAATGTCATGTGATGCTAATAAAAACAACACATAATTAGTCTGCTACTCTGCTCAGAAAGATCGGAACAGAGAACACTCCAACAAAATATATATGAATGATACAGTTAAAAAAACCATGGTCCTTCGACATTGAAAACAGGCAAAAATGGACCTCTAATTGGTCAAATGGTGGATTTACTCATTTAGGCGGTTTTCTGACATTACATCACATGTGGCAAATTCACCTGTTTTTCCCCCCTTATCTCTTTCCCTATCTTGCCTTTCCTTTTCTCTCTCCCCTATGGGGCCCACCTATTAGCCATATTTTACCTGCCCTATACTTCTTCCTTGCAGGTGGAGCAGGCAAACTCCTAGCCTTGCCTTGCACCAACACGCCGTGCAGGCTCACTTCCCTCCATGCACCCGCACAACCACATTATGCTATCATGCCCTATGCTATGCTACCTCAGCCCACCTCCCTCCTGGCTGCACCGCACACCATTGGGAAGGCTAGCTGGTCGGTCGCCAACCTGGCTTGTTCCCATCAAGCCACCCCTCTTGCCAGAGTGGAGGGTGTACAGGAGTTAGGCTGGCAGCTAGCTAGCTGCTAGTGGCCACGGTGGTGACCATCATCACCAACTCCCTCCTCTTCAATTTCTCCACTTGAATTGAGAAAAAAATTGATGCCACGCAAGCGTCATGTCACATGTCATGTAGACTGCCACGTCACCCAAGATAAACAACCAAGGGACCAGTGCCCAATATTATCAATTGATGTACTACAGTTACCCAGAATTAGTGTTCAGGCATCAAAATTATGTCAAAACCCATCAGGGACCGAAATAGGACCTTTTCCTATGATATGTCATAACAATACAAAGTTAAGGAAAAAACATAAATTTATTAATACCACACATTCTTCATCTAAACTATTGAAGAACCTTACTTAAGAAATCATTTTGCAAAACTACACATTTTCTTGCAAAACATTAGAGAAAACTAATACTTCCAAGTTAATTAAACAGGATCAAACTAGATTGTGTATATTGGTGGTGGCCCTCTTTGTTGGATGTACAGTTGGATCAGACAGGGAGTGGGTTCTATAAAATGTTCAGAAGATGCGTCATTTTATGAGATGATTTCTGAAACAAGTGGCCGTGACAGTGATAGTTTTGAAAGAGTACATGTGGTTCATACTTCATACATACAACATTTTTATTCTAAAAAAATCAGGTTGGATTCCATACCTTATTTTCAAACATTTCTTTGAAACGTGGATCAGTCAGTAAACCTTTAGTTAGCTCTAGTTTCCTTTTGTTTTTCTTGTTGCTCTTTTTATCAGTATTCTCCAGATCAGCATCCATTTCTTCTTCCTCTCTACGTATATTGTCCACAACGCTCCTGTTAACCTTTGGTATTTTGACAACTTGCTGCATAAGAACAAAAAGATTGATACTCGTTAGGGACATGATAATTACCAGGAGCTTGTAAATATGTGATATATCTAAGGAATAGAAGAGAAAACATACCGTTATACGAGACTGTCTCTGTGCTTCTATTTTCTTTTCCTTCATCTCTTTTTTGAGATCCTCATAATTAACAGTAGCAACTTTAGCCCGTTGCTGAAAATAAATACAAATATTATAACTTACTTCAAACCATCCACCAATACAGAAACAAATACAGATATAGCAAGTCCATATTTATATTCATGTTTCTTCATGATAGAAATTCAGATGTAGTTGACAGCAACCCTATCAGTATTGCTGAAGTACACCACAACACCATGAATAGATAACTACCACTTGCCAACCTCAAAAAATGACCACGGTTTGATTTTCAACCTTGAACTATGAGATTGACCAATTTAAAATCTCAAACTCTTAAAACAGTCTAAAACACAAACCTTGCCCTAAACCACAGCATTTTTGTACGACATGGCATCAACATGCACATCTTTTGACTTGTGTGGATGCCATATCTAAAAACCAGCAAATAAAAAGGGATGGAGAGGAATACATGTCAGTCCCATCCCTGTCTTCTTCCTCTCCCTCCCTACATCTTCTCTCCCACAGTGTTAGCAGCGTGCTCAGCATTTCCACAAGCAGCCTTATCAACAGCCACAGCACCGACCGATAGTACACCCTACCCTCCCATGTGTGTCAGCCCTAGCAGGAGCCATTATCATGTAGCACCTCCTCACGTAGGACGGCCACTCTGACAATATAGATTGACTTGTGGTTGTGGATAGAACAGAAGTGGAAATGAGGGAGAGAGTAAGGGAGGAAGAATGCAAGAATGCCAAATTGCCAATAGAGGCAATAAACTTGGACAGGTTCAGGTGAAGGGGCTATTCTACACCGGTTTTAATAGTTTAGGGATGTAGAGTGAATAGTTATATAGTTTGGACTTGGGAGTTGGGAGGTTAAAAATTGAAGCAAGGTTACCTTAAATACCTTTACCATTAGAACATGGTATAAACTAAAAATCACAGAAAAGAGCCATGTGATCATTTATGTAGATGCCTAGAAAACCAATTACCTTTTTATATAGGTCGTAACGTATCACATATCCATGCAAATGTCTTCTCACAGCATTTTTATCTTTCAACTCAGCAACAGAGAGACCCAATCGCTCCATCTCTTCTTCAGTCAAAAACTTGTAATCATCATAGATCGTGGTTTCTGATTTCTCTTCCATCTCCTCCTGTTCAACGAGGAATGCACAGAATCAAAATATACATGCGATGATTATTAAAAGTAACAAGAAAACTAGGGGAGAAAAAAGACGCACAGTTAGGTTATCAAGATGTGAACACCACTTTGGAGCAGGGCCAAGTGCAGGTATAAAGTGGGCAGGTATTTGGCTATTGTCCAGAGCTAATAGCATTAAACCACTATTACGAAAGATGCAAACATCATTGATAGCACCGCCATCAGGTTCAATGCTAGTCATGTTACTTCCCTACAGCAAAAGGGTGAGGCCAGGTCATCACAAAACAAAGAACGTAATGCCTTGCAGGCAAAAAGAAAAGAAAAATAACACCTTGCAGAGAAGGAAGAAAAGGAACTCACTGTATTAGGATCCCAAACTCTCACTATATGCTTATCAGCAGTGATCAATTTAGGTTCGGAAGAATTAAGTGTCTGGTGCCACTTGATATTTAAGATTGGGCTGCCATACCTGCAATAAATTATAACAGTGATTACATGCTAAGTGGAAAGCACCATATCTTTATTATTGATTACAGTTCAGATTTAGTTGAACTTTTTTAGTAAATTAGGAAGGTTTATAACTTGACCCCCCTTCCCTTACAACTCCTACAGATCTGGAGTTGAGACTCCAGTAAACACAGGATAAATTGAAAAGACATAGAATGCTGTGGCATTTCCATTAATCTAATAGAAAAATAATGACAACGCGTTTGGAATGGAAGATCCCATAGGAATTTCACAGAAAACTCCTCCATAGGGATTTCGTAGAAAACCCCCACATCAGGTGATTGTGGAAGTTTCCCTTCCATCAAAATTCCTATAGGATTCTCGCATTGCAGATGTAACCCAAGGAAACAGAGTTTAATGGTTCAGATCTTTATGAATAGCGTAAAGCCGTAAATAGCCATTTTCAGTAAGGGAAAAAAACTTACATGTGATCCTTAACTCGCAGAGGAGAAGACATACGTAAATCATAAATTGATATCTGCAAAAAATACCAAAATAGTTAAAAGTGTATTGCAAAAAAATATCATAATTTTTAGAAATTTGATTGTTAACGAAAATATATGAGAAGAGAATGGTGCTGCCTATTACAAAAAGAAAATGCTGAAAACACTATTGGATTTGAAAACTGTGTTCATATACAAACTGAGCCAAAAAGTTAAAAATGAAGAATTTAGCGATAGTAACATATCCAATCCATGGTACTAACAAGGGCAATTTTCAGCAGAAAACAGTCCATGTTCTTTAAAAAAAAAGATGGTCCATGCACAGTTACGTTTGTTTAACCGAATTTACCTCAAACAAGTGAACAAAAACCAGATGATGCAGAGTAGGCACCGTCAATTATTTGGACACCCAAAAAATTGTGATTAGAGACCAACATTCTAGTTTTATGTTCAATCTTCAGCTCAGCTAGGATTAAGGGCATGTTGGTTGATAGCCCCAGCTTACCTTACAAAAAAATTGGTCACGCCCAGAAGATTTGGCTGCGTTTTTGGATTGCAACCAAATATTGGCATGGACTTGAAAACTTTGTGCCACCAATTCACTTTCAACACAGTGCCACACAGAACGAGAGCGCCAGATTCCCATGCCCATGGTTAGCGAGCCAACACCAAAGTACAACCATCACATACACGCCCACTTGTAAGCCTCACACTGGATAGGAGAGGCAGCTACTAGGTTACACAGTCTTATTAATTTCATTCCAATTTCCAATTTTCATATCTACTTCATCTTTAGTCCAAATAACACAGAACCAAATTCTTAATTTGTGTAAAACCATAGGCCACCTCTCTATAGTTTTTTGTATATGTTTGGTCCTTAAGTATTCTTTAGTTTCTTTAACTGAAGTTACATTTTATTTGCAATTTCACTCAGGTCAGACGATAAATCAAACAACACCACATGATTTGTCAAATTTTGGTCACTTCTTCACCTTAAAACCAAACAATAGTCATTTATACCCTACCAGACTTTGGCTTCAATCCGAACAGAACAATTTTGCCAATGATTTGGTCATGCCCTAGGTTGGTCATGACCAAAACATTGGCAGGGCTACCCACGGCTCTGAACCAAACACACCCTAATGGACATATTTCATGCAAGATCAACATGGAATCCTGGCGCCTGACTATCTCCACTACTAATAACAGCTTTGGATGGCCCATGTCCAACAAAAACTTTAAATACCAGAAGTAATCATAGCATCAAGCACTGAGGTGAAAGTGACAACGACGATTGCATGACCATACTTACCTTGTTAAAAGGTATATTATGGTCAATTATTTGCAAAAAAATTTAGGTTTTGTTCTTTTGAGCTGATATGAACGGATGAATAGCTGAACAGCTAAAATGACTTAATGTCGAGAACTTCTCAAAATAGTCTCAAGATTTGGATCCATTTCGTTTGACTTGCTTTTTAAAGCGTTAGTACCCACCTTTGAGACAGCAAAAAAACGGACTCAAAATACTCAGAGCATATGTCTTTTCAAAACGTAAATAAGCTGTTAAGACGCTAAGAGCAAAAGAACAGTCTTAGATGGCACAAAGTAACACCATTGCAATAAGTACAGTCTTAATTTTATTAATGCACAAGAATCTGCGAACAAAAACTCCTACAAAAAATGGATAGACATTATGAGAAAGGAGCGTATTCATGTGAGAACTAAGTTGGGGAAAAGAACTTAGCACATTTTTGAAAGTGGTGAGAACTAAACGAGAAGATAACTGATGATGAACCATACCTTTCCTGTGCTGCTCCCTGCTGCCATAAGGTATCCTTGATTTTCATCAAACTGTAAAGATGTGACCTCCTGCAGAGAACCTCCAAAATAATGTTAAAAAAACTACAGTGTTAAGGAAATTATTACTCACTGTTAAATTACAATAAGTCAATAAGATACCTGTCCAAAATCTTCGGGAGAAACAGCTGTATTAATTCTGCCAACAGAAGACTTTCTCCTCATATCAAAGCACTCAACTGCGCCATCCTCACCACCACAAGCAACAAGTCCATGGATTGTACTGAGAGTTCAATAAAAAAAAGAGAGGTTAACATTACTAAATAAACATGCCATTCTCCAGACATACAAGTCAATAAAAAAAGAACTACCTTCGTGAAACCACATTTATTGCTGGTGATTGTGAAGAAAGAGATGCAAGAAATCGTCCCTAGAAAAAGTACATTCAAAAAGCGTGGACATTATATTCTATGAATACTTAAATAAAATGACAAGAAAAGAGCATTATTGTGTTTCTACGTGCTATTAGCAAACTGGCAGTAAGGAGTATGTATATTAAGTATTTTGCCAAACTCAAAACAGAGAATAAACAAAAGTAGCAAGAATGACTTAGATAACTGCTTAACTTTTATTTAATATTGATCATGCACTAGCAGGTGTTAGCTGGAAGAATGACTAATAACCAAATAACTCATGTACAAATGAATGATTGAGGGCTCAAAGCTGACCTGCTCTAGGTTGATTCTATACAGGTCTGACGATGAAGCAGCACACAGTAAATCACAAGACCAGCAATCATAGGCCATGTCCCTTCCCATTCTGTCAATATGGACAATAGCAACACACCAATTTCATAAATGTACAAACAAGGTATGTTTCTGAACATTCGATCACTACCTATGTATGTTATCATCATCGAACAAGGAACTTCTTTGTTTAAACTCAGAATAAGAGAACAGATACACATTGTGTTAAATTAAGAAAAAGTAGTTCATAACAGAAAAAAATCCTTCAGCAGAAGACGAACATTGCATGGGTGACAAGAGTAATAGCATTATGTGTAACTAAAAAAGAAACAGATACATCTGACCAGCCATAAGACAGAAAAGAAGGTTAGATGATAGAACAGACTAACCGTGGAATTCTCAAGCTGTAATGACTTCCATACTTTGCATGCAGGCATACAGAACGGTCAGCACACAAAAACGCAAGTTTTGAGTAGCTATCACCAAGGACCTAAAGAAAGAAAGAATCTGGCTTGTTACATGTAAAATATTATAGCAGATCTAGTCAGCGATAACTGACAAAAGTAATACAGATAGGCATTCATTAGCATGGTAGGACATTTTGAACAGCTACTCTACTGTGACTATTAACATGGTAACACCCTAAAACGCATTTCATATCAAAAGCCTGACCAGACATTTTTATATAACATATAGAAGAAAGCATCTCTGCTGACATTATATAATAACCCATGCTTCTCCTTCACCTTCTGTTCCCTCAGTTACTCATTCTTTCCTTGAAAAAGTAAAAAAACCATCCTCTACATAGAGGAAGAGTTGCCAAAATACCACTCTCCACAAGTGGCTTTGTCAAAATGCCACTCTGCCCAGCTGTCATAGACACAGATGGTCCCACATGTCATTATGATGAGTGGCATTTTAACGAAGCCACTTGTGGGGAGTGGCATTTTGACAACTTTTTCCTACATAGAAAACCCGGAGCAGTGGTGATGTGGGGGCGAATGATGTACTTCGAGGATGCCCCACACACAAAACATGCTGGCGATGTGCATATTGCTGATATTGATGAGATAAATGGAAAGCAAGCTAAATATAGAGCACAGAGCAATATTATATGTTCAAATAGTAAGCACTAAAAGCTAGAGGTCAAACTAACTATGTTAACAATCTTGTTTCTTAAGCACATAAGATCTACTTCTGTAGAATTACAAATTGAAGAGATGCACTTAAAATTAAAAATATTGTTTAGGACTTTAGGTAGAAAACTAATGCGCATACTACATAAATTAATATACGAGTCTTAAGTGTCTAACATTCTGTTTTCTAGAATTAGTAAATACTTGAAAGCATCGTGCAATAGTGAAAAAAGGAGTAGCTTCATCTGCGATACCTGGAAATTTATAATTTCAGAAATCATGTGCCTCTCAAACTTCATTGACAATTCCTTTAATTCATATACTTTAACTTGTGGGGGGTAAATACCTGCCACGCAATACATGTAAGCATGCCAACCTTATGACAAGTGATTATACCAAAATTGCAATATTGAAACATAAGCTGCATAACATAAACCAACCAGTATATTTGTAATATAAAGCTAGATTTGCAAAAATAGATTACATGGATTATTTTCGAATCAACTTTTCATGGGCATGACGATGCTACATTGGATACACAATGCATTTCTTAAAGGCAAGCAAATTCAAAATGCAAGCTACTTAATGCGCCACCTTAGCAGTTTGAAATTTTCTTATCACTTTAAATCAGGCACAAGAGAGTGTAGTGCCCAATGTCCAACCCATACTGAAGCCCAAGCTTTCATACTCGTTTCACTGCTATTTCAAGAAATTGTATAAATAATTGCCTCCCTCAACCGGACTTAACTCTTCTGAGTGAAGCAAGGATAAAAGCTCAAAAACAAGTCTAATTTGAGTTGAACTCATTCCATGGGCACTAGATGAATTAAACTCATTCAATGTAATGCATTTCTTTGGAGCTA
This sequence comes from Raddia distichophylla, assembly GCA_005191435.1. Taxonomy (NCBI): domain Eukaryota; kingdom Viridiplantae; phylum Streptophyta; class Magnoliopsida; order Poales; family Poaceae; genus Raddia; species Raddia distichophylla. The sequence continues at coordinate 692,744 of SPJY01032150.1, read as the reverse complement.
TGTAGTTTAACGTCTTTCCGAGAACAGCTAATCACAGCAACAGTAGTGCAGTAACCAAGATTGACTTGTACCAAGCACACCTACATACCTGATGCAATCACATACTGCTCATCAGGCGTAACCTTGATCTTCGTGGTGGCGGTCTCAAACCTCAGGTCGTGTATCAAATCCAGCCTCCGTTGGTAATCTGATACCAAACAACAAGATCAACAAATATAAATAAATAAAAACTACAGAGCTTCCCTAAAAATGAGGAAGCAAATGGAGCAACTAGGTGGACGAGAGGCGGGTGCCTTGGTCCTTGCGGAGGGAGCGCTTCTTCTTGGCGAGGACCCAGGGGGCGACGTAGCGGCTGCCAGTGAGGGAGTAGAGCTTGACGCCATTGATGGAGGTGGACCTGAGCGTCCCCACGCCGTTGGCCTCCGCCATCTCGCCGAGCGACGGGGCCCTGTCTCGCGCTCGCCGTACTCGCCGACGGCGGCCACGGGGGCGGGGGCGGCGGCGGCGTGAGCTAGGGTTGAAGGAATTTGGAGGAAGGAGACGGCGGCTTGGATGGTGCCCGCGCCGACAACGGAGGAGGAGAATGGCGAGGTAGAAGACGTCCCCGCGAAATTGGGCTAACCGGTCGGATTGGGCCTTCTCGTTTCTTCACTAGTTGGATCTTCAGTGGTTCAGCTGTGCGCTATGGGCTGCCAGCCCATGAGTTCTGTACTCGTGTACGTAGGCTGTTAGGCCTGCCAATCTGCCATGAATTTCCTTGCCTTATAATTTGGGAAAAAGTCTATTTTACCCCCCTTCAACTATTGCAAAAGTTCGGTTTTACCCCCTCAACTATCAAAACCGATCAAATTACCTCCTTCAACCAAAACCACCATGGTTTTGAATGACATGTCATCCTAGTTAGCATTTTTTCTACAAAATAAATTCACAAAATTTAATAAATTGTAGGAAATCATAGGAAGCTCAATAAAATCAAATAAAAATACCAAACAATTTAGAAAATACATAGAATCCAAATATTCAATAAAAGTATAATGTTTATATATATGTAATTATATGCTTTTTTTTGAAGAGTGTCTTTTATTGATTAAAAAAAGAATTTAGGAAAATTTTGTTTGTAGAACATAATAAAAATGCAAAAGGTAAGTGTGCTATTTTGAATGCTGAATTTAATTTTTTAAATTACAATTAAAAGGTCAAACTAACTTTGAATTTGAATTTGAAAATACAAATTAAATGGTAAAGCTAACTTTCCTATATTTCTCTTAGTTTTCTCCTTTTCCTATAAGCCAGACTTATTTTTCCTAAAAGTTCAAACTATTTAATCAATAAAATATATTATAGGACAAATATAAATTTTCATATAATTATGCACATAAAATTATAGTATTTGGACTCTACACATTTTTCCAACTTTTAGATTTTTTTATTCTATTGTTTTGATTTTTTCTACCATTTTCTTCAATTTATTTGATTTATTTGAATTTATTTTTTGAAAAAATTGAATGCCATGTCATCTAAAACCATAGTGGTTTTGAGTGGAGGGGTATCAATTGGAGCAATAAGGTGTGATTTTTCTTCGTTTTAGCCAATAAAACACCTTGTTGCGTCGACACAACGGAGGAAGATGCAGAGCTTTGACTTGGGCCTAAGTCGACGCGGCGATCGTGGCCGACTTGGTGATTTGGGTCGAAAGTAAGGCTTCTCTTCCGGGTTTCCGGTGAGGGTCAAAATAAAGTTGTCAATCGGGGAAAAGGGAACATGTTTTGCCCTTCTTCATTTGCTAGATTTGGTTATTTCTTAGTTGTTTCTTGCGCCGGAGATCTTGGTGGAGTCGAGTCAACTAAGTGTGTTTTTTCCATGGTTATTTCTTTCTTCAGATTGTTCCTCGAGTCAGAGATTCAAGCTGCCACAACTACTTTTTGATATTGATCTTTCAAATATACTTCCCATTGTGGACAATGATGAAGAATATGATGCTATGGTTGACTACGGAGGTTACTAGAGTTCATGAATTCGATGAAGTTAGAGAGAGATTAGGATATGATGGATTGTTAGCAATAGACCCATGTCATGGTCACATTGTAATTTTCTTTTTGTGTAAGGGTTTCTATGTAAGAGGGATACTAATATGTTAATGATAAGTCTCTTTTCTAAAAAAAAAAGGTTTCCTTACATCATCTTTGTACCATCTATCTCGACGGTTTACCCAAGCTGTCAAGGATAGCCACCATATAAGTGTTCCATTACATGCCAGTAGGGAAAAATCTCTTTACGATCCACCTGTCATAAAGATATGTGCTATCATACAACAGATTGGAGCAATTAGCATTAGCATTAGCATTAGCATGCGAGTCTCTAAAAAAGCGCAGTAGCACTTGGATTTTTCCTCTATAATTTCATCCCCTCTTTTATTGAACTAAAATTCTTCTTATTCTATTCTTCATGTACATTCGTGCTACATGGTTTCGAGTTTTTATATATATAAAACAAACAGCCACGGAGCAGCATATGCATTTGTTGGTCAAATTAAAATTTTAGTGTGTTAATCTTGCGACAATTGAATGCAGCGGTGGGGAGACTCGTGGCTCTCCTCCTCTGTACAGGCAGGTCTCGCCGTCTTGCATTGGTACTTGACTTGGCATCGAGGTAGTAACACGCAGGAGGTGAAGCATCCAGACACTCGAACATTTTACCCGATGCTCCTACGTTTGAGTAAACTAAGGCCTTGTTCTTTTTTCGGCGTATCGTTGCGTTAATGTATTACTGTAGCAAATTTGAGAGCCTCGAAAAGAGGTCTAAAGATTATTAAAAAAAATAGTTTTAATATCTTTCAGGACTACTAAAAGTCACAAAAAAATCGTTACAAATTATCACAGCATATAGACTATGTGAAAATAACAAAATTTACTACAGTATTACGCAACGGTACGCAACACTGAAAAGAACAAGGCCTCATAAACAATGAGCATCTAGTTAATAATGTTTGTTTTTCCTGCTGTTTCTTGGTCAATCAATTCATGGAGAGAACAAGGTGCAGATATGTGGAGCCTACCAGCAGGCACATGCATGCCGGGACAAGCCGCTCAGGGGCATTGGACATTCCTCCGTAGGAAAGATTGTTTATGTTATCTGCTAAAGGCCCCGGGGCAACCTTTGCCCGGGTGCCATTGCTTAGTCAACTTTCTGGTTTGCAGCAGGAAGGAAAGCGCATGCGTGGTTTATGGTTAAATAAAAGGAAAGAAAGAGCGAATGAATAATACTTGTAAGAAATTATAACAGAGGAAAAGAATAAAGAAACAATATTCTAATATTTCAATTGTTTCGGATTTTAGAAATTCATCGCTTTTTATTATATTTTTTAGATTGAGTTTTTTGGTCTAGGTATGCTACCATTTTTTTAATGAACTTAAAAAAGAAAGTATAAGAAGGGAAAAGGAAAAAAAGGAAATTTTTAGATTCCCATTTTCTGGAATTTTGAAAATTCTTGAACTTTTTTAAGTTCATCCAAGGTTCTATTTTTGCAAACTTTATATCTCAAAGATTTTTTTTGGACATACAAAAAACAAAATAGAAAAGTGAAGAAATGTGGCCAAAATAGGAAAGAACAAATTATTTTATATTTAAACTTAAAAAAATTTAAAAAATCCAAGCTTTGTATGGATGTTATTTGTGTACCCGTGATTCCTTTTTTTTTTGTGAACTTTCAATATTTTGTTTTTTTTGGCTACCTACAAAAAAACAAAATAAAGAAGGAGAAAAAGGAAAGAGGCAACATAGGGCGTGGGAGGAGAAGAGGCGGGTGTGTAGGGAAAATAAGAGGTGCAAGAGGAAAAGGGAGAAGACATAGATGAGAATAAGAATATTGTTTTCAGATTTCTTTTTTTAATTTTTTTCAAAATTCTCTAACTTTTGTTTATTCTTTGGGTCTATCCACTTTTTTTTCAAACTTTCTATTTTTCATTTTTCCTATGACCTATAAAAAACAAAATAGAAAAAGGAAGAAATATGGATTAGATAAGAAAGAACAAACTATTTTTAAAATTTGAACTTCAAAGAATTTATAAAACATCTAAACTATGGATATTTTTTTGTGCAGGCATGATTCTGATTTTTTTTGTGAACTTTAATGTTTTGGTTTTTTCTACATACAAAAAAAAGAGGGGGAAAAGACAAAAGACATCAGGGGGACGCGAGAGGAGAAAAGACAGGCATGGGTGGAAAAGGAGGGAGGTGGGATTCAAACCTAGGACCTGCACTTTGTGAGCTAGCTGAGTTATAGGTTGTTTGGTTGTCTTCTTAGGCGAGCCTGGCCGATACCAGCTCAGTCAGACTGGTGGCATGCAGGTTGGTGTGTAGGGAAGATGTTGTTTGGTTGTTTTGCACAAACTGAAACAGGATGAGAAGAGAAGATGTTTGGTTGGGCGCGTTAGGGGCTTGCAGAATCGCGTGATGCGCAATTGCATCCCTTGAGCCTGGGTCTCGGGAACGCCCAATTTGGCCGTATCTCCAGAGCCTGCCCCGGATGGGGTAATTGCATCTGGAGAACCTGGTCCATATGGGTGAGAAGGCAACCAAACACCCCTATTTTGTATCTTTAGATAGATGCAAAACTCCAGTGATGCAGGCAACCAAACACATATTAATGAGCGGGGAGCCCACCACACTGGTTATCTAATGGAGAAATTGTTTTATATGTAATGTTTGGATGGACGGCCAAATTTTAGGCTATATGGTTGTTCGGGTGGAATGGATGGTCCGAATTTTTCAGGTGATGTGACCATGGTTTTCGAGTCGTAAAGTCGAGTCGAGTCGCTAGGGGGGCGACTTGTGGACTAGTCGTGACTCGGTCCGACTAGTCGATACAAGTCATTGAGTATAACTTATAATTTATATAAATATATAGCACATTTGTAATGAAGTCCAACTCCAACAGTACCTTCCTCCAACTCCAACAGTACCTTCCTCCATCTCATTAAGATTTAGCTTCATAAATATATAGCAGGGCAGTAGCAAGAACTAAGAAGCAGAGCAGGGCAACAGCAAGAAGTAAATAACCAAGAAGTATAGTAGAGGCCAGAGGGAAGCAACAAGAAGCAGAGCAGGAACAAGTAGGCTAGCAGCATGAAGCAGAGCAGGACTACGCGAAGAGAGGAATGGCGCTGATCCAGATCGACTCTAGGTCCAGGATTTTCATATTGTTGGAGAATGGAGATAGGGAGAGGAAAGAGAACGAGGACCGGAGGGGCAGTCACAGAGGAGAAGGAACCATACCTGTGCAGTATTCGCCAGCGACAGAATGACAGCGGCGGCGGCTTAAACTGGTGGCAGCGGCACCTAGGTTTTGAGAATGGGGGAGGTGGCGGCAAACTGCACGAAGGACGCACGCACGCAGCCCTCAAATGCCTAATTATTCCTGCTTGACCAGGCCGCCCTTGGGTTTTTGCCGCACGGGCCCAAATTTTGCATGTGACCGTGCAAGTCGAGCGACTCAAGAGGCTCGACTAGTCGCGATTAGCCGCCGACTAGCTGGCCGGTAGGGCGACCAGGAGCGCGAGTTGGGTTGGAGACCTCGACTCAGCTTGGAATTGCAACTTGCCGACTAGTCGTTGACTAATCGCGACTAGTCGGCCGACTTTAAAACAATGGATGTGACCGCCCAGAAGAGGATGGGCAGCAACGACCTTTATAGGTAGAATATATGTGGGAGGTATCTATTTTGCAATGGGCTTCATGCTTTCTCATCGGCTAGTGTTGAATGCAATATGATAATTCAGAAGACAATGCTATTCACTCATGCATATCAATCAAGCCTTTGGATACTCTGCCGCTGTGTACTTAACTGCATAGAGCTAGAACCGTTGAATCACTTGTAACATCCCAAATTTTTAAATCCAATTTGGCACGTTAATAATTTCTTAAATGCATGATTTAAAAATGTTAAATCATTTATCATTGCACCATGGCATCATCATCAATGCATGCATTGCATTTAAATTGGAAAATTGATTTAAACCTTTCCAAGCATGCACCCTTGGTGGAAAAATTTAATAATTTGTTTAATGCATATATTATATTTCATTAAAGCCAAATCTCTTATTAAATTATTTTGGAATGTTGGGGAATCAAAATTTTATTTCCCTAAGTATTAATTTATTTAAAAAGGGTATTTGAAAATGAAATGCCCTTGGGAAGTCAGTTAAACTTAAAAGTTTTTATCTCCTCCTCGGCCCAGAGCTGGCCCATTGTCCTCCCTCTCCTTTCTCCTTCCCAGCTCTCTTTCTCCTCTCTGCTGGGCCGGCCCGTTTCCGCCGCTGACCGTTTCCCTTGCCCCTGCTCGCAGTGGAGCCACCGACAGGTGGGCCCCATCTGTCGACGATTGGGATATCGACCCAAGTCAACCAAGGTTCTTCAAGAATGAGATAGGAGACACGCCGAACAACGCGAACAACAGCGAACAGGGAGACAGGGGTTTTTATCCTGGTTCAGGCCTCTCGGGAGAGATAATAGCCCTACGTCCAGCCTTTCTTATATATCAAAGATGAATACAAGAGGTAGCTCGACGAGACGAACAAGTCTCGGCGAGATTATGGTGTATGCGAAGTGCTAAAGCTCTAAGTCAGGGATGAAAACTCTAGCCGGGTCCCTCTAAACGCCTTAGGGGCCCTGCTTATATAGTGCGAAACAAACCGACCTACCAAGGAGTATCGGGCCGGGCTAACTACGAGATCGTAACGAACTCATACATGCCAAATACTACCTACGGTAGATAAGGTAATCTCCTAATCTTGGGGATCACGACCTCCAATCCAATCCGGGAAACCAACGTCCGGGTCTTCACGTAGCCGTGCAGAACTCTTGTTCGAGTAGGACCCAAACACGATTCCTTGGCCATTACGCACCGTACCAGCCAGGAGGCTGTTCGGCAGAGTGCATACGGGCCAGATAGAACCTTCCAGGGAACTGGGCCCTAATAGGCCGTTCGATCGGGCCGTCAGGGAGTGGGCCATAGCAATGGGCCGTAATTTAATCCCCTCGTACAAATTCATTGCCGGCGGTGACCCCCCAGTTAGTCACCTGTCTCGTGGGATGGCACGCTCCGAGCCCGAGTCTTCTATTTAAGTATCGTAGATTCCATTTTTGTAAGCGGCTGCTTATTTTGATGAATGAGAAAATCACCGAAAATCGCCCCAAATATGTGCTTGCGCCCTGCTCTGTTTCCTCTGTTCGTTAACTGAATTTTACCAGATTTGCTACAGTGCCGATTCAGAGAACGTTCTGAATTGCTCTAAAAACAACAGGCACCTTTGCCGCGCCGGTGCGCACGGCGCGTCAAGGCCACTGCTCAATCTCGAGCTGAACAGGCACACCAATCTCAAGCTCGGCCATGTTGCCGCGCCGGCGCGCACGGCGCGTCAAGCCTGCTGTGCTTATTTCTCTAATGCCTCCCTCATTCCTTAATGATCCCTATGAATTATCCTGCTGCTGTTTTTGCCCCAGTGCATGCACACAGAGAGATGCAAATTATAAGCGAGCATGATTAGCTACATGCACCGCGAATGAGTGTGTGTAATTAGTTTACTGCATACATGTGCTTTGATTAAACTATCAGGCTATGCTTAGCATCTCTTGGACCATGAAAAGATTCATGATTAGCTTGGAGTTTGGTCGTTTTGTTATCGAATCTTGTCAAGGAAAGCCATGAAAGCTTACTCGATTAATTGTAACACATCGATGCAAAATGGTGGGTCCTATGTAGTGATGCATGTATCTAGGTAGTTGCAGAATTTTATTTCATCTCACAATTCCCCATTGATTATTCCGAAACGGTAAGCATCCCGTAATAACTTCGTATAGCATACATTATACGAAGTTATACGACGATCATACCGGTGATTTAACGGATCCCGGAAACAACTTCTCCGTTTCAACTCATCACATGCCTCTTGATCCCTGTCATTAAGTCACAGATTATGGCTGATTAGTGCCATGGAACTGTGGTTATGATATCACGTGACGTTGGCATGACATGAATCTCGTCAGCTTATTTAACTTATTTGTCTATTTACTTATTTTTACTTATTTGGAAATGATTTGATTTATTCATCTTTTTTCTATATGAAATATTTTTCTAAGAGCTCTAAAACACAAATCAAACAAAGTACACTCGACTCTTAATTTTATTTTAAAAGTCTCTCAAAGTTAAAAAAAAATACGTTAGATGATGTGGTTATGATTTCACGTGGCCTTGACATTTTTTGGGCTATTACCACAAGGATCTGACGATTCAATCTCACGGTTAATTATAAACCGTCTCTTAAGTGAGACCCAAATTTTCATTGTCCATATAAAAACTCCAATCTTATAACCAAAGCATTCCACCATCGTGTAATAGCATTATGTGTCTGTCCATCTTCTGCCTTGCTGTTCTTGCGGGGGTTCCAAGTTCCAAAACGGCAACCAAAATATTTTAACTATTGGGATGGGAAATGGGATCAAGATTGGGCCTGATCAGAGATCCCCCTTCTACCATTCCCAACGAGCTTCATGAATGAGATGGTTTGCTGGCTTATTTCTCTAATGCCTCCCTCATTCCTTAATGATCCCTATGAAATATCCTGCTGCTGTTTTTGCCCCAGTGCATGCACACAGAGAGATGCAAATTATAAGCGAGCATGATTAGCTACATGCACCGCGAATGAGTGTGTGTAATTAGTTTACTGCATACATGTGCTTTGATTAAACTATCAGGCTATGCTTAGCATCTCTTGGACCATGAAAAGATTCATGATTAGCTTGGAGTTTTGTCGTTTTGTTATCGAATCTTGTCAAGGAAAGCCATTAAAGCTTACTCGATTAATTGTAACACATCGATGCAAAATTGTCACAGGGCTTCACGCGCCGTGCGCGCCGGCGCGGCAACATGGCCGAGCTTGAGATTGGTGTGCCTGTTCAGCTCGAGATTGAGCAGTGGCCTTGACGCGCCGTGCGCACCGGCGCGGCAAAGGTGCCTGTTGTTTTTAGAGCAATTCAGAACGTTCTCTGAATCGGCACTGTAGCAAATCTGGTAAAATTCAGTTAACGAACAGAGGAAACAGAGCAGGGCGCAAGCACATATTTGGGGCGATTTTCGGTGATTTTCTCATTCATCAAAATAAGCAGCCGCTTACAAAAATGGAATCTACGATACTTAAATAGAAGACTCGGGCTCGGAGCGTGCCATCCCACGATCCACATTGCCCGCTGCATGTAACAGAAAAGGACTACTTCCTACTGATACAGACGCACGCACACACGCAATTGCCGGCACTCCGCGTACCAGCAACGTCCACCTCCTGCCTCCGCTTCCTGCGGCATTTGACTGCATTAGAGCTGACCAGATCGAGCTTGACCTGATCAGGATTAACCCAACATTCTCCCCCTTAATCCTGATTTGGGAGGAGATCTCGAACACCAATCATGTATTTCATCTTGGCTAACTTCGTTCTTGAAAGAGCTTTTGTCAGTAGGTCTGCACGCTGCTCCTCTGTACCAACAAAAACTACAGCCACCTGACCATCCTCAATGCACTGACGAATATAGTGATACTTCACATCAATATGCTTGCTTCGACCATGAAAGACTGGATTTTTCATCAGTGCAATTGCTGATCTGTTGTCCACAAACAAAGCCACTGCCTTGTGTGACATATCTGTAAGCTCACTCAACATGTTCTTGAGCCAAACAGCATGACAAGCTGCTCCTGAAGCTGCCATATATTCTGCCTCACATGAAGATAGAGCTACTGTTCTTTGCTTCTGTGATGACCAGGAAATAAGAGAGTGGTTAAGATAAAAGGCCATTCCACTAGTACTTTTCCTATCATCCAAGTCACCAGCCATATTACTATCACTGAAACCAGTAATCACTTCTGCATCTCCTTTCTCATAGCTTAGACCATCATGAATTGTACCTTTCAAGTATCTTAAAATCTGCTTGACAGCCCTTTGATGGATCAGAGTAGGCCTCTCCATGTATCTGCTTGCAACACCTACAGAATAAGATAAATCCGGCCTTGTTTGAAGAAGATACCTTAGACTTCCAATCACACGCCTATATTCAGTCACATCAACTGGTTCACCACCTGCATCTTTGTGTAATTGTGCTTTGAGTTCCATTGGGAACTTTGTAGCATTACACTGAGACATGCCAAATTGTTCAAGGATCTTCTTGGCATATGCTGACTGTTTAAGTGTGATTTTGCCATCTTCTTGTGCTACTTCTACACCTAGATAGTAGCTGAGTAATCCCAGATCACTCATCTCAAACTCCCTCTGCATTTCTTGCTTGAAGTTTGATATTTGCTTGGACTGTGCACCTGTGACTAAGAGATCATCCACATAAACTCCAACTATCACTTTTGTATTGTCATCTCCCCTGACATATACAGCTTGATCTTGTGCACACCTCATAAAACCCAAATGTTTCAAGCAAGCATCTAGCCTTGTATTCCAGGCTCTAGGTGCCTGCTTAAGGCCATACAAAGCTTTCTTGAGCAAATATACAGAGTTCTCTCTACCCTTTACTATAAAACCAGGTGGTTGCAACACATAAACTTCTTCCTCTAAGTCTCCATGCAGAAATGCCGACTTAACATCAAGATGATGCACCTCCCAGGCTCTGTTGGCTGCAATTGCTAGAATCAATCTCACAGTATCAAACCTTGCAACTGGTGCAAAGACCTCATCATAGTCAACACCTGGTTGTTGTACATATCCTTTGGCTACTAGCCTAGCCTTGTATTTGACCAATGCACCTGAAGAATCCCTCTTCACCTTGTAGACCCACTTTAGGCCTATTGTTTTCTTTCCTGCCGGAAGTTCAGTCAGAGTCCATGTGCAGTTCCTCTCAATGGCATCTATCTCCTTTTTCATGGCTTCTTCCCATACCGAGACTCCTGCAGCCTCAACATAGCTACTAGGCTCATCAAACTCAAGTACCATCAGTTCATCATCTGATTCAATTTCAGTATTTTCAACTTGGCTAGTCTGCTGCATAATTTCTATTATGCTTCTAAGCTTGCCAAGTCCTGCATTCCCACTGTCACCTGCATTGCTACCTGACACTATTTCTCCTTGAGCCAAGTTAGTGTTGCTCTGTCCTATAGGAGTTGCTTGAGTGTTTTGTTCATATGCTGCAACCAATTTTGCCCTGCTTCTGGTCATTGGTCCAGCAGGTACCTGCCTAGCTGCTCTAGCAGGCTGTGATGTTTCAGGTGCTGAAGATGGCTCCTGAACATTTCGTGCTGGAATCTCTTCAGATGGACCCTCTTCAGTCAGTGTTACACTCGGTGGATCGGGCACTTGGAAATCAGTGCTACTTCCTGCACTAGAATCCCAATCCCACATGGCCTGTTCATCAAAAACAACATCAGCACTGACATGTATCTTCTTTCTCTCTGGATCATAAAGCCTGCATGCTTTGCTGCCCCTTTCAACTCCCAAATACACCATAGCCTGACTCCTGTCATCCAGCTTCTTTAGATTTGGCTTGGTCACCTTTGCATAGGCAGTGCACCCAAAGATTTTTAAATGTCCCAGATATGGTTTCCTACCCTTTATTGCTTCATGTGGTGTTTTGTTACCTAATGCTTTTGTTGGCAACCTGTTCAACAAGTACACTGAGTGCCTGACTGCTTCACCCCAAAACACACCAGGGACTCCCATACTTTTCAGCAACGATCTTGCCATAGCCATCACACTTCTGTTTCTCCTTTCAACAACACCATTTTGCTGGGGGCTATATGGTGCAGTGAGATGCCTCAGGATACCAGCTTCCTGACAAAGTGACTCAAATTCTGCTGATAGAAACTCTCCTCCTCTATCTGTCCTGAGTACCTTAATATGCCTGCCTAGTACATTTTCAGTTTCTGCCTTGAATTTTCTGAAAGTATCATAGGCCTGGTCCTTGGTCTTGATGATGTAAATCCACATCCATCTAGAGAAATCATCTACTATGAGCATGAAATAGCTATTCCCAGCCATTGTTTGTGGTGTGACTGGACCACAAAGATCAGTATGCAGCAGTGCTAAAGGTTCATCTGCTCTAAAATTTGACACAGCAGGGAAAGAGTGTCTCACTTGTTTTGCAAACATGCACCCTTGGCAAACTTGCCTTGGGTGTTCAATACAAGGCAACCCTTCTGCCATTTCTTTATCAGCTAGCATTTTCAGTGATTTGAAGTTAACATGGCCTAATCTAGCATGCCACAGCCAAGCAGGATCATCTAGATTTGCTAGTAGACACACTGCATTACTACTCTCAATTGATGCCTTGTATAATCTATTTGCTGAACTTCTAACCTTAATCAACAACTTGTTACAGGAATCATACGCCAATAAATAGCCACCATGCATGATTACTTTGTTGCCCCTTTCAGCTAATTGTCCACAACTAATTATATTGCTACGGAGAGCAGGGATGTAATATACCTCAGTGAGCAATCTCTCTTGGCCATTTTTAAACTTCAGCAATATAGATCCTTTCCCTTTGATCTGCACTCTTGAGCCATCACCAAACCGGACGCCCCCTGTCACTGAATCATCCAGTTCATGGAATTTCTCCAATTCCCCTGACATATGGTTACTTGCTCCATTGTCAAAATACCACAGATCTGAGGATGAATGATCTCCACCTAAAGCAAGAGCTGGAGATTCCATCTTCTCCTCATTCAGCAGAACTAAGTCCCTGGACTCCACAACTGCTGACAGCAGCAAGGCTGGTTCTTCCTCCTCTGCTTTTGCCAAATTGACCTCGGCATTGTGCTGCCTCTGCTTGGGTGCCCTGCATTCAGAGGCATAATGCTCAAATTTCTGACAATTGAAACACTTTATGTGACTCTTGTCACGTGTACCTCCCCCGGAGTTTGCAGAGCCATCACGTCCTGGCGCGCCACCACGGCCGCGCCCGCCGCGCCCACGAACACGCCAGCGCCCGTCGCCACCGCGACCGCGCTGGTTGCCTTGGCCTGGTGGAAGAGGACCTCCTCTCCCTTTCTGGCCTGAGGAGCTTCCATCGCCACATCCTCCAGTCTTCTGGCGCACCTGCCACTGCTCCTTAGTGAGCAGGAGCTGCCCATCTGGCTGACCGCTCGCCGTCGCCTTCACCGCGCCGCGCCGCCGCGCACGCAGGTCGTAGGTCTTCAAGCGCCCAAGCAATTCCTCGAACGCCATTGTGGAGGGGTCACAGAACTACTCGATACCGGCGACTACTTGGTAGAAGTGATCGGGCACGGTGTCGAGCATCTTCTTCACTTTCTGCGCACCGTCGAGAGTGCTGCTGGCCTCGACGTAGCGCACCGCCATCCCGGCGATCTTGCCAGCATAATCGTCAAGCGATTCGCCGTCCTGCATCTCCAACGCTGCAAACTCCGCTCGAAGATTCGCAAGGCGGGCATGTTTCAGACGGTCCGCGCCCACGAATCGAAGCTTCAAGCTGTCCCATACTTCCTTTGCCGTTTTCTTCACTGACACATGCAAGAGGATGTCTTCCGGGAGCGATTGCAAGATCTGGGCCCTCGCCGTCTTGCACTTCTTCGCGTCCACGGCCGCCCCCTCCGCCGGAGCAACGGCTTCCCACAAGCCTTCGGCGTCAAGCAGCGCCTCCATCTTGATCGACCATGGAGTGTAGCTCGTCGGCTCCAACATGGGACACTGCAGTGACACACCGCCACCGCGCCCAGTGCCGCTGACACCACCGACGGGGAACAACGCTATGGCTCTGATACCAAATGTTATTTTCAGCGCAATTCAGAGCTTCTTCTGAATCGGCACTGTAGCAAATCTGGCAAAGTTCAGATAAAGAGCAGAGGAAACAGAGCAGGGCGCAAACACATATTTGATCAAAATAAGCAGCCGCTTACAAAAATGGAATCTACGATACTTAAATAGAAGACTCGGGCTCGGAGCGTGCCATCCCACGATCCACATTGCCCGCTGCATGTAACAGAAAAGGACTACTTCCTACTGATACAGACGCACGCACACACGCAATTGCCGGCACTCCGCGTACCAGCAACGTCCACCTCCTGCCTCCGCTTCCTGCGGCATTTGACTGCATTAGAGCTGACCAGATCGAGCTTGACCTGATCAGGATTAACCCAACAGTGCCCCCACGTCATTGGCCGAGCAAGGAAGAAGCCTGCGAGGCTACCCACTGCGGGCCCACCTGCCAGGCCTTTGCCGCGCCGGTGCATGTGGCGCGGCAAAGGTGGGGCCCAGAAAATGCCACGTCGGATGCGGCCGGTCGTGGGCGACAATGTGGCACCTCTGACGCGCCACATGCACTGGCGCAGCAGCATGTACAGGCCACACCAGGCGGCGTGGCGCGGCCAAAAGGGTTAGATTTGGAGATACTTTTGCTGAGGGGTTAAAAATAAAATATTTATTAAAAAGGATTAAAAAATGAAATTTGGTGCAGGCACATGCATGGTGGGACAAGCCGCTCAGGGGCATTGGACATTCCTCCGTAGGGAAGATTGTTTATGTTATCTGCAAAAGGGAAGCAAATCCTCTGCGGTACTGTCCTCTGACTTTGGGCCACTGACAGGAGTCCTGTCCAGGATCTCGTCGATGCAAAAGGCCCCCGTGGCAACCTTTGCCCGATGCCATTGCTAGGTCAACTTTCTGGTTTGCAGCAGGAGGGAAAGCGCATGCGTGGTTTATGGTTAAATAAAAGGAAAGAAAGAGCGAATGAATAATACTTGTAAGAAATTATAACAGAGGAAAAGAATAAAGAAACAATATTCTAATATTTCAATTGTTTTGGATTTTAGAAATTCATCGCTTTTTAATATATTTTTTAGATTGAGTTTTTTTGTCTAGGTATGCTACCATTTTTTTGTATGAACTTAAAAAAGAAAGTATAAGAAGGGAAAAAGAACAAAGGAATTTTTAGATTCCCATTCTCTGGAATTTTGAAAATTCTTGAATTTTGTTTAGTTAATCCAAGGTTCTATTTTTGCAAAATTTATATTTCAAAAAAAAATTGGACATACGAAAAACAAAATAGAAAAAGGGAAGAAATGTGGCCAAAATAGGAAAGAACAAATTATTTTATATTTAATTTTTAAAAATTTTAAAAACATCCAAGCTTTGTATGGATGTTATTTGTGTAGCCATGATTCCATTTTTTTTTTGGTGAACTTTCATTTTTTTTTCTACCACAAAAAACAAAATAAAGACTGAGAAAAAGGAAAGAGGCAACATAGGGCGTGGGAGGAGAAGAGGCGGGCGTGTAGGGAAAATAACGAGGTGCAAGAGGAAAAGGGGGGAAGACATAGGTGATAACAGGAATATTCTTTTCAGATTTCTATTGTTTTGATTTATTTTCCAAAATTATCTAACTTTTTTAAAATTATTTTGGCCTATCCATTTTTTCCAAACTTTCTATTTTTCATTTTTTCTAGGACCTATAGAAAACAAAATTGAAAAAGGAAGAAATATGGATTAGATAGGAAAGAACAAACTATTTTTAAAATTTGAACTTCAAAAATTTTAGAAAACATCTAAACTTTGTATGGATTTTTTTTGTGCAGGCATGATTCCGTTTTTTTTTGTGAACTTAATGTTTTGGTTTTTCTACATACAAAAAAAATAGAGAGGGGGAAGACAAAAGACATCAAGGGGACACGAGAGGAGAAAAGGCAGGCGTGGGTGGAGGAGGTGGGATTCAAACCTAGGACCTGCGCTTTGTGAGCTAGCTGAGTTATAGGTTGTTTGGTTGTCTTCTCAGGCGAGCCTGGCTCATACTAGCTCAGTCAGATTGGTGGCATGCAGGTTGGTGGGATGCAAAAGATGTTGTTTGGTTATTTTGCACAAACTGAAACAGGTTGACAAGAGAAGATGTTTGGTTGGGTGCATCAGGGGCTTGCAGAGTCACGCGATGCACGATTGCATCCCGCGAGCCTGGGTTTTGGGAACACCCAATTTGGCTGTATCTTCACAGCTTGGCCCGAACGGGGTAATTGCATCTGGAGAACCTGCCCTAGATGGGTGAGAAGACAACCAAACACCATATTTTGTGTCACTAGATGCAAAACTCCTGGGATGCAGGCAATCAAACAACCTATTAGTGGGCGGAGAGCCCACCACACTGGTTATCTAACGGAGAAATTGTTTTATATGTAATGTTTGGATGGATGGCCGGATTTTAGGCTACATGGTTGTTCGGGGGATGGATGGTCAGGATTTTCCAGGTGATGTGACAGCTCGGAAGGGGACGAGTAGCCACGACCTTTATAGGTAGAGTATATGTGGGAGGTATCTATTTGCAATGGGCTTCACGCTTCTCATCAACTAGTGTTGAATGCAATACGATAATTCTGAAGACAATGTTATTCACTCATGTATATCAATCAAGCCTTTGGATCCTCTGCCGTTGTGTACTTAACTGCATAGAACCGCTGAGTCACTACATGTGGGCCCAGAGGGTGGTGGGGCCCACGGGGCCCCACATGTCAGTGGCATAACGGCTCTCTGCAGTTACAGCAGAGGATGCGCGCTCATCAATCAACAATAGAGAGAGAGAGAGGGTATCACTTAAGATGTTACTTCCTTCGGTCATAAATATTCAATCTCAAGCCGGATATTGAGCTTGATTTTATGTCGAGCAGATCACGAGCAACATGATTTGGACTTGAATGCTCAATTACCTAGACCACACAATACACCAACAACCCCAAATTACCCTATATTTATGGGTCGTGTGCCCAAGTGTTTTTTTTGAAAAGACTAGGAGGTTACATGTAGGCATATATTACTCAAAAAGGGTATGCAAAGAGATATGGCATTAGCCTGAGTAAAAAGGGAAAAGAAAAAAGAAAATAAGCAACAAGAGCTTGAGCTAGCTAGCTCAAAGTTTATCTCCATATCCGAGATAAATGTTAGAGCATCCACATCTGCTACTCTATCCCCACCCTCTATTTCACTATTAGAGGGTCCATCTATCCTTCCCTCTAAATTTTCTTCAGACTTTACACTGCACTCTAAAAAATTCCTTTCTGATATCAGACACTCTATCCAGAGCTACAGTATTATAGAGTGCCTGCTACGAATGCTCTTACATCCCCACTTAGGCCTTACTTTTTTTAGCTGAAACTAGCCTAAAATTATAACCTAAAAAAGGTATGACCATTAGAGAGAGCTATCAGAGAATAAAAAAAATGTAAACAAATAGTTTTAGGAACTTTGAGCATAACCATTTAAAACCGGACAAAAGCAACTATATCGTCTTACTTGTATTTTTAAAAATGATAAATTTTCAATAACAATTTTTGTTTTTAATTTAAACCGAAAACAACCAGGCCTGAGAGCATCCACATCTGCCACTCTATCCCCACCCTCTATTTCACTATTAGAGGGTCCCTCTATCCTTCCCTCTAAATTTCCTTCAGACTTTACACTGCACTCTAAAGTGATGCATATGCCCCAAAAACTCCACAAAAACCCAGTGGAAAAAATGCTGGAGAAAGAGTACATAGCATACGTTTGATGTGCGCACGGATTTGCCTCGTTAAAAACCTCACGTGAGAAACTTCATTGAAAACTCACTTAAGGGAAAAAGAGTACAGATCCACCCAACGTTTCTTCATATTCATGCATTCGTTCATTCAAGTTGGGTACTCGAATTTCGTGTTCAAGATTTTAATTCATAACATGTGAAGTTTCTCCTCCTGAATTATGCACTTCTATGAGTCTTCTTATTTCAATTCCTTTCACTCATCTTTTAAAGATATATGCAGAGAATGACTTATCAAATAAGTCTGCTATATTCTCAATTGACTCAATGTGCATAAAACTGATTCTTTTCTTGGGGTTCAAATACTTAATAAATTTTCCTTCACATATACAGTCTACAATTATGCGACACATGCTGCATTATTTTCATAAATGATACTAGGAGTTCATTCATCGTACAATCCACATGACTGAAAATATGAAATGACCTGCTTCAAAGCCATGCATATTCATAATAGGCTTCATTCAATTCTATGATTTCCGAGTGGTTTGTCGACATTGACATAAAAATCTGCTTTGACGACTTCTACTTAATTTCAATTCTTACCACATATGAAACATATTCATATTCATATCTTGATTCTTTCATTCCAAGATTTCTCTTTCTTTAAAGGTATCGAAAGATGTTCTTGATTCTTTTAAATGCCCTTTTTGTGCTCTGCATTATACCAAGTTGATAAAATTAACGGCAACTGTAAAGTACAGCCGGCAAATGTATTGTACTGCCGTATGCTATTCATGAGGTATATGAGCCATTCAAATTCTGATACAGAACTTCATGTATCTAGACATCCTTCCCCTCATCCCTATGTCTGTACAGATCTAGGTCTATAAGAAATGACCGACCAAACATTGGGTTTTCATGGGTACACCTTCTCAAAATCAATCCTTTACAACACGATCAACGTGTAGGTTGATTGGTGTAGCGAGATTCATTTGGCATATGCTCAAGGTGTTAACCCAAGCTGCAACGGCCAATCCATTCATCGTTTTCTCATACGTCAAGTATATGCCTTATTCTTTTCTTCAGTCTGTATGGTAATATAAAGAATTACACTGTACAGATTTCTATTTGCTCTATTTTGGTTTCGGACAATGATACTCATGCATCTTCATATATAAGTCCATCCAAGTCTCATTCTAGTTACAACATCCATTCAATTTATTTTCTTTTCTCAACTTTCAGTTGAGTACTGCCATTGAGATTAAGGGTATCTAAAGGTTACACCACCCATGACCGGGGAGTAAGTTTCTTCGTAATTTCCCTAAGCCATGCCGGGCCCAAGTCCGGCCCGTGCCGGGCGTGCTTCTTCAACAGAAACAGCCGCGCCGGCTCGTGTCCTCCTCCTCGTTGCCATGGCGCTGCCAGCCTAGCCCACGCTGTCCACCCTCCCCTTCTCCCCCCTTCCCCTCGCCCGCGTCGCCTCCGTCGACCCACCGCCCCACCCCCGGGATCCCTCCTTCCCAGATCCCGCGCACGCCGGTGGCCCCCCCGCCGCCGGCGCCGGAGCGGGAGCGGGAGCTGTAGCGGTAGCGGTTCCTTTCCTCCCCCGTCCAAACCCTAGCTTCTGTTCCGCCCCGGAGGCCGGAGATCTGACTGATCCGGCGCCATGGGGGACTTCAACGTGGCGCTGGTGATCGTCGCGGCGGTCGTCAGCGTCCTCGTGCTGCTCGTCAGCGTCTACCTGCTCGTCAACTACCAGCACCCCGACGACAACAACCAGGCCTACTTCCCCAAGCTCGTCGTCGTCCTCGGCATCACCGTCGCCGTCCTCTCCATCCTCATGCTCCCCGCCGACGTCGCCAACCGCCAGGCCTGCCGCCGGGCCATCTACAGCGGCGCCTGCTCCCTCACGCTCCCCATGAAGACGCTCTGGCTCGCCGTCTACATCGTCGACGCCGTCCTCGTCTTCTTCGTCATACCCTTCGCCATGTTCTACTACGAGGGCGACCAGGACAAGTGCGCCTTCCTCTCGCTCTCGTCCTCCCTTCCCTCTGCTGCAGCTCCTGTTCGAATGAAAATGCGGGATTTTTTCCGCTGATTGGATCCGCCTTGCTGCGGGCAGGTCCGTGGCGAAGAGGCTCAGGACCGCGCTCATGTGGGTCGTCGCGTCCGTGTTGGTCTGCGGCCTCATCCTCGGTATCCTATACGGTGCGTCTCAGTGTCTTCGCCAATTGTTTCCTTGCCCGCTTAATCTCAGTTTAAATTCTCGAGTAATGGAGCGAGATTTCAGATCAATTCTAGTCTGCAATGTGGTCCGTTTCATCTGAATCTTCAAGTGGCCATGAGTCTTGCTCCGCAGTTCAGCCTGAATTGGAGCCACCAGCATCAAGCTCTGAGCTTTAATGCTGTTTTCTTGTGAACAATCAATTATGTACGGCTGGAAGCGGCCAGATCTGAGACCGAGTTCATCTTGTTGCTGCTTTGTGGTTTCCTTTCTATGTCTCTGTCCGTGGTGCTCATTAGAACTACAAATTATCTACTGCTCCCTTTTTTTTATATAGTTTATGTCAGGGTTAACAAAACCGGCGGAGTTCTCCGAGCCGGCAATGGCGCGGAGCCGGTTAACCACGGTTAACCGCGGTTTACCGGCAGTTCCGTACGATTTTTGCCCTAAATTCAAAAGTCCGTCTTTCCGGTTTTGTTCGCGGTTAGCCACGGTTTTTGACGGTTAACCGGCGGTTTTTCGCGGTTAGCCGCGGTTTCTGAAGAAAAAATGTCAAAAAAGGTGAAAATTGATAAAATTCTTTAAAATATGCATTAAAAATTTAAATTTTTAAATTTTGTTTAACCCAAAATGCTTATAATAAATAATAGTATTTTTAGGAATATTATGTATATTTTACGTTCGAAAATTATTTAAACGAATTTTGCCCAAACCCCCAAACCCTAAACCGCCGGTTTACCTAACCGTGCCCCTGCGGAGACGCGGTTAGCCGCGGTTAACCGCGGTTAATCGGCGGTTTTGTGAACCGTGGTTTATGTAGCTTACATTTGGTTATTCTTTAAGCTAGAAAACCTAGACATGTTTGTTTTTATATCCTGTGTTTTGAACTTGTTTCTTTTGTCAAATCTTGTGAATGCTGTTGTTAGAATTTACAAGGGTTCAGTTTTAACTGAAGGGGACGAAAATTACTGCATGCTTATAAGGGCCATGCATCCAGTAATGCTGGCTTCTTACAGCTTGTGTGATGTTATTCACTTACTCGACTGCATTTTCACTTTGCTGCTACAGGACTTGTTGGTAAGGTGGATTTCACTGTCAGGCACCTCTCCTCATCAGTTCAGACATTTCCAAACTCGTTTACTGGATTCTCAAGTGGTCAACCTTGCATCAGCCCACTGACCCGTCAGGTTAACCCATTAATGGAATTATGCTCTCCTGTGTAAATTATGTTATTTGCTCTCAACAGAAACATTTTTTTGTTGTTGTTGAAATGCATGTCTAATTCCCCCCTTATGTGCCTCACTGCGAGACGATTAATTACTTAGATGCCTGCACACCTATTTGTTAGCTTCTTCTAGTTCACTGTATCTTGTATTATATCAGGCAACTTGATTTCTTTTTGGTTTGCTTCTTCAGTGTTCAGCTTTTACTGCACCAGCTAACTCTGAAACAACTTGGACAATGCGTGCTACCTTCCCTGAATATGTGGTTGCCCTCGCTACTATTGTTGGATCTGTGCTTTTCACAGTGAGTTTTCCCTCAGCCTTAGTGATGTGCTTTATAACTGTTTTGCATAAGCTAAGTTATGGTTTGCTGCTACAGGTTGTCATTTATCATGTTATATGCAGTGCAAGCTGTAGTAAAAACAATTTGAACAATTTGTTCTTCCATCATCCAATTCTGTTGTAATTATTCATCTTTGTTTACACTTTTTCCTTGTCTTTACTATGTTTTTTGTGTGGTAGATATTCGGTGGTGTCGGGATTGCTTGCCTTCCATTGGGGCTTATATTCTCTTTTGTCCGGCGCCCAAAGGCTGTCATCACACGCTCACAATATATAAAGGTGTGTATTAAGATATGATTCATTTTAATCATGAAGACTTGAAGAGTGTTTAGATCCAGTCCTCCACAAAAACTTTTTTTTTTGTCTATTATTTTCTGATTTGGGTATTGATCATCCCTTGTACATAATATGTTTCATGTAGGAAGCAACTGAATTAGGTAAGAAGGCCAGGGAGCTGAAGAAAACAGCTGAAGCCCTTCACCAAGAAGAGAGAAGTGGGAACAAGGGCAGGAAATGGCGCAAAAACGTGAAGGCTGTTGAGAAGGTGTGCAAATATGCAAGCCCTACAAATGGCTTGATATCATTTGCAGCTGTTAATTATTTTTAGCTCTACACACTAGCAAACTTATCTTTTTGGATTTGTGATGAGGAAGAGGCCAATTCATTGTATAATTTTTTTGTAGTTGAAAATTTTACATTGAGTTGGTATCCATTTTCATGCTACCTGTAGTTTCTGTAGTATTTTTGAATTATGTATTCTCTGTTTACCATAGTAGACTCTTTCTGTAATGTTATATTATGCTATTATGTTGAACTTTGCCATTTTAATCACCAGGAACTGTTACTTCTGGAAGATGATATGAGGGCTCTAGAAGAGATGTACCCTCAAGGAGAACAGGTGACTGAATGTGAATCCCATGTTCATTGGTTTCAATGGTTATTAGTCGTGCTGTCTTGACATTCATTATGGTGCAGGCTGAGACTACCTGGGCTTTTACAGTTCTTGCTTACATTGGAAAACTCGTATTCGGCGTTGTTGGGTATGTGTAAATATGTTTTAATTTCTAGAATGTAGTTCTATATTAGTCTAACCCTTCCTTGAGGGCATTCTTTTGACAGTGATTTTGTGTTTTCAGGTTAATTGTGTCAATTGCTTGGGTTGCACATATTGTCATATACTTATTGATTGATCCTCCTCTATCTGCTTTCCTGAATGAAATCTTCATAAAGCTGGACAGTGTTTGGGGTGCATTTCTAGTCCTTGGTATTGTTCTTAGCTTCTCTATCAGACAATAGTCTAATTCATCTTCCGTTTTCTACACCAGGTCTGCTTGGGACTGCTGCTTTTGCATTCTTCTGCTTCTATCTCCTCATCGCAGTGATTGCTGGGGAAATGATGCTTGGCCTGAAATTAGTCTTCATCACCATTCACCCAATGAAGTAGTTGACTCATCCCATGACATATTCTTTTATTTGCAGTATGCATTTTGTCATCCATTAACAATCCACTTAACTCATTTCAGATGGGGAGGAACTTTGATGAACTCTTTCTTGTTTAATGTTGGACTTATCCTACTTTGTTCCATCAGGTATGCTACTGAGGCTTGTTTAATGTTGGCTTTCTGATATTTGTAGTTCTAGTGAAGTGTTTATGGCTGTGAATTTTTTTCGCAGTGATGAACATAATGGTTATTACAGACTGCTGTATTTACCTGAATTGTTTCCATACATAACATTAACATCAGGGAAGCAGAAGTGGTGTCCTTTATTAGTCAGTAGTAGTGTGACACATGGAAGCACACATTTCGAAAGAACACATGGACCATGGAGCATGAACCTAGCTTGAGTGATATTCTGACATTAGTTAAGATGGAAAATGGCTTCTGCATGAACATGAAATTCATTGATTTTACTATGTTTTCCAACCTCAACAAACTGTGTCGGCAATGCCTATTAGTTTGTTCCGCTGTAGTTCTTGTTTGCGAAAAAGCCCTCTCAATTGAATTTTCATACTTGTTCTTTATGCAGTGTGATTCAGTTCTGCGCCACAGCTTTTGCTTACTATTCACAAGCAACTGCAGCTCAGGAGATCTTTGGCCACACACTGCAGTCTCTTCGTGGAATCAAGTATCTCTACAAGTAAGTCTTGAATTAGCATGAAGTCAGTACAAATATCAATCTGTAGTTGTTGCTGGAATAGTTAAATGGGCCATAATGGTGGACATCAGAGTGTTACTTGAATATATTCTGATTGTTAACATCTGAATATGCAGGTACAATGTTTTCCAGTATGGCTTTGTTGCTCTTGCCATACTCACGCTCTTTTATTATGCAATTTTTGTAAGTCCATCATTCTGAAGTACCCAACAAATTCACATAAAAATTTTTAAAACGCGAGCTTACTTATTTTATTCGTGACACGTACAGGGATGGCGAAAGAGGAAACCTACAGGAAGGTTCCAACTATCAAATTGATTTGTGGTTTGCTCTGTAAAAGAAGCCTGACGATTTCGACAGCATATTTGTTCGTGAGTGATAGTTTGGTTAGAGATGTATATGAACCTCCAAACTTGCTTTCTGGGAGAACTGGGGAGCTACCATCGGTGGTGTAAAGTAGCGGTCATGAAAATCTTGAAGATGAAAACGGAGAACTTTCAGTTGTCCACGGGCATGGATGTTAAAGAGTAGAACCCAGTTGCCTTTGTAATGTACACATTTCTCGTCCCTGGCTCTTCTTTTCCTTATGTATTATTATTTTATAATCGGCTGATATTCTTGAAGATGATGGCTCCTTAGAGAGATGTTTGGTGTGATTGGGTGCCCCTTTTCTTCTTCTTTTGATGTTTACTTATCGAGTTAGGTCAGTTCATTTCTTTCATATGTACCATACTGTGATTATCACACAAACTTCTAGATTGTCTTAAGGATGTCTTGATCATCTCTGTTCCTCTGTCTGTCTGGAACTGATTGTAGTTTGCTTCTCAACTGCGAACTTGCCTTTCATGCAAATCGTGCCTCAGATCACTGCCAAAACAATAACAAGCCTTTTTGGTTTTCGATGTGCTTGTTGCTGGGCTTGTTTGCACCGTGATCTTCTGTTTCCTTTTTGAAAGTTCGTTATAAAGTTTACCGGATGGAAAGTCCAATCCATGAACTCATCTTGTAACCGAAATGAACTCATATCCGATGTTAAATCCAAAATGTTGAGCCAGTTTTCAAAGTGCGAATTATCGGTTTGAACAAACGCCATAATTATACAACAAAACGCAACTCGTACAAAAATGTAAAAAGTCGAAGAACAACTTCAATGGAATAGAAATAAAAACCTTGCACCAAAAGAAGTGATCTTTGCGGAATCGACTCGAATCTGGGTATCTATTTTTTCTAATAAAAAAGTATATCTATATCTATTTCTCCACATTTCTTAATATCAATCACTAGAGTCTAGAGCGCCTGCCTCCAATGTGTAAGTCACTCATCACCTCGTTGTGTCATGTCATAGTGTGACCTTAGCTAACCTTACGCTGTCCAGTACGTCTTGACGGCCACGAGGATCTTCTCCCTCTGCATCGGCCCGTCCTCATGGTCCACGATCCGGCTCTCCCATCTCATCCCGCCGGCGAGGTTCTTGATCTTCACCAGCACGTCGACGTCGTCCCGGAATATCGCCGTCCCATCCGGCCTCAGTATCCGGTCCATCTCGAGCAGAACGTCCTCCATTTCACATCTGTCAGACAGATACAGCATGGCACAAGCATGCCAGTGAGCTCCATTGTCTGAACCTTCTGCAAACTTCAGTCTTCAGAACGAGCGAAAGATCATAAGATGCAGCACCTGTCTTTGTACATTGTGAACACGGAGTCGGCATGGATCAGATCGTACGTTCTAGGGTAAGTTGACATCGCCTCACACCTGCAAATTCGAAGGGTTTTTTTTTTCACTCGCTGGAAGTCTGAATGTTTGTTAAATTCTGAATCTTTGGCGGTATACTGAAGAATCTTGCCGAGATTTTGGAGCGAGATTGCTTACCAGTCTTGGTAGGTTCCGATAAGCCCTCGCTCGTAGATCGCGCCGAGCGTGTTGGCGGCGGCGGCGGCCGGCGGCACGGCGTTCATGACCCAGACGGGGTCGCCGACGAGCGCCGCCGCGAAGCCGCCGAGGCCGGCGTTCATGTCGAGCAGGTTCCTGTACCGGCCTCTCTCCGCCAGCCCGGGGCTGACGGACTTGTACCTGCCCACCCGCCGCTTCCACCGCTCGGCGTCCTTGTAGAAGGCGTCCACCGTGATGCCTCCTCCCAGGCCGCCGCCGGCGATCCTCGGCGGCGGCGCCGTCAGCCTCTCCGGCCACCTCTTCACCTCCCCTCCGGCGACGTCTCCTGGGCCGGAGACCTCTGGTAGGGGAGTGATGCACTCTTCCATGTTCACGTACCTTCGAATCATTTCCATGTGCAACTTTGTCAGTCACTTGCCAAGCTTAGCTATATGATTTCAGCGTCTTCCCAAACAGGAAATTATAGTTTTTTTCCTCATTATGCTCGCTGAACTCTACCTTCGTGCTCTTTTGGTAAGTGAAAACCAAATCCGGATTAACTCGATGTCTCAAACTGGTAAAATTGGGCACAAGTGTTCGGTTAACTTGTTGGTTTTGGATGGTTTTCGCAGACATAACAATTACGGTGTTCAGCCAAAATCTGTGTCATGCTTTAAAAGGATCATTTGTGTCTAGGTTTACTTAAGAGCCCACTTATTCTAGTCTTGATTTTCAGGTACCAAAATGAGATCATAATAAAGTTTGAAGAAGGAAATGAATTAACGCTTAGATGTTTGCAGATGAGAAACATACCAGCCAGCATCAGGGTCTTGGGTGGCATTGCAGAATGGAAGTGTGCCATCAGCCTTGCAGCTGGCATGGTTGACTGGCTTCTGCCAGACCGCGATGTCACCCTTCTGCTGCACCTTGGTCCAGCAGAGCCTCCGGGCAATGGCGTCGACGGCGGCCTGCTCGGAGCTCAGGTCCTCCGGCGTCCTCTTCCACCCCCGGAAGTGCCTCTCCCAGTTCACCGGCGGCCCCGACAGGACCCAGTGGCCGCCGGGCCGGAGAACCCGGTCGACCTCGATCATGTACAAGCCGTCTGATCAGAATGATCGATCAGTATGTCATTGACAGGGGGAGCGACGAGCAACCAACCATTTCCAAGGAATGAAGCTGGCATCGTTGTTAAAGTGAATGATGGCCCACTTTGATTTGCGGTTATGGTACGATTCTAGTTCAATTTACAATTTTTTTTTTATAAACCATTCACTATAAATCACTGTTACAGTTAGGGCGTATACAACCAAAAATAATAGGAGCGGCTGAAGTTTAGCTCAAAGCCTAAGGCTAAAGTTTAGCCCCTTCTTCCCTTCTATTTTATGCTAAAAATTATAGGTGGATTTAAGGTAAGGCTCCACTGTCCGGTGCTAGATCTGTCCTGGCTACAGGGAATGGTTTGTGTAAAAATAATACTCCTTCCATTTTTTTAGTTTGACGCCTTTAACTTTTAAACACGACTTTAACCATTCGTCTTAATAAAACATTTAGTGCAAACATGCAAAAAAATAAGTCATGCTTGTCGACGGTTGGATATCGGTCCCAAGTCAACTAAGGTTCTTAAGAAGGGGAGATAGAAGACACTGTCGAGCAGGACAAACAGCAATCAACGAGCAGCGAACAAACACAAAATTTTTATACTGGTTCAGGCCTCTTCAGGGAGATAATAACCCTACGTCCAGTGTTTCTTTATATGAAGAAGGATTACAAGGGAAAACTCGGCGAGACGAACAGGTCTTGGCGAGATTCTAAGTGTACAAGGAGTAGTATTCGATCTATCCAAGTCTGGCTAATTTTTTTCGCCCCTCTACACGCCGTAGGGGCTTGGTTTATGTAGTATCGAACAACCGACCTACCGGAGGATAATCGAGCCGGGCTGACCGCGAGGGCGTAACGGTCTCGTAACGAATTCGTACACATGCCAAATATATCCCGGGGTAGATAAGGTATATCTTCAATTCTTTGGGATCACGACGTCTACTCCAATCCGAAAAACTTACGTCCGGGTCTTCACGTAGCCGTGCGGAACTCTGTTCGAGTCGGACTCGAACAAGAAGCTTAGGCCGCCACGCACCGTACCAACCAGGAAGCTGTTCGGCAGGATGCACATGGGCCTAAATAAAGCCCTCTAGGGAGCAGGCCTTAAGAGGTTGTTCGGTTAGGCCGTTAGGGAATGGGCTATGGCGATGGGCCGTGATTTTATCTCCGACAATGCTTAATATAGTTTTTTAAAATAAGACGAATGGTTAAAAACATGTAAAAAAGTTAAAGACATCAAACAAAAAATAACGGAGGGAATAACTTTTACAAACCGAACCAAAATCATACCGGAAAATGCATGAACCAAAGAGGAGGGCCGATAGGAGGGAATCAAGCTGCATGGAGTTGCACATACTGTACTTGTTCCAGGGGATGAGACAGCGGGAGCAGTGGGCCATGTCGAAGGCGCGGGCCGGGTAGGGGAGGCGCTTGGTGGCCATGATCCCCAGCATGGCGGGGACGCCGCGCTCCAGGGCGAAGAGCACCTGCGCCTCGTGGGTGTCCTTGGGCGCGAACGACATGGCCAGCACGTCGCGGGACAGCAGGTACGCTCCCCAGCTCGCAACCTGTGGGTCATCAGAGTTCAGAGGTAGATCGATCGATGCATTAATCGTAGTGAAGTTTCAGGCTCGCGATCAGTTAGATGCACAGATTTATCGAGAGGTGAGAAATTTTATTAGTGGATACCAGTGAATATGGACAATCCTTCTCTTTAGTTTTAATTTCTCATATCGATACTAGTATTGCAGTATATGGTTTCTGAGATCTGAATTCTATCAATACTCTAATATATATGTCGATGTCTACTGGAGATCAAATGCTAGATGCTAGAACCTCTCTCAGCTTATCATCTTTTTAATCTCGATGCCATTTCTCAAAGCTATTAATAAGACAAGAGCTTCGAGAAAGCTCTCAAACTTCAAAGCTTCAAGCTCAAAAGAGCATGAAGCAACAAAAAATTACGTGAGAAATTTCTTTTTTACGTATTTTGTTTTGGTGGAAACTATTCGTCAATCTTCTTAACTCCATTATCAGAAAAAAAAAAATATCAACCTTCTCAACTGAATCTTTGTGTGTCGAGATGTACACAAGCAGTTAAAGCTAACCACCTGCCATCTGGTTAGGTACCGTAGGAGAACGTTCTTATTATCCAACCAAGCCTGCAATCAGTAGACAAAGCCATGTGCACACAGAACCCTAGTCTTGTTTCAATCCTCCGATCGCCTTGCCAACACCCACTGATTGAGACCTAACGTCAATTAGTTCCTTGCCCGTTTCTGAAGTCTCTTCGTCTCACCAACTCCAATGTGATTCAGAGAGTACTTAGTTGTTGACCTAAATCAGCTCAAATCCACATCCACACGCTGATCCAGGTATCATCCGACCGATGGTTTTACTTTTCTCGATGCAATACATTTCTACACGGAGTCACGAGGATATTGTAATAGAGAGAGAGAGTACAAAATTAAACACTGTATACTGGTTGTTTGCTCATAGTGGATTTCCATGGGCATATGTGGCTCCACACATGTCCGCAGCCGTATAATCCTGCACTAAGATCTATATATGCTTTAACCTTGCTCCCTTCCTCATCCTTTTGCTAAAGAAAACATTTCCCTTTCTTAAATTTTAGTTTGAAGTTGCTACTCCTTTCTCTTATTTTGCCTCTCCACTTCGTGGCCCTCCTAATGACAACTGTCGCCACCCCAACCGCCCATCACCTCCTCCTAGTCTCCACCTCCCACACGGACCTCATCTAGATGTTGCTACAGGGCCAAGGTTCCACCACTCGCGTAGGCGCGCAGCACTGCTGGACCACAAGGGCCAGGGGACGTAGGCTGCAAGTTTTTCATCACCTGCATCCGCATATACATGGCTGCATCCGCATATACATGGAAAATTGCATTTCTTTTGTTTTTCCCGTTCTCATTTGATTGTTTTCTCATTTTTATTTTTTATCCATTAGAGTATTTTACTTCACTTGACATTGGATGATGGAAAAGCCCTCTTCCTCTTCCTATACCGAGTCCTTTCTTTTCCACTTGTTAAGAAATGACTTTTTTTGTCCAACATGGCTCAAAGGACAAAGGACAATGTAATCATTAAAATTAAGAATGATGTGGTCCTAGTCTAGCCAGGTGTCGGGGTGTTGTTGTTCTGCTGTTTTCGAACTGTGTTTGTTCTCTCTTCTACTTTTGAATGAATTAGGCAGCTCGCCTATCTTTTAAAAAAACAAAGGCACCGTGTCTAATTGTTTTTAATTTTTTTGAGTTGTTTCTCTCGACTTGTAATTATCTTAAAACAACGATTTGACCCTAGACAGAACCATAATTAAAGCAGTTAAGCTCGGCAGCAATGGCAGGTCAACGTGGCAGGAGAAAGCAACTGACCCCGCAGCCGGTGTCCAGGGCCGTCCTGACGGCGCCGCCGGCTCCCACCGGCACTCCGGCGGCGGCGATGCCGTCGATGTAGCGTCCCGCGCCGTGCGGGAACATGGTGCCGCCGCCGGGGAACCGGAGCACGTCGCCCTCCCTCCTGATCCAGTTCTGCACCCCTTTCTCGGCGACGAGCTCCTCGTGCGGCGCGTTCGCGTACCACGCGGCGTCGCGGCTCTCCGGCCACCGGAGCGGCGCGCGGTATCCGGACGGCGCCGGGACGAGGCACCGCAGCCGCTGCTTCGGCCGGCGAGGGCAGTGCCGCTCCCGGTACTCGAGCCGCCGCCGTGGGCGCCGCAGCGACCACGGCTGCCCCTCGCACGGCGTGTGCTCCGAGTACCGCGCCGCGCACGCAGGGACGGTCCGCGGCGGCGCCCTCGCGGCGGCGTCCGACGCGCCGTGGTGGATGGAGAAGTCGAGGGCCGCGCCGCCGCCGCCGACGCCGCCGGCGGCGGCGGTGGCGTTCGAGGAGGAGCGAGGTGGCGTCGCCGCAGCCGCCGCCTTCCGGGTGCTGCATGGGGGAAGGAGGAGGGAGGCGGCGGGGAGCGGCGGCGCAGGGTGCATCCACGCGGCGAGCAGGTACGAAGCGACGCAGAGCGCGACGACGGCGGCGACGGCGGGGAGCGGCAGCCGGTTGAGGGCGGGTAGCATGGCGCTTTCTTTCTTGGACTTGTCTCTTCTTCTAGCTAACACACACGTAGGTCTCACACACTGATGACGAAAGTCACGCTCTAAAATGAACTGGGAGGCCACTACTTTTGTGTATGCGTGATCTTTGTCTTCTCACTTGTGATTTGTGATTTCTGAAGAAGAAAGAAAAAACAGGACGGTGTGTAAGCGGTAAACCTGTAAAATTAGTGGTTTTACTGATACGATATCCGGTTTACCTACATCGTGCAGCGCTACACGTGATATATGTTACTGATTTTTAAACTCAGAAAATTTCGAAAGAACTTTGAAACATCTCTACAGCCTCACTCTCTTCATGTGTTGTGTCGAAGGGAGGGCAGAGGATGCGAAAGACGCTTGCTTGGGAGGATGTGTGTCATCGTGTTTTGTCCACGTTCGTTTGTATAGTTAGTGTTGTCCACATCGTTTTGTACCGGCAGTAATTTGTAAGCTTTTGAGGAAACATTTTCGAGCATATATATCTCACCTCACTCTGGGGAAGAAGGGGGGGTCGAAATGTCCTTGCTTGGGAGGGAAGGTGACAACTGACAGGTCACAAGTAGTGGAAGGGTCGTGTTGCGGGAGGGAAGGTAATAACTGACAAGGAACAGAGAGTGGAAGGGCCATGTGCTATGTTGTGCTTGTGCAGGTGAAGTGAGCTGATTGCAACCGCCATGTGCAAGCCAAGAGTGATGATGGATTGCTGGCTTGCCGCTGTTGCTTCCGTCAGTGCGATCTGAAGAGCGGCACACCTGACCTGCACCCCATTACGCTAAAACTGAAACATTTTACGGCAATATCTGGCCAGGTTCACAGCCTGAAAGGCAAGCAGCTAATAAATGTTCCGGTTAATTAGCACACCTTTTGAGCTGCAAAATTGCGCACCTGTACCGGTAAGACGAAAACGAAGAGGCACATCATTCATCATTCATATATACAACGTGCTAGCGCGTTGTACGCTAGCGCGTGGTACGCGTTGTCCCAGCCGTCCATCCCAGCCGTCGATCGCCAGCGAAGGCGAGATCCGGCCGTCCGTTTATCCGTTATATATAAAACGATTTTGTTTGCAATGAAACGAAAAAGGCGGGTCGGTTGGTCACTTGGTTACCGGCGCGAGGTCTCAGGTCGCCCGTTGTGGTTCGATTCTCAGGCACAGCGGCCTTTTTTCCGATTTTATACTTACCTCTCCTGCCTCCTTTTCATTACTTTTCTTCAGTTTTAGGCATGCCACGGCGCTCGCGCAGCTCGGTGGTAAGCCTCGCCTGGGCGTTGCCCTAGGGGACTGGGTTCGAATCCCAGCCCCGCCTGCTGCGTTTCTTTTACTCTCTCCATTTATTTTGTTTCTCATATTTCCTTACAATGCGAAAAAAAAAGAAAAAAAAAAAGAAAATGGATCAGTATTTACTTCACAATTTTTTGTAGAATGCAAAAAAAGAGAAAAGGATCAACATTTTAATATTTGACAAAGTAAGAAAAATAGAAAATGGGTAGAGAATAATGGTACGAAGGTAACATAATCACTTCTTTTTTTTAAACAACGGAGCAAATGCGTAATAATATTTCGTACGGATCCATAAGAGAATAAAAAATTGAGTCTTGCTAATAATTCTAGGTTTAGTTGACAAACAGATTAAGGTCCTTCTCTTTCGTTCTATCTTTTTATGGCAAACTAAAAAAAATTCAAACCAAACCTTTACAGATGAATTAAAAAATAAAATGTATAGAAATTTATGGCACCGGAGTTAGCCAATCACTTTATTCTTTTCTTTTTTAGATTTTTACAACGGAGCAATTACATCGTAGTATTTCGTAAGGATCCATAAAAAGAATATGTCCAACTAAAAAAAATATTTCAAAATTAAACCTTTACGAATGAATTACAAAATAAAAAAGGATAAAAATTTAGGGTTGAAGAGTTAGCCAATCGCTTCATTCTTTTCAATTTTAGTTTTACGACAGAGCATATGCGTCATAATATTTTGTAAGTATCCATAAAAGAATGAAAATATTTCTTTCTAAGAATTTGAGGTTTAGGCCTTGTTTGTTTTAGATTAACGTTGAGTTGCGTTTTACTGTAGCAAATTTGTGATCCACTCGAAATCCGTTTTGAAAATTCAAAAAATTATGGGAAAAAATATTTTGCGGACTCTAAGAAGAACTATTCAAAACCCCACAAAAATAACTACAAAATATTACAACATGTGGCCATACAAAAATAACAAATTTTCATTCAATTTAATTTAATTTAGTTTAATCTGAAACAAGCAAGTCCTATAGTTGACAAACGAATTACAAATAACTAATTTTTTTTCGTTCAACCTTTTAAGAATGCATAAAAAATAGGAATGCCTCACCATTTATTTCTCACTTTTTTATAATGCAAAAAAAAGAATTGGATCGACATTTCAATATTAGAAAAAAAGGAAAATAGAAAATGGATAAAAAATTATGATAGGGAGGTTAGCTAATTAATCACTTCTTCCTTTTCATTCTTAGATTTATAATCACCAGAAACTCGTAAATAAATGGCCGGCCCATCGAAAGGCACAGCCCGCCTATCTATTTTGAAGCACGTACCACCAAAGCTGATTCATCCAACTGTTTATACTATCACATAGTCCTCAACCTTAGTCATAATACGTACGTAATGTAGAAATTAATCTAAAATTCATTGTGTACGGCGCGCCGCGGGCGCGCATACCAACCTAGTCTATGTACATAAAGTTGGAACTTTTTGGTCAGATAACCAAGAAAAAGAAAGGTCTGGCGTGTGTACGGTCTGTTCAAAAAATTGAAGAAAATAGTACCAAGTAGGTTTTCTGTCGAATATTTGTGCGAGTAACTTAAATGAACTCTTTGTTGTAATAGACAGGGTTGGTTTAGAATCGGAGTCGGACTCTAACCAATCCTGCACTATATAAAGGAAGACAACACTGGTGTAAACATGACAACAACTTCATAATAGTAGCATAGACAAGAGGAGGTCAGTGGCCGGCACGTGATCGTGACCAGATTAGCCGGTATGCTACGATATTATAATTTAGGGAGAAGCGTCCATAGTCAGAGCCCCGCAGAGGTAGGCGTAAGACGAACTACGTTACCAAACATCGTGTCTTCTGGTGTCGTTCGTGATCTTGCGTTGTCGTAAATCCTAACAAGTGGTATCAAAGCGAGGTTGGCCATGCGTAAGATCTAGGGGAGACATGAGGTTCATGCATACACGGGCACCGCGAAAAACGCCTCATCGACGTAAGGTGAAGCATGGCAGCGATCGACAACTCGATTGGTGGTGTCAAACACTTCGGGCAGGAGGCTCGAACCGTTCGATGGGCTACCGTTGTCAGGGATCTACCACAACCAGGTGATCGAAGGGCCGACAAAGTTGCCGACGAGATCGGTAGGCGACGGCGACGACCTCGGCGTTCGCGATCAAACCTGCAGGCATGGAATAATACCCGATAGATCGGAACAGTGTGAGTAGTGATGCGACCGAATGTTGCACAGGAGGCACTGCATCACGACACTGGAGTTGAAGCTGTGGAGTGGATGTGGATGGCCAGGGTGCGACATGTTTTACCGTGCATGGACGACATGGTGCGCGGTGGCGGGCTAGGAAACCTGCTTGAGGGCAACCAGAGTTCAGATAAAAGGGTTCACACAAAACGCTAGAACGAATTCAAAATGGAGAAGGTCATATTCTGAAAGGTGGAGTTTGTTAGGTTTTGTGTTGCATATGTGTACGAGTAGGTTACATGGACTCTGTGTTGTAATAGGCAGGGTTGGTTTAGAGGTGGAGTCGGACTCTAACCAGGCCTTAACTATACAAAGGGAGTGTAGGGGCGGATCTAAGGCCCGGGCAGGATGGGCAATTGCCCGGGCTCCTTCCACCTTCCCGCGGAGAAAGCCAGGAAGGCATTCGCGTGTTGGGTGGGGCGCTGGATGCAGGCAGGAAGGCAACGCGTGCGCTGGTCACGGGCAGCGCTGCACTTGCACGACTGCGACCTACAGCTGATGGGCTGGCACGGAAGCATATCCTCTGACTTTATTTGGTCACTGACATGTGGGCCACAATAGCACATGTGCTCACATGTCAGTGATTCAAAGTTAGAGGGCAGTTACGTCAGAGGATTTGCTTCCGGCTGGCAGTGTGGCACCGATAGGCTGCTGCTGCTGCGCTGAGCTGGTAGAGACATAATGGCCTGCTAGTGCTAAAAAAAGTAGTAAACAACCCACGGCTAATCGCCGTATCGCTGCTCAATTTAATCGGAGTAATCGACGTATCGCTGCTACTGCTATCGCACCGAGCCGCCGTTGGCCTCGCCCTATATAGTCGCTGTTGAGGCGCTGATCGCAGTCTTTTGATGATCTCGCCGCTAATTGCCACCTTTTGTTTTATTGTTGCCGACTGCGATGAGGTATTTTTTATTTTTAATAACAGACTTTAATTATTTTTCCAAACAAGTTAACAACTTACGCCATTGTATTAAGAATGTTGAATAATAATAGTTTAATTGTTGACTAATTGTTTCTGAGCAATAAAATTAGATTAAGATTTGATGTTTGGTTTACGACTAATTGTGAAATTTCAGCATAGAGAGGTTTTTGATAAATACGAGGATATTAATCTTATACTTCTATGTGTTTCATTTTAAATGTTCGTATGTGCACTAGACCATAATTTTAATAAAATAATTGTTATCAAATTTCGCGAACGTGTGCAATTGTTATCAAATTTCGTGAGGATATGAAATTGTTCGGTATTTGTTTTTTTCGTGCATCGTAGCTATGCTCGGTCTACTCTAAAATACTGGCTCCGTCACTGGAGACAACCCTGGTGTAATCATGATAACAACTTTATACTAGTCGCGAAAAATCGTAGAACTATGATTACTTTCAAAACCAACGACGCGGCGGGGCTAAAGGAAATTGGGCTCATGAAAGGCGGTTCATTTTCAAACGAGATGGAGCTAGGATGGTACCATGACGAGAATTGATCGTTTTTCAGCTCGGCAGCTTGGAATTCTTGTTCCTTCTCACATAAACATGCAGTAACGCAGAAACCAAACTACACAATACTTAGAAAAGCAAGCCCGGATACCTGCATGAACCATGAACCATGAGGCAATCACATACTGCTCATCAGCACCACGTACCTTGATCTTGACCTTGCAAAACCATAGCTATTACAGAAAGAGAAATTCTGGGGAACGGGATCCCGTCCGGGTGGAATCTGGACGGGATCACTCCCCATGCGCCACGCCACGTGTCTACCCCGCGTCCAGCTCCCCATTCCCCACGTGCGCCTTAGAGGAGGAGGAAGGAGGAGGAACCGACCTTGCCGTCGCCGCCGTCAAGCTCGCTGCCGACCGTTCGGGTTAGGGTTCGGGGTGGGGGTCGCCGCCGGGTATAGATTTCGGCCGAGAAGGTGGCGGCACGGCGGTGGGTGGGGTTCGTCGGGCGGCGGCGGCGTCGGTGCCACCGCCAGAGCCGGGGGAGGGGGTGAAGGCAATCGGCTGGCGGTGAAGGGGCGACCGCACCTCTCCCCCTCAGGTTAGGGTGAGCGGCGACGGCGCAGCGGCGGGAGGCTGGGGCGACAGAGCGGCCGGCGGCGAGCTGCCGGGGCGGAGAAAGAAGGCGGCGGAGGTGCACGGAGCACCGGCAGCGTAATGCGTGAGGGGAGGTGTGGGGAGGCGTAGTGCACGAGAGGAGGGGAGGGCTCCCATCAGGGTCCCTTGGGATGGGATCCCGTTGGGTAGTCTCTCCCTTACAGAAAACATATGTACCAGCAAAAATATAGACTTAAGAGGGGGAGGGGGAGATGCTAGTTGGTGCTTGCAGCTGAGAAGCTAGCATTGCGATGGGAGGACTAGAGTCGCTGGGTCCGAGCAAAAAGCAAGGGGATTAATAAGGAAGATGATATATAAGGATAGTACTAGATGAGAATGTGTTGTGCAGTGGATTCTAAGATACACGATGCTTGAAGTGGTCCTGTAGTTGTAGTATCTAGCAAGGCGTCCGACACTCCGACGGGAGTGTTTTGCTCTGAACGCTTTGTTGGCTAATAGCATTATTAATGTAATCGATGTATGGCATTAATTTGTAGCTCACGCTACGCTGGAATATTACTACCTCTTGCTGTTACTTAACAGATGGATTCAAATGCCGCACCTCGGCGCTTAACCTTTTGAACAAAGCTTTTTCAAAAATCTAAGAGTGGTGTTATATATGTGTGTGTTGGGACCCACCTTTAAGAGAAGCAAGGATTTGGGCTAGGTTGTTACATTATTCTTTATTGGACATTTGGTGGTAAGATGTAGTAGGAATATAGTCTAATCGTAACATTGCATCAGAAAAGCTCAAATATTATTTTTTGAGATATGTAAAAGGCTATTTTTTGATATTTTAGTCTTTTATCTCTCAAAAATCAATATATTATATAGATATGTTGAGTGTCTAATATAATCTAATGGTAACATGCACCATAGAAAATCTCAAATATTAGCTTGTTAAAGATAAGACCAATAATTGGGCTTTCAGTCTTCTATCTCTTGGGAGTTCATATATTTTATATAAATCGGTTGAATGTTAGTGATTCATCTTATCTCACTAATCTCCACATAGAAACACTTGAAAATTATAATCTTGTATTTTATATTTTGAAACATGCATCATGGCTGATTCAAGTAATTCTGCCTGCCACTCTCTTTTATTCTAATACATTAGTTAGAAATGGGATGCTTCGAGACGAAGGTGCTTCAAGTGTTCTATATAAGTCCGCGGCCACTCGATCTGCATTAAAATTTGTTCTCAAACCAACTTTGTTCACATACACACTTTGCAAAAAAAACCCTATATTTTATCTATAACCAATCGGATCCTTCTTCCTCCTCCTAACTCTCCCTAAGTCCGCTACCAAGTGCACACCAACGTGACGAGCAAACTGCAACAACAATGGCATGAGCTTGCAGCACCACCTCGCTGCACCCACAACAAGACCGTGCCGCTATGGTCGTACACTAACCGGGGTGGTCAGTGTCGAGTGAGGGATCAGCTAAGAATGACATGTTTTGAAGGTATAACGGCATTTATGCCAAAAAGCTCATTTGAGGGCTGAGCATATATCTTGTCACGAATTGGATGGCTACGAAGATATACGGAGCTGCAATATATGCGAAAACGATCCTCCTCCATCCGAATTTAGAGTTGGATCGATGAGTGATTACTATTTTCACTCGACTAATTGTGTGAACAATGCGCTTTCATCCAGATTTAGGGTTGGATGAGCAAGAACATGCTTCATCTGACCAATACTTCTTCAAATAACAATAACGAGTGGTCATCACCCTCTTTGAGAGGAGAATGAACGAGATGACATCAAATTTCAGTTTTCTCTAAAATCCCACATGTTATTGTCACTATACAAAGTCCCTTTGAAACGAAGTAGCAAGCTAGCTGTCTAGGCCATCTACCCATGGGATATATGTTATCATGAATAGGAAATGTTGCAAATGTCTTAAATAGTGAGTTGCTAAGACGAATAGCGGCAGCCGGCAGAACGAACACTTGAGCTGAAACCTACCGGCCGCAATCAACTTAGTGTGATGATATACTGTATAACACATGAGCAATTTAATTAGCATGACCGGCTGTGAAATAACAACAGCATGAAGTAAATCACACTCAGCACATAAAAAGAATGCTCTGTGATATAATTTATTCATAGCTGAATGTTCTGAAGGGAGAGCTGCATCCATTACCAATCATCATGTACATGGGGGAGATTAAGGGCCTGTTTGGCAACAAAGTTTTTTAAAACCATGATTTTGTAATACCATAATTTGTGTTTTGCTATGACCATGAAATACTATGATTTTTCAATACCATGGTTTGACCGGCTGTGAAATAACAACAGCATGAAGTAAATCACACTCAGCACATAAAAAGAATGCTCTGTGATATAAAAAAGAAGAGAGTCGAATCACTTAATTAGCTTTTTATTCATAGCTGAATGTTCTGAAGGGAGAGCTGCAATCATTACCAATCATCATGTACATGGGTTCGAGCTCGCTCGCCTGGGTTTCTCATGAATAAAATCAGTAGGGCTCTGGTTGCCCGCCTCTTCGTGCCTTGATGCTATATGTGCAGCGGTATATCAGTGCTTGTGCGTGGGGGTGTGAGTGTGTTGGGTGTGTGCGTGAGGAGTGAGTTAACAGATACTACAGCTGTACCCCAATTAGAGGTCTCAAAAAAAAAAACAGACTATGCAAACCTATATATGGTGGTGAAATAGCACTCAAATCCTGTAGCATTTATGCGCATAAACGACACGTTGACACCACGTCCGAAGGTTAATGCGCATTATCGTTAAACGGTCCTGTCCTTTTCAGATTAACTTATTAACAGTGTACCATAAAAATACTACAATGGCACTTTCCAAATTAATTTGAAGATAACAAGTTTAAGTATGGAGGATAGAGTTTATTTTTGCGTAACTGCATCAGAGAGGCGAAAGGAATGTCCTGCATATAATAAAAGCATGCTGCTTTGCATATGAAGAGTGTCATGTAGTTTACAGTTTTTTGTACAGTGGATTCCATATTCAAAACAATCATGAGGGTCCAATCTTCAGAAATTAGGATGAGTTGCTAGTGGCAGGTCTCTCCTGCCCTTCATCTAAAAAACAAAAGAAAACAGAAAGGGCAAAGTTACAATTTGTTGTCTATTCTAAAAAAATGGAAAATGGAGTCCATCGGATTGCTGTGTGTTTTCCTCATGCAATTCAATTAGTCCTGTTAGGTAGGTATTGTGTGAATTAGTCCTGTTAGGTATTGTGTCGAATATGTGTACGAGTAGGTTACATGGACTCTGTGTTTTAATAGACATGGTTGGTTAATGTTAGAGTCGGACTCTATCCAACGACTTCATAATAGTAGCATAGGCAAGAGGAGGTCAGCGGCGGCCAGCATTGTTGGCCAGGCCGCCCACATGGCGTGCCCACCGAGCACCCCCAGGCTGTTGCCTGCCGCATATGCAGGCCCAACGTACAGCAGTGGGCTTTAGGTCTCTTGGGCCACATCTCCCCCTAAAAAGCTAGCTCAATGAGGGGGGTGCACCCTCACCCTTATAAACCATGCTGAGACCCTCCCCATTTTCAATGTGGGACTATTCCAACAATCTCCCCCTCACACATTGGGCTGAGAATGTCTGGAACTAGATGGGCCACCTAGGCTTTGATACCAATTGTTGGCGTCCGTGTATGCATAAACCTCGTGTCTCCCCCTAGATCTTTCGCATGGCCAACTTCGCCAACCAAGCTCTGATACCACTTGATAGGAATTACGCCGATGCAAAATCACGAACGACACCAGAAGACACGATGTTTAGTAACGCAGTTCGGCTTTCGTCTACATCTGCGGGGCTCTGATTACGGGCGCTCCTCCCCAATCCATAATACCGCAGCACACCGGCTAACCAGGTCACGACTACATGCCGACCGCTGACCTCCTTTTGCCTATGCTACTATTATGAAGTCGTTCACCTCGTTACACCAGGACTACCTCCCTTTATATAGTGGATGTCTGGATAGAGTCCGACTCTAACACTAACCAACCCTGCCTATTACAACACAGAGTCCATGTAACCTACTCGTACACATATTCGACACAATACCTAACAAGTCCAACCATTTGATTAAAATCT
This sequence comes from Raddia distichophylla, assembly GCA_005191435.1. NCBI lineage: Eukaryota > Viridiplantae > Streptophyta > Magnoliopsida > Poales > Poaceae > Raddia > Raddia distichophylla. The sequence goes on along the minus strand of SPJY01032150.1, from coordinate 652,524 downwards.
TTGTCAAAATCACATTATTTTTTAAAAACACAAATATATTTCTTTCGGAATAGCTAGCCATCGGGCTGCCGAACAGCTCGACGCCGATCGGACGCTGTGCATCACGCGCCCAGCAGCACGCGCGCTACACGGCGAGTGCACCCCAGCTGCGCGCTAATCACGCGCATGCGGTTATTAGTTACATGCTAATCACGCGTCACAGGAAAACGTAGGTGTGCATGCATACGAAATTTTTTCAAAAAAAATCTGTGGACATAATTTTTTCAATAGTGTGTGTCATGTTTCATCGTACCATAACCATATTTATATATGTTTCGTTTGCTCCTTCTTTCTCTCTCCAATAATCCTCAGATCTAGATTTAGGCAGCATTTGTTATTCGAAAAACAAATAGAAACATGTGAAAACATGTTAGAACATGCCATGTTCTGTAGTTTATTAGGGTCATGTTTCGTCATGTTTATCAATGTTTTATCGTGTTTCACCAAACATATCCTCCTTATTTCAATGCTATCAAGGTCAGTGTCATGTTTTTTATTCAAAAATCACATGTCGAAAAGCGTCCGATTTTTTGCATGGGACCCACTACATGCATGTTGCGGTTTGTTAGGAGGGCGCAACATGCACAGCATGCATCCACGCGGGCCCACAACAATTACGCACTAATCCGGGCGTGGTAAGCTAGAGCGCGTGGGCGTCCGACGCCGATCGGGGGCCCTACGCGTAGCATCGCCCTATTTCTTTTATACAGGATATTATTAAGGGGTGTATTGCTTGCGACACTAGCTTGACATTGTTACAAAAGAAAGATGAATATAAGCAAGGTATGCCATTTTTAGAAGTGGTTGCCACGGTGTTCGTTATCGCCTATATATGGTTGGGGAATAATACGACTAGCCATATTTGATTTTTTTAATTTTGTTTTGGACTTTTCCCGACCAAAAGGCTATACATATATCTAACAGTGTAGAGGTTAAAATTATATTCCATATCTTTTTTTAAAAACACCATTGAAACCAAATCGAGAGAAAATTGGATAGACTCCAATTCCAGCACCTCCCACATGGCAAGCCATCAGAAGCGTGCCTAATTTTTTTTCCTCTTGCAATCGAATCAACAACTACCATTCCAACAAAAACAAGATCAAACAAAATGAGGAAAAAAAATCTGGAATGTTCACGTGCAATCAATTTTCTCTAAACTCATTTTGGCCCAGTTCTTTTCAGCTTAACAACTTAACGGCTTAACAGCTTAACGGCTTATCTACGTTTTAAAAAGACACATGTTTTGAGTTTTTTTAGTCCGTTTTTTCGCTGTTTTGAAGGTGGGTCCTAACGCTTTAAAAAGCAAGCCAAATGAAATGGATCCGAATCTCGAGGCTATCTCGAGGAGCTCTCGAAGTTCAGCCATTTCAGCTGTTCAGCCGTTCAGATCAGCTCAAAAGAATAGGGCCTTAGTGTGTTTAACAACCTCATGAACTGTAAAGATACTCCTCATCCAATTACTCTTAGACGAAGAGAATTGATACAAGAGTGCTGACTCTAAGAAATTGTAGCTAGTTGATCTTAATCCTTAGAGCATCCCCAGCAGGGGCATCAAATGTGCCTGTGTCACTACAGTGCTACAGTAACGCAATTTTTCCCTGGCCTGCGCTGCTGCTTCTCTGCCTTGCTTGCTTCCCGCCGGCTGCATACAAAATATTTTGAAGTACAAGTCGATTTGAAGATCCTGCAGTGGATGCTCTTAAAGAACAAACCTATTTTGGAAATAAGATTTTAAACTCCTTCTTAACTGTTTTTTTTTTCATACTCAACCTTCTTCCCTAATTAGTATGTCCTTGTGCCTGGATGCCAAGAACAGTACCAATGAATGTGCTGGATGAAGGAGGCTAATGCCCTTCGAACTATCACAACTACTGTGGGAGATGGCGTAATATCTAAACTGTGGGAGATGGCGTAATATCTAAACTGCACCGAAGAACCAATGTACCACAACAATTATGTACAAGTTGGCAATATCTATCAATGGCACACCAAGCTGATCATCAAGTCGAGAGACCAAGAAGAAAATTTGATCTATCACTTTAATGCTTCGGAAGATTAGCAAAATTGTAAGGTATAAGAACAGAACAGATCCTAGATTCTCCATTTAATTCGGAGAAAAAGAAAAAGAAAAATTCTTGTTCATGGAACATCGATATAGAAAAAAGCCGACTATCGGATTTGAACCCTCGCATTACAAATGTGATGCTCTAACCTCTGAGAAGAGAAGTCTCGCCAAGTTACTGCTAGAGAGGCCATCCTTCACCTAGGAGACGTGCATAAAGAAGAGTTGGACTCTTCTATGCCTTCTAATTACAGAGCATGGCGTAGTTGGCAAATGATAGTATGAATAAATTAAAACCAGGATTGTTTTGTAATACTTTTGTATAAAGTAAATGCATGGATCTCAAAGCACAATGGATAAAGGGGACAAATGGACAATTCATGTATATATGGCAACACTATGTTAAAAATTCACTCAAACATGTAAAACATATCTTGACGGCTTTACATATATATTGGTGGCATTGGATTTCAGTTTACTCTAAAATCTCACATGTCGCAAACACAACACAAGTCACGAGTTTCTTTGAAATGCAATATCTACAGTAGCTCAAAGGAGCTTTATAACCCATGATTGAATGTGGAAATGTTAGAAAGGTTGGGGAGGAAAACTTGAGCTGAACCGACTTGTGTTTCCGTATGGAATAGCACATGAGCAATGCTACCAAATAGCATGACCGTGAAATAACAATAGCATGAAGAAAGCTAAACTCTCTTTATAACATTATGTCCGGCTCTTGTACGTATTGATATTGCAAGCACCCTGTGCAATCTAGTTTTTTAACTAAGCTACAATCTAGATTCAAGACCTCTATATTAACAGAAACGTTGTTTCTCTGCAAGTGTATACCGAACCTAGATTAAAAAAGGGCTCTGTGATTAAAAAAACTGTCGTATAAATATAGCTGCAGTTAATAATTTAAATCATTTGCATGCATACGAAAATGTCGAATTACTTCCTGTAAGGAGTAACGAAGCACAAAAAAAAAAGCGTCCATGCATCCACTGAAGTGTGATGTGGGGTTGACGAGCGCGCGGGTACCCGGGCGGCTGGGTGGTCAACGGTGAGCTGCTGGGTGGCCAACGGTGGCCGCCGCCGCCGCATGCGTCTGGCGGCGCACGAGCACGCGGGCAGCCGGGCGGTGGGTGGTCGACGGCGAGCACGCGGGTAGCCAGCCAGGCTCGCGGTGGCACGTCGGAGCCCGGTCTGATAGATCAAATCCTTCTGTGTATACGCACGGTCTTAACGGGTCATAACTAGTACACGCAATACAATATACAACAGAGTGTGATACGCTATCATCTGTCAGTTAATAAACTATTACAACACGGGGGCTCACTCCCAAATACATTACATTGAGATACTACAGCATGCTCTCCACCAGAAATTTCATGGGAGATTTTTTAACAAACGACACTCTCTAAAAATTGCATTTCAACGTATAATATTAGTCCACTATCATTGACCCGTCACTCCGTCCCACACATAATAAAGAGTAAAATGCACTGGAGGTCCATTAACTTATAGCGTGGTGTCATTTAGAGAGTGTCAATGATAGTGGACCTAAATGAACCTATAGGTCAATGAGACCTAAATTAACTTGATAGTGGTGTCAATGAGAGTGTCAATGATAGTGTCTCATAACATAATCTGGACGAACACGCAGTAGCAGAGGAGGAAATGAAGGGGACACGTGGAACAGGAGAAGAGGAGGACGTAGCAGCTCCTGGAGGTGATGGGGATGACCTCAGGGCGGTGCAGATGGAGAAACGCCCTTGTCATCCAGCTTTCTTAGGCGGCGGCGACGCCGGGCGAAGAAATCTTGGCAGCAGCTTCCTTGGCCGTGCCGCCATTAGAGGTAATGGCTATCCAGGGAATAGGGAAAGGAGCTGGAAGGGAAGTGGGAAGACCCTGGCGGCGTGCGGCGGCTCCCCCACGGCAGAACCTCACCGGCAACACTAGGGTTTGCTACAAGATGGAGATGAATAGAGAGAGAAGGGGAGGAGAGAGAAAGAGCATGGGTGGAATGGGGGCTCGGGCAAGGCACTCGACCGCGTGGGGCTCGGGCGGGTAGAGCGCCTCCTGATGACGAGCCTTCCCGGTGGTGGCTCGTCCCATGGCTGTGGTGGCTCGTCGCCTCGGGGCGGCGCTAGGGTTTTCATGCTTGGAGGGGAATCGCAAGAGGAAGAGAGAGAATGAAGAGAGAGAGGGCGTGGGTGAGAATGGGGCTGCGGGCAGCGGGTTTCCACAGCTCGGGCACCTGCGGGCAGGCCTGGGCTGGAGGGTGCACGTGGACGTCCCAGATCGCTAGATCCAACGGTTGAGCTTGTGAAGCACCCAGTGCTGGTCAGCCGCGGCTGACCATAGCCCAACTCTCTCTCTCTCTCTCTATATATATATATATCTCACAGTGTAGAGGTTAAAATTATATTCCATATCTTCTTTTGAAAACACCATTGAAACCAAATCGAGAGAAAATTGGATAGACTCCATTTCCAGCACCTCCCACATGGCAAGCCATCAGCAGCGTGCCTAATTTTTTTCCTCTTGCAATCAAATCAACAACTACCATTCCAACAAAAACAAGATCAAACAAAATGAGGAAAAAAAATCTGGAATGTTCACGTGCAATCAATTTTCTCTATTACCTTGAAAATAGCACGAGAGAGCAAACTCATTTAGTGTGTTTAGCAACCTCATGAACTGTGTCAAAGATACTCCTCATCCAATTACTCTTAGACGAAGAGAATTGATACCAGAGTGCTGACTCTTAAGAAATTGTAGCTAGTTGATCTTAATCCTTAAAGAGCAAACCTATTTTGGAAATAAGATTTTAAACTCTTTCTTCTTAACTTTTTTTTATGAGCTATTTTTTTTTTATGCACGAGCACGCGGGCAGCCGGGTGGTAGGGTGGTCGACGGCGAGCACGCTGGTAGCCAGCCAGGCGCGCGGTGGCCGGTGGGGGTGGCGGTGGCATGTCGGAACCCGGTCTGATAGATCAAATCTTTCTGTGTATACGCACGGTCTTTAACGGGTCATACCTAGTACGCAATGATACGTTATCATTCGTCAGTTAATAAACTATTACAACTTCCATCGTTAAGCAGGCTGGACAGTCCATATGCATTGAGGTGAAATTCTCCTCTCCCACTTATACACTTGTGCGCAGAACCATGATAATTGTTTCTTATGTTTCTATGTTTTAGCTGGGCCACCGAGATGAGGTCCAAGCTAAGCTAAGAACAACTGTTTTCATTTGTTCACTGAAAAATCTTTTTCACCGAATATTTTTCCTGTGTATATATATACACACACACCCCAAATGACAACTATATCCCTCACGGTATTATGCTACCTTCGTGATACAAAAGCCACCGTAATATAAAAAAATAAAAACCATCTCAACAGTTTGGTCACGAGGAATTAATGAACGGGCCACATTTATTTTAGTGTACCATCAAAATACTACAGTGGAACTTTCTTAATTTGAAGGTAACAAGATTAAATTTGAAGGATGGAGTTTATTTTTGCATCACCGATGGAGGCGGAAGGAATGGAAACAGTAGTGCATAGTAAAAGCACCGCAGACAGAAAGTAAGGCATGCTACATTCTATTGTTGCAGCATGATTTTTTAACATGCTCTCTGAACTAACGCAGGATGATCATTGAGACTACAACATGCTCTCCACCAGAAATTTCATGGGAGATTTTTTAACAAAGGACACTCTCTAAAAATTGCATTTTCAACGTATGATATTAGTCCACTATTATTGAATTGACCCGTCAGGCCATCACACCGTCCCGCATATAATAAAAGCATGCTCCTTTGCATATGGATCGAGTGTCGTGTAGTTTACAATTTTTTTGTGCATTGGTCTCCATATACAAAACAATCTGAGGGTTCTATCTTCAGAACGTAGGAGTTAGGATGATAGTGGCATGTCTCCTGCACTTTATCTAAAAACACAAGAAAATAGAAAAGACAAAGTTACATTTTGTGTCCATTCTAAAAAAATTGAGTCCATTGGTTTGCTGTGTGTTTCTCTTGTGCAATTGAATTAGCCCAACCATTCAATTAAACTCTTTGTCGAAATCACATTATTCTTTAAAAACACAAATATGTTACAAAAGGAGAATGAATGATAGGCAATAATTAAGGCATGTCGTTTCAGAAGTGGTTGTCACGATGATCTTTATCATTTATAATTGGAAGAACAATAACACGCTTAGTCATATTTAAATTATTTCTAGTTTGTTTTGAACTTTTCTCGAGCAAAAGGCTATAGTATGTACATCTTACGGTGCAGAGGCTAAAATTTTATCCCATTATCTTTTAAAAAAACCATGGAAACCAAATTGCGAGAAAATTGGATAGTCCATTTACATCCCCTTCTGTGTGGCCCACCGTTAGAAGCATGCCTTATCCCATTATCTTTTTTAAAAACCATTGAAACCAAATCAAGAAAAAATTGGATAGTCCATTTCCAGCCCCTTTTGTGTGGCCCACCGTTAGAAGCATGCCTTATAATACCGTGATTTTTCTTGTTACAATCAAATAAACAAAATCTTGAATGTTCATGTGCAAATAATTTTCTCTATTACCTTGGAAATAACACGAGAACAAACAATCTCTTGTGTTCCCATAATCCGCCTTATTTTCTTTCGTAAAATGAACTTCAGTTTGTATCAAAATACTTTGGAGTTGAAGAAAAGTATCTAATGACATGGTAGTCTCAACTACTCCCTCATCCAATTCTCGTCTCGTGTGTTTAGTAGCTCAACTATCGAGGTACTCTTCATCAAATCACTCTTACTGCTGGTGCGATCTAGAAATGGATCTCGGGAGGACTCTTCCATGCCTTCCAATTCATCCAGTCAGGACCGAAATCTAATGAGTGATCATCGGGTGTCATTATAGAGCATGATGCCATTGGCAAAGGATAGTATGAATAAAATAAAAGCAGGATTTTTTTGTAAAACCATCGTGCAAAGTAAATGCATGGATCTCAAGGCACAATGGTTGATATAGATAATGCATGCATATGTGGCAACCCTATGTTAAAAATTCTCTCAAACATGTAAAACATATCCTGTCAGCATTATATTGGTAATATCGGATTTCAGTTTACTCTAAAATCTCACATGTTGCAAACACAACACAAGTTTCTTTGAAATGCAATATCTTCGGTAACTTAAAGAAGCTACTTATAATACATGGATTATATAGTTGCCGAGCTGTATCATATAGCGCATGATTTAAGGTGGAAACGTTAGAAAGGTCAGGAGGGGTACCAAAAAGAATGACCATGAAATATCAATAGCGTGAAGAAAGCTAAACTCTCTTTATAACATTATGGCCGGCTCTTATACGTACTGATCCAAGCACCTATACAATCTAGATTCTTTTTTTTTAAAAAAAAAACTAAGCTACAATCTAGATTCAAGACCTATAGATTTAACAGAAACATTGTTCTCTGCAAGGTATACTGAACTTAGGGTTTAAAAAGGCTTTGGGATTTAAAAAGGAAAAACCGTCGTACAAATATCGTTGCAGTAATAAGGTTAAGTCATTTGCATGCATACATGAAAATGGGCTTCCTAGTTCCTAGTACTCCTCAATGTAGTCCTCATAGATGTCGTCGAACCAAGAGTCGTAGTTGGGCCGCTCCTTCACTGAAATTTTCAAAAAAAAAAAAGGAGAAAACAAGGATGAGTGCAATTGTATATTTGTACTACACAAGTTTAGGATTTATGCAGATGAGGCTTAGTTAAAAAAAGACTTAAATTTCTTGCATAGATGCGGTTGAACATCTTGCCTGATTTTCGAAAAACAAGTTTTGGAAAGCATCAATTCTTATCTCGAGGGCTTCTCAAAATCTCCACCAACTGACCTCTTGCAATGACGGTGCAATCACAGCTTACTCAACCATTGGTAGGCCAAACCCTATCCATCCAGCGTTTACTTAATGACGAGGCTTCTCTTCAACGCGGGCATTTGTTGGTAGACGTACCACTCCTCAATCCAACATGCAACCACGCAAACTTTTGCTCAGCATCTCAGACCGACTAATCTCCACATAACTTCTTTTGACCACTATGGCCGTTCTTAAACTCTTTTCTCAAATCATTCTATAAAACTGGATTTTTATAAAGAAGAGTCTATCATATGAATATTTTCTTCAAATGCTCATAACTACGAGCACAACTATCATGATAGTTTTAATTTTATAGAGCGAGTACGTACACTTTATCTTCGAGCGGTCTCATACCGAGGTGCTTAACCACAAAGATGTTAGTCCGCAACTCTTAACAGTTTTAGAGGAGAGGAGATCAAAATATGACCCAATCACGACATCACCCATGATGTCTTATTTTCATAACATGCAAGTGCAAACATTTCTCAACATAAAATCATGATATTGTCGGTAAATCATTTATAGTAATTTATCCTACCATCAATGGAAGTATCATAATTAACAATTTGGTATATTAGCTCACAGGGTTCAAATATGATAAGCGAATGAACATCATTTAATTTTTGTAGGGGTAATTACTTTGTAACAAATATTTCATTTAATTAGTATGCATATTTTAAGATTCTAACAAACCTTTAAATAAGAGAGGGTCTCAATCAATATGCGTCAAAGAGGATTTGTCTTGGTCACGGGTCAGGTGGGGTCTTCTTCGGTAGCAGGAGAACCAACCGAACTTTCGGCTCCTATTCCACGACAATCGATACATACAAGGCACACAAGTGATCACTTAGCCATAAAATCATTTTATGCTATTTTATTTAAAGCTTAAAACACGAAAAAAAAACCTTGTAAAACACTTGCAATTAATAACGTCATTTTAATATTCCAGAAAGCTACTGAATTTTTAATAAATTAAAATACAGTGAAACACGTGGTTTGGTCATTTTCTCAAGTTCTTACGACACTGGGTAGGTACACAAAAAAAATCATACGGACTTTGGTATTTTTACCAGACTAGTTTATGCTGCCAAGCATTACTTAAACAATAGGGAAATGAACAAATAACTTCGTAGCTGAGTTGGGCTGGCATGATTGGGGCATGGCCCAACACCCATGGGTTGCGTTGGTTGGCCATCTGGGACTAGCAGCAACAGGGAGGCTGCTAGGGGCGGATGCTTTCTGACAACTGAAGACGTACTTTCATAGTTTCCGCTTTCACTTACTGACAGGTGGGTCCACATGTCATTGGGGGCTTCTTACCCCTCCCCTGATCTAATCGCCTTCTACAGGATCGTCTTCTTCCTCCGGGAGGACGCAGAGACGGCCGTGGCCGGCTCGGGTGGTGATCGGCGCCGGCGAAACGGGGCACAAACCCACGGGAAAATCACCAGAACGGGATCCCCTCATCATCGCGCATCCGCTAGTATAGACGGCATGCCCTACAACGGCCTACCGCGGCGGCGCGACGAGACACGGCGGCGGCAGCGGCGGCTGCGCACGGCACCGGCGAGCCAAAGACGCAGACCCAAGGATAATTGGTCGCAAAGATCATGGAGGCCAAGGGGAAGTCACCTGCGTGACTGCGTCGTCGCAGCATAGTTCATAGCTGTCAAGAGTAATGAAGCACAGGGCAAATTGCGCCCATTTGGTGAAGCCATGAAGGTAGATTAAGACGCCTTTCGTTTCTTTTGGTTTTGGCAGACTTGAACTTGTTTGTGTAAATTTATTTTCACTCTTCTTGATGGTGTAGGCAGTGCTCGTGCCCTTTTCTCAAAAATAAAGAGCAAACCATCCAGTTCTAAACATAAAAATAAGGGCGAGCCCAGTCGTCTGGGTTTAAGCAAAATCGTAAAAATAACCCGTAGTATTGTACAAACATACTAAATTACACAAGAGAACTCCATGAACTCCATGGACGGTCGTCCACCGTCTCTCCTCTATCAGCAGCGTTGTGGACCGTCGTCTCCCCCATCTGCAACGCCGTCCACCGTCATCTCCCCCGTCTGCAGCGCCGTCGACCGCCGTCTCCCATATGCAAGATAGCCGTCGTGCCGCCGAGGCTCTCATCAAGAAGTCAGTGGCTCAATCCCCTTGCTAACCAGTGTCTCGATCCCCTTGCACGATCCCCTTGCACGCGAATGAACTCAAGGAAAATTTGGTTGAATAATATACAGAAAAATAGAAATTGAAAGAATATGCGGCATCCGACGGAAATTAAAAAAACAATCAACTTTCCGCCACCGGGCACGGCAAAAGCGGCGCTTCCACCACGCCGTGTGCCTGGAAGTGGCTTCCGCCACCCCACGCGGAGGAAGCCGCGCTTTCGCCACCCCCGGTGGCGGAAACCAGCCTAACCCTAAGCCCGGCGGCGCGGCGGCGGGAGAGGAGGAGCTCGCCGGCGGGGAGGAAGACGGCCGGCGGCGCGCGGGTAAGTGACGAATCGACTGAAATCCCCCCGGATTTCAGTCGACTGTTAGTTAGCAATTCCCTAAAAATAACTCCTAGTATTGTACAAACATACTAAATTACAGAAAACTCCATGAACTGGTGTATACCGTCGTTTCCCCCCATCGATCTGCAGTGCTGTCGACCGCCGTCTCCCATATGCAAGATAGCCGTCGTGCCGCCGAGGCTCTCATCAACAAGTCAGTGGCTCAATCCCCTTGCTAGCCAGTGTCTCGATCCCCTTGCACGTGAATGAACTCAACGAAGAACTGTAGAAGTTTCCACTCTGTGGTTTTGCTGCTGCTAGAAAGACAGAGGCAATTAAATCTACAATTAATTATCTTGCTAGCTGCTACTTGCTACACTAAGAATTGTTGGTTGAAGAAAGACCTCAAGTTTTCATTTATGCAATATTAATCAGGGTAACAATCTATAGCAATTTTATTTTCTGAATCTTTGTATATTTACATACAATTATAAATAAATAAAATATATCCAGAAATTTTCGTATCACGTTATTGTCGTATCCATGTCCGGGCAACATAGCCTCCTGCTTCTTCTCAGTGATTCCTGAACATGACTAGTCTGCTTGATTGTTGTTCCATCAAAGAAAGCATGACTAGTCTGCTTGATTTAAGTAACAGGAACGGGAGAATCTGGACTACGTCGTTCGTTGATGCAGTAACAGGTCATGCTTACACGGCTTGATGTTTGCAGCAGATTGCTATATTGGACAAACAACCATGGCTAATCTTTTCAAGTTTATTGAGTAAACAAACCTTCTCTTTCAATTTTCTAGCAGTCTACCAGAAAGAATAACCAAATTGATGTTCCTGCGCCAAATAAATTATGGGGCTTATTAAGAAGGTAACATATCGTATGTACCTGTATACCCAGACTTTTCGTCCATATACATCGACTAACAAAAGTCATGAAATTTTTTAAAATATTATAAAGCATACTTCATTTATTACTTCTTAGAAACCAATTAAACAGCCACTTGCAAACCTATTGAAAAAGCAATTTTGTTGGGGAAACTTATTCCCCGGAAATTCAGCAGTCTCCAATTTCCTACTTCCACCGGTCTGCATTTTAAACAATCCCTTGCAAACGTCTAAGGTAGCGCGAGCGGGCTGCTAGAGCCAGGGATGCAGGACCTAGCGCGTTTGCCAAGGGCAAATACCCCCGCTGCACCCAGTAGTATGGTTATCGTGTATGACAACTATGTTTTTATATCTCCTAAGGCATGTAGGTTTAGTTCTGATGCACTACTACGGTAGATTGTCTTATGCATCACGCGTACCATTGCTTGTATGATGTAATCCGAATTTTTATTATTTAATCTCCAGTTCTCTAAAACCATAAACCGTTTACTTACTTCGACACGGTTCAAATTTCCTCTAATATAGGGCTACCTCTTTTTAAGATACCCATAAATACTTTTTTTTTCGTAAATGCTTCAAATAAAAAAATTATCCCACAATTAATATAGGGCTACCTCTTTTTAACATTTACATAAAATGTTTGAACATTGTTTAAGTTAATTAAATCCATACATTTATATTAATATTTTACAATATTAAATTGATCATGTCTTTATTAATATAAAGTAACAGACATATTTTAAAATTGGTCGCATTTACATGAAATAATGATAAACGTACCGTTTAATTGACTGGGAAAACGCAGCCGGGACGACGAGCGATTCGGCCATCTCGTTTTCAGCGCATTCAGCGTCGGTGTCAGTGCGACGGCGTGGCCGACCACGAGCGCCAGCGCGAGCGCTAGCGCGTGCACGTGGCGGCGCCCGCTGCTTTCCTGCGCGCGGCACGGCGGAAGCCGCGTTTTGGCCATCTGGGACGGCGGAAGCCGTGCTTTGGCCACGCGGCACGGCGGAAACGTGGCTTCCTCCGTGCCACACGGCGGAATGCTGCTCATTTCCATCATTGCGACGAGCTGTGACATAGATTTTCAATTTCCATTTTTACGTATATTATTTAACCAATTTTTCCTTGAACTCAATGAAGAACTGTAGAAGTTTCCACTCTGTGGTTTTGCTGCTGCTAGAAAGACAGGGGCAATTAAATCTACACTAAGAATTGTTGGTTGAAGAAAAACCTCAAGTTTTCATTTATGCAATATTTATCAGGGTAACAATCTATAGCATTTTTATTTTCTGCATCTTTGTATATTTATTTACAATTTTACATACAATTATAAATAAATAATAAATATAAATAAATCCAGAAATTGTCGTATCACGGTACTGTCGTATCCGTGTCCGGGAAACATAGCCTCCTGCTCCTTCTCAGGGATTCCTGAACATTACTAGTCTGCTTGATTTTTGTTTCATCAAAGAAAGCACGACTAGTCTGCTTGATTTAAGTAGCAGTAACGGGAGAATCTGGACTACGTCGATCGTTGATGCAGTAACAGGGCATGCGTACACGGCTTGATGTTTGCAGCAGATTGATATATTGGACAAAGGACAAACAACCTTGGCTAATCTTTTCAAGTTTATTGAGTAAATAAACCTTCTCTTTCAATTTTCTAGCAGTCTACCAGAAAGAATAACCAAATTGATGTACACCGGCTAGTAAAGTCATAAATTTTTTTAAAATATTATAAAGCATACTTCATTTATTACTTCTTAGAAATCAAAAACAGTCACTTGCAAACCTATTAAAAAGCAATTTTGTTGGGGAAACTTATTCCCTGGAAATTCAGCAGTCTGCAATCTCCTGCTTCAACCGGTCTGCATTTTAAACAATCCCTTGCAAACGTCTAAGGTATGGCGACGAATAGCAGTCAATGCATAACGAGCCCAAGAGCGAAACTTAACGAAGAAAGCCGTAGCAAAGCATACACCAAAACTACACCATACCAAGCGAATTAAAAAGCTCAATGGGCAACGCCATTAAACTAACTACCTAACCTAAGTACATTTTGTCTGTGAAGCCTCCATGCTCGGACTAGAGTTTAATGCAGCGAATTAAAACTGCTTCATTTATTGTTAATAGTAAATAAGCGCAGTACTAACGGAAATGCATTGTGTCCGCATGACTCTGTTAATGACTAGTACCAGTGGTGGTTGTTGGCTGTGGACCAAAGGAACTGCACTTGGGGATTTAAAATCCCCAGCCTTGGTACTAGTTCGTATCCACTGTTCTAGCTCCACAAAATTACTTCATGATGCATGTGTGTATTAGTGTATACTGTATACTTGCATAGTAGGGCATGGCTGCGTGTTCTTTTAGTTAGTTGAGTAAAAGAAAATTTTAATCTATTGCTTGCAATTAATTAACAAAGAACCATGCTAAAGTTAATGGAAAGAGTTTTTTTTTGGGCACAATTGTTTAACTATGAATGTACATTAAGCAATAGAAAAAAAATCTAGCGAGCAGATCTTGTAAAGTGCATGTTAGTGCTAGCTTTTATGATGCCTAGTTTCCTAATGACTGTGCCAACGGATACCTTAATCTGTTTTAGATCAAAATCATCAAATACGATAGACACATTAGAATAGTCTAGTCGTTTTTTAATCTACTCCGTGTTATTGTTGCTGTTGTTAACTTGTTATTGCAAATGCAAACGTGGTTTGGTTCAAGCAACCATCGCAGTGTGAAACTCCACGATATTCTTATGTTAATACTGCAATGCATTTAGAACATTATAATATTTTGCATTATTAAATGCGTAGCAAAACGGGAAAAGAAAACGAAGCGTTATATTATAGAACATTATACCGTGCATTGATCTTCTTTCTTTTTTTTTTGCCGTTTGCCAAAACGGCCTGCCTAAATGCCAGCTCATCACTACGCCACTGATTTACTGGTCACTGCCTCACTGGTCAGCACTCAGCACGGGCACGGCAGTAACGGGCGTGGGTCTCACGCGATCCTGGCCGTCCATCACGCACGCACGGGGGAGAGCCCAACGGTAACAAGGGCGAACGGGGTCACGTGCCCCGCACGCGCCCCTTCACCCCTGAGGCCCTGATCCCGTCCGTCGCCGCAACGGTCACAATTGACCAGAGGCAACGGTCACATCCCGGACCAGCGCCGCACTCCCGCCGTCCGATCCCGATCCGACGGCCCCCGAGCCGCCCCGGGGTCCCCGCCGCCACGCCTCTTCCCTCCGCTTCCCCCCCGGCTTCTTCCCTTCCCTTCCCCTTCCACCGGAGAGGAGAGAGCAGAGACGTGAGAGTGTGAGGGTGAGAGTGAGAGGAGTGGTAATGGTGAGGCAGCAAGATTAGGAGTGCAGCAGCAGTAAGAGCAGTAGGATAGAGGAAGAAGAAGGAGAAGAAGAAGAAGAAGCCATCATCCATTAGGGCATAGAAACACACACATCTCCATCGCCATCGCCATTGCATTTCCATTTGCATCCTTCCATCTTAGGGCTTGGATAGATGTTGTCCTAGTGTTCATCCTCTGTTAGTCGATTTCCTGGAAAAAAAAAAGGATTGTTTTTTCTTCTTCTATCGTCGTCTTTTTTGTTTGGCGAATGGAGGTGTTGGGGATCGCCGATCGCCGCTCGCCGGGTTTCACCGCCGTCGCCGACGAGGAGGCCGCGCGGGCTCTGGAGAGGGCGAGCCACCCCGGCATGCTCTGCCGCTTGTTCTAGATGTTTTAGGCCGTTTGTTCTTAGCTCCTATTCTTTGATTCTTTTGTACTAAGCATTCTACAGAGAAGCGAACCCCATTCTTTCCTGCATATACACCATAACATACACATAGCCATAGCCATTACATTCTTTTTACCCCTTTCACTCTTTCATTCGTTGCCCAAAGGGAACTGACCAAATTCTTCTTTCCAAGAAACAAGATCCTCGTCTTGTACATCCAATCATCCATCGATCAATACCTATACTCCACATCACATAAGTGAAAGCAGTAGCCACCATAGCAGAGAGAGAGAGCGGGGGGAGAGTAGAGTAGAGTGAGAAAACAGAGGGAGAGAAGCAGAGGAGGAGGAAGAAGACAGAGCAAGAATAAGAAAAAGGAGGAGGAGGAGGTCTCTACGTCGCATTCCGGCTGTGACGTGTCTCAGGGATGTTGGCGGGTTGCTCGTACTCGTCGAGGCATCAGATGAGCACCACGCAGCGATTCGACATCCTCCCCTGCGGCTTCTCCAAGCGGAGCAACCGCGGCGACGGCGCCGCCCCGCGCGTGGCCGGCGACGGCAGGAGCAACACCACCTGCTCGTTCCGGACCCACCCGGCGCCGCCGGTCACCCAGGCCGTGTCCTGGAACGCCAAGCCGGAGCCCGGCGGCAATGGCGTCGGCGTCTGGGAGAGGGCCAGAGCTGTCAAGCGGGCGCATGAGGAGGATTCCGTGGAGGAGGAATATGGCCCCATTGTTCGCGCCAAGCGGACGAGGATGGGCGGCGACGGCGACGAGGTATGGTTCCATCAATCCATTGCAGGGACGATGCAAGCAACAGCGGCCGGAGAAGGCGATGAGGCCGAGGAGGAGAAGGTCTTCTTGGTTCCCAGCGCCGCCGCGTTCCCGCTCGGCATGGCCGCGGGGCCGTCGCTGGCAGCGGCGAAGCAGGAGGAGTACAGCAAGTCGCCGTCCCACTCGTCGTCGTCTTCGGGCACGGACGGCGGCTCGTCGGCGATGCCCGCGCCTCCGCCGCCCGACGCCCACCCGAGGAGCGGCGGCGCGGCGGAGCGAGAGGCGCTAGAGCTCGCCGGCGCGCTCACCGCTTGCGCCGACGCCCTCGCCGCCTGCAACCACGAGGCGGCGAACTACTACCTGGCACGGCTCGGCGAGGCGGCCTCGCCGGCGGGGCCCACGCCCATGCACCGTGTCGCCGCCTACTTCGCCGAGGCGCTCGCGCTGCGGGTGGTGCGGATGTGGCCACACGTGTTCGACGTCACCCCACCGCGGGAGCTCACCGACGGCGCCGACCCTGGCGATGACGACGCGGTGGCGCTGCGAATACTCAACAGCATCACCCCGATCCCGAGGTTCCTCCACTTCACGCTCAACGAGCGCCTCCTCCGCGCCTTCGAGGGGCACGAGCGCGTCCACGTCATCGACTTCGACATCAAGCAGGGACTCCAGTGGCCGAGCCTGCTGCAGAGCCTTGCCGCCCGGCGACCCCCGCCGGCGCACGTGCGGATCACCGGCGTCGGCGAGTCGAGGCAGGAGCTGCAGGAGACTGGCGCTCGGCTGGCTTGCGTGGCGGCGGCGCTAGGGCTCGCCTTTGAGTTCCACGCCGTCGTGGACCGCCTCGAGGACGTCCGCCTCTGGATGCTCCACGTCAAGCGCGGCGAGCGCGTCGCCGTCAACTGCGTCCTCACCATGCACCGCCTGCTCCGCGACGAGGCCGGCGGCGCGCTTGCCGACTTCCTCGGGCTGGCGCACAGCACCGGCGCCGCCATCCTCCTCCTCGCCGAGCACGAGGCCGCCGCCGCCGGGCTCAACTCCGGCCGCTGGGAGGCACGGTTCGCGCGCGCGCTCCGGTACTACGCCGCCGTGTTCGACGCGGTGGACGCCGCGGGGCTGGCCATCACGAGCCCCGCGAGGGCCAAGGCCGAGGAGATGTTCGCGCGGGAGATCCGCAACGCGGTGGCGTTCGAGGGCGCCGACCGGTTCGAGCGCCACGAGACCTTCGCCGGGTGGCGGCGGCGCATGGAGGACGGCGGGTTCAGGAACGCCGGCATCGGCGACCGCGAGGCCATGCAGGGGCGCATCATCGCCAGGATGTTCGGGCCGGAGAGGTACAGCGTGGCGGCGCAGGGCGACGGCGAGGGGCTCACGCTCCGGTGGCTGGACCAGGCACTCTACACCGTGACGGCATGGGTGCCGGTGACCGATGGTGCAGGAGGCAGCACGGTGTCGGCGTCCACCACAGCATCACATTCCCAGCAAAGCTAGATGATGGAGCTCAAGTGAAGTGAAGAAAGGAGGAGCCTTTTTTCAGGGTTCCTTTCAGTGTTAATGGTTCATTAGTTCATCATACAGTCTGACCATTCTTTTATACATTCATCAGAAGAAGAAACAACAAAAAAGAAGAAGAAAGGAAGGAAAGATGTAGTTTTTCTCTTTTTTATAGTGATATTTAGGAAAGATTCAATTTTTAGCAGATGTAATTCTTTATTCTTTTGGCTGTTGAGCTCCCTGCAAAAAAGAATTAGGTGCAAGTAGTAGAAGAAGAAAGCAGAAGAAGCTGTAGTCTGTAGATTGGCAGGGGTAGCTCACAGCGTACATCGATGTATCCAGTTGTTATACATACATCACAAATGCCATTCATTCAGTCATTCATTCGATATATGTACCCTCGATTCTGTAATCTTTGTTCAGAGCCAGAATGAAATGGAGTCTTGTGTATGACGTCCGTTACTATTGAATTCCTGGACAAGGTAGCTGGGTGTTGTTAGTTGTTACAAGTTCACTGCATGGGTGTCTCAATGACTGTGGCAATATTTTGTTCGTCTCACTCGAATAATGTTTCCCAAATTCTGAATAAAAGGTTGAAATTTGCCGTTTTGGTAACAACTGGTTGATATCAATCGATTTCACATTTTGAAATCGATGGGAAATCAAAAATTGATTTCTATTTATTAAAATCAAAATCGATTAGAAAGGAGATAGAACAGGGATGTGGTTTTCTCTTTTCTTTTGTAGAGAAAAATCTGAAGGATTCGTTTTTCATCAGATTGGCAGGGGCAAGCGGGCAGCTCACGGTACATCAAAATGCCACTCGTCGAGTCATTCACTTATAATTGGCAATATATCCAGTGAAAATGTTTATTGGATGCTAATATGCTAACAGCAGATCTGAACCATCAAATCTACGAGAAGTGGACCAGATCTGAAAAGGTGAAAGCCCTTTTTCATTTAGAAAGTCAGAGGGGTTTTCATGAAAGTGTTTAAGTGAGAAAAGTGACTTTCACCTCTCCAGATATGAGCCGCTCCTGATGGATCTGATGTCCCAGATCTGTTATTAGTATATTAGCACTCAATGGGCATTTACACTAGATATATCGCCCTTATAATTACCTTCAATATGCAATCTTTCTTCAGAGTCAAAATGAATTGGAACCATTTTGGTCAGTGATATGGGCAGGCCCAACAAGACCTAGGCCCATGAACAGTAGCGTGCGAACAGAACCCACATGTACTATAGCACACGACCCCGCTGCAATTAGGATTATAGATATTACATTATTAGTTTCGCTTTATTAGGAAAGTTTTCTTATGCCAAGTCAAGTCTTTTCTTAAAATTCAAGTCGGTATTTTACTTCAGGTCTAAGTCAGTGCTCCCTATAAAAAGGAGGGTCATGTATCCTTTATTATTATCATCCAAACAATAAATCAAAATTGAGAGTAGATAATAGGCGGTGGCTCTGATAATAGGCAAGGCGTCGCCGACGATAAACGGCCGTCTCGCCTGTGTCAAGGGCCTTACCTATTGCGTGCTTATCAAGCACATAACAGTCAGCTTCCATTATGAAGATTTGTGTGTCATGTGAAATAGGTCCAATGCTCATCATAAAAGGATGTGCTTGAATTGTTATTCAGAATAGCTTCCCACCTAGAAAGTCCTGTCATTTTAATTCTGCATGATACTGGAACGACCTTCAGAGCTCACAGTACCGTGCTGGTGCTGAGCTAAAAATTATTTGATTATAAAATTAAAATTTAAAAATTTTGTGACTTTATGAAGTTGAAAAGTTTAGTTTAACTTGAAACTCGATAGTTTCTATCTCATGGGGTTGAGATTTTCATGAAATTGTTTTGAGAGGTCAAAGTGTTCAACTTTTAATTAGATAATGTAAGTATGTGTGCCAACCAGGATTAGAGCTGGCCAACGGGTCAAACCGGGCCGGCCCGATTCGAGCCCAGATGGTTTGGTTACCATGCGAACCGGGCCAACCGGGCCAATGGGCTGCGGTCTCGGCCCAAGTTAGGTTCACATAGTGAACAGAACCGAACCGGGCCAGCCTGGTTTTTTATTAACAGTTTATTTTAATAAGGGAACGACTACAAATCGGACGTCCTACCAAAATCGGACGCTGTCGGCCCAGTAAACCCGAGCAAGCAGCCCTGCCAGTGCGCGGAACAAAAACAAACTCGCGTTGTTCCGGCGCCCCCGCGTATTGTTCCGGCCCAGTAAATCCCCGCGTGAGCAGCCAGTCAGTGCGCGGAACAAAAAACATCCCGCGTTGTTCCGGCGCCCCACGTATTGTTTCGGCCCAATAAAACCCGAGCAAGCAGCCCAGCCCAGTGCGCGGAACAAAAGACATCCCGCTTTGTTCCGCGCCCCGCGTATTGTTCCTTCCCAGTAAACCCCCACGCGAGCAGCCCAGCTAGTGCGCGGAACAAAAAAAACATCCCGCGTTGTTCCGAGGCACGCGTATTGTTCCGGCCCAGCGCCCAGCCCAGTGCGCGGAACAAAAACATCCTCGTTGTTCCGCGCCCCCCCCCGCGTATTGTTCCGGCCCAGTAATCCTGCGCGAGCAGCCCGCAGGTGCGCGGATGGGCGCGTTTTTTGGGCCATGAGCGTCCGCTCGTTCGGACGTTTGATTGTAAGCATTTTCCTTTTAATAATATATATAAATTAAGAAAAACCATTATATTTCACAAATATACATTATAAATTAAATAAATATATTATTTACCATAAGAATATATATATAAATACCTATATTAAATAAAATTAATATGCTACAGTAGCGAATCAAACCGGACCGAACCGAGGCGCCACCATGCGTCGGTTCAGCCGGACCGGCCTATTCGGCCACCTCTAACCAATATCCATGTATATTGGGACAAATGCTAAATGCTTACTACGAATAAAAAGCTAAAAGACAAAGCAACGCGAAAAATAAATTGTCATTTTAAGGTAAGCAACCCAACGATTATATCATTGTACATCCTCACGTAGATGATCGTCAAACCTTCATGACACTCCCTCGTGACTTCATCACAATAATTCAAAGGCCCAAATCCCAAAAGCATCTTATACCACCCGAAAGGATTTCTCGAAAAAAAAGAAAGAAAGAAGAAGGCAAACAATCAAATAAAACTAGACTTAAAAAGGACTTAACGCTGACCGTGCAATATTCCAAAATCCGTCATATGTCGCCCACCAAATCAACAGAAACAGAGAAAATATGCAACTCCCAAATGATGTCTTCAGCGAGGGAAGCCACACCCAAAACCTTGAGCGAATTCAAATATGGCCTAATATTTCAAGTTTTTAAAAGGGGGTGGGGTATTTTGTCACTTTAGACGAAAAGAGAATAGAAAATGTGAGGAGTGTCACCGTTAAGAGGTTGTTTGGTTGTCGTTTGAGCTCAGCCGAGCCTAGTTGAGCTAGCCAACCTCATCGAAGCCAGGTTGCGGTGTTGGAAGGCCCAATATTTGGTTGCCCACTCGTATCCACCGCCTTCCTTCCTTTCCAAGCATTAGCGTCCATTGCCCATCGCCACCGAATGCAGAATCTTCTTGAGCTCCGCCGACGTTAGACCTAGCCTCCCCTAGCTATGTCATCACTAGATCCATCCTCCCTAAGCAACACCATTGTTTTGGTTGAGCTGCAACACCGCCAGAACCGCTCGACTTGCAACTAGGACCCTTATGGATCGGTGGGGGTTTTGAGCTAATCCCCCATAAATCCATAAAGATCATCACCGATAGACTGAACCATTCCTAAGCAAAAACTTAGAGATATAGAGGAAGATGTACCATCGCCACATCCAACCGGATTGCAGCTATGACCCTTATGGATCGGTGGGGGTTTTGAACTAATTCATATGAATACATGAAGATCCCTCCCGACAGAGTTATCCATTTCCAAAAAAGTCCTTAGAGATATAGGGCATTTGAGATTCTCAGCCAGCTTTGTTCGACTGGGCTATGACCAACTCCCTAGCTCTAATAGGCAAGGCTGAGCTTGTCCCCATGGGAGAGGAAAATTGGCTCTCCTTCAACGACAAGGAATTGCCCTTAGTGGGGCAAGGTTTTTTGTGGTTACAGCAAACTTACCATCAAAAGCTAGATATTTTTAGTACCAAACACCTACCCTTAGTGGGGCAAGGTTTTTCTTGTTGGTACCGAGCAATTGCCCTTGCTTGGGAAGGCTAGAACAGCTCTTGCTCCAGAAGTCTAGATCCAAACATATTGCCTCTTGGCCGTACTCGACAGTAACTCATTTGAGCAAAACACCCACCGAAATATGTTTTATTCTTGCTACTGGTTTTATTTCCTATTTTATACCAGTACACGGATGCCTTTTCTTCTTGCTCCAGGGTATTACGCACCGTTGCCTCAAATTAATCACGAGGCTTTATATGTTGTTTGTTGCAGGCACAAGGGAACCACTTTGAACAAACTGTGGTTTAAGAAGTAGATAATTGCTAATACTAATAGAAGGAGG
The DNA here is from genome assembly GCA_005191435.1 of Raddia distichophylla. NCBI lineage: Eukaryota > Viridiplantae > Streptophyta > Magnoliopsida > Poales > Poaceae > Raddia > Raddia distichophylla. The sequence continues at coordinate 630,608 of SPJY01032150.1, read as the reverse complement.
CGAGGAAAGAGGCATTTTTGGCTCTAACATTACCTGAAGTTCTCTGAGGTAAAAAAAAAGAGAGAATAGTTACTGGTCTATGTAATGCATTACGTTCATTACTTGCATTACGTTCATTACTGGTATAGCTGAAGTAAAAAAATAAATAAATAGATGAGGTATGTAATGCATCTTTAAGTTCATTACGGGCATCTTGCTCAGAGCCTCAGTAATGCGATTGGTATCCTCTAACATTGCATAGTAATGTTACCAAGCTACAGTGTTGTAACATTACTTTCTAACCATTAGATGAGGAAGGGGGAGGTAAGATTGGCCGGGCATTGTTCAAGAAACACTGTAGGAAAACTTCACTATTGTGAGTCACTATTTACTACTGTAGCATTTTACTATGTTGCGGGCTATAGCACTAAATCTGATCCGTTTATCTTCAATCCAATGGCTATTATGCTAAGAATGTTAGGATACTGTAGCATGGTAACATTCCTATTGTAATGTTAAAGGATACCAATCCAGGCTGGTATAGCTGGGCAACGTACTACTATAGAATGCCAACTTGGCGGTTATGAGAGATTGGAATTTTTACTCTGGTGTTCGTGCTTTGCAACGAGTATGGAATGAAAAAAACTCAGGACGAAAAAAAAAAGAAAACTAGGGTCTATGCATGAATTACCAACTTGATGGTAGTGAGTTAAAAAATGTTAGCAACGTTTAAAAAAAAATGTCGATGTACTTTTGAACCAAAATGTTACACCAAATCGAAAAATGTTGCGGTAAGTTAAAAAATATTGCAGTGGGCATGACCAAATGTTGCAACAGACAATCTAATGGGCTATTTGGTTGCCCGCATCTGGATTGGCCAGGCTAAGATGGTGCATGAAGTAGATGTTTAGTTGCTTGTTTGTACTCTGAAGTCAGGTCAGCCTCATGCATTTTCCCTGTTCCAGCTAGGCTCGCCACGAATAGTGGAATCAGCCGTATCGGCAAATGCAGGCAGCAAGCCCGGGCACATGCATCATGCATGCGAGGAACACACATCAATGTCTTTTTTTCAATTCGTTATTTCTATATCTTTTGATTAGTATCTCTGATTACCGAACCAATTTCAAAAATGGGTTCCTGATTTTTTAACAAAACTAGACCACACTTGCCATATAAATTTCAAAAGATTAATTTTTTTGAATTTTTGATTATCTATTGTTTGTTTTTAATTTTTTTTTGTTTTAAATTTATAGATTTTCTAGAATTTTTTTTAAAAAATGTTTGTCCTTCTCTTGAATTTGTGTATCGCACTCTGACCTGTATGGTCAACCAGATAACATCTCTGCGCACCATGGTTTGCATCTCCTCAGCCTGGCTCATCTCAGACTGGGTGACTCATACGAGCCAAGCTGAGATGGTTCATGCAACTAAACAACCACTAAATGTTTTAGTGTGTAGAACTGAATGTTGTAATAGAAAAACTCAAATGTTTCAGTGGACAAAGCCAAATGTTGCAACCGGAAACACCAAAAGTTTTAGTGAGTAGTGTCACATGTTGTAATAGGCAAACCAAAATATTTTCATAGTCGGAACCAAAATGTTGCAACAGACAAACCTAATTGTTCCAGTGAACATAATTGAATGTTGCAACAAACAAACCCAAATGCTTAAGTGGGTGGAATCGAGTGTTGTAGCATGGCAAAACGAAAATATTTCAGTACGTTAACACCTAATGCTTTAGCGTACAAAAACCAATGTTTCACCGCGGCAAAACCCATATTTAGAACATACTAGGGACATGTTCCAATTGAAAAATGTCCCTTCTTCTTCAACCTCTAGCCTACTCCCAAAATCCGGACACCTCCTCCCAAATCCAGTCATCTCTAGATCACGGTCCTTTTCTTCTCTAAATTCAGGAAGCCCTCGTCATGCTCGTCGGATCCGACCACGGTGAGCGCGTAGGAGAGTATGTGAAAGAGAGAAAGATAGGTGGTGGAGGAGGAAGACTTCGGTAAGCAGCTGCTGCCCGATGAAAGGCAGCATCACCAATCTGGTAGTGTTCATGGCGGAGTGCTCCCACTCCTTCCAGCTCCCCTGCATCGCCACTCACGGCGGTAGTTGTATGTGTGGCAGAGAGGTAGGAGAGAGAGAGAGAGAGAGAGAGAGAGAGAGAAAGGAGATGGAGGATGACTCCGGCGACGCTCTAGCCAATGGCGACGATGGTGAGGCTGCATGACGACACTGGTAAACTCCCACCGTGTGGATTGGGCCTAAAGTAAACCCCCAGGCCCAGCGCTGTCTCGCGAAGCAACCCGACGCCGCCGGCGCTCCCGCTCCCGCCGCCTCCTCCCTGTCGGGCTGTCCTACGCGCCGGCGGCGGCGCCGGGGGCAGCCACAACCTCCCCCACGCGCCCCCCGGCTCGGCGCGGAATCACTCCCAGCGTCGCCCCCTCCTTGCAAGTTGCAATGCAGCGCCACGCTCGCGGGGCGCTCGTAACCGGCCGGGCCTCGGTCAATGCTGCCCTCGGGGTGCTCGACGAAATGCATCACCGGCCGGGTAGCTGTCCCTGATCAATGAGCAATGGTGCTCGCGGCGTGCATGCTGATGCTGTTGCAAGGGAAGTGTGCGCAGGAGCGCTTTTTGATGGATAATGCTACCAATGCTTGTGGACGGAGGTTGCCATGAGGTCTTGTGCTCATCGATCGGGGGAAGACAGGGTTATGCGTCAGATGGAACTGGCTGGGGTAATATCACACCTAAAGGCTAAAGATCCCTACGTTGAGTGACAATGGAGGTGTTCTGCAAAGGGGCAAATTTTTGTCAGAGTCGCGCCCACCGTAGTGGGATATGCTCTGCCAATGGTGGGGAAGGCAATTGATAATATGTCACTCCAAAGAGTGTTATTGAGGATATGCCACTCCAAAGTATTACTCCTTAATAATATATCATTTTAGATTTTTCCCTTAACTAAATCCCATTTGCCAATCATAAAAGACCAAACTACCCCTCCCTTCATATTCCAACCGGATTAAATCGCTGAGAGATGGCCACGCGGGAGCCTGGGCGCGCTGGAACCTGGCGTGCAGGAGATGACCGTGCGGGAGCCTGGTCGCGCAGGAACTTGGGGGCGCAAAAGCGGGCCTTGGCAAGCAGGCACAGGCCTGGGCGCGCGCACGGTCGCTGGTAGCGCGGGAGCAAGGAATATGGAGGGAGGGGTAGTTTAGTCTTTTAAGATTGAAAAATGGGATTTAGTTAAGGGAAAAGTCTAAAATGATAGTATATTATTACGGAGTAATCCTTTGGAGTGGCATAATCTCAATAACACTTTTTGGAGTGGCATATAATTAATTTTCCCGCCAAAGGCAGGTACAGTTCATACTCCTACCACAACGGCATGCTGCATCAGTGCAACGCTGGTGCTTTATATGGTGGATTTTTTCTCTGTTTCAAGAAATACCTGTTCACTGGTACTCCCTCCGGTCACAAATATATATTGGTTAGGGATTGTGCAGCCACAACTGTGAAACTTTAGCTGTGTATGTGTAGATTTGTCTCAAAAATACTTTATGATTTTATGCGGTTTTATAGATAAATTGTGATATTAATTCATGGTAAAGTTGCATTTTGGGATCTTGCCCAATGTCGATGTCCAAAATGGTATGTACCAGAGGGAGTATTTGCTAGTAAACAGACCAAACAATATCCATGCTGCTATACTGCATTGATCCAGATATTACTAGTGTTAAAATAGAACATGTATAGGGGCACTTGTGCATATTTTTCCTCTCTTGTACATGTATATAACTAGCCTATTTGGGCCCAAGTAATACAAGCTGCATTATTCTCTTATCTTAACATGGTATCAGAGCCCTAGGGCTAGGGTTTCCCCTCCACCTCCTCCTGCAGCCGCCGGCCCGCCGCCGGCGAGCCGCCAATGCATTGATGATATATTTGAGTATTTGACAAATAATGCTTCATTGACCTTTGCCTGCTCTTTAAGATAGTTCAGTTTTGTCCCCAGGGCTCTGCTGGATGAGAATATTTTCAACTATTCATTGGACAGCCCTCTAAATTTATACCCTTTGAAGTGGGCCAAGAAGCCAGAGCATCCATTTGGGTCACTGTCTCTAGTCCTAGGCATATATAGATCGACAGCCATGCATGTCAAAACCAGCATCAAGGGCACCTGAATTCCTGAAAGGGGGTAATTGTGCCTCTCCCACCAGCCTTGCCGGTACTTGGAGACCACTTAACCTGACAAGAACACAACGAATATATATGCTTTGTTGTTGACTACATTGGCAACATCTGGCTGATTCCACTAGTGGTTATCAGGATCTGCATTGATGATACAGTTGACATCTCACAACAAATTACTATCAGTTTTATGATACAATTGAATGCTATTATGCTAATGGTTGTCCGTGGTGATATAACCCATATCAAGAACAAGGTTACAGGTTCATGCGTTGTTTATTGTTGCATGCAAGATTCATGTATTGATAAAAATGAAAATGTAGAATCCTAATGTTACGGTGTGCATATGTCAGATTTTAGCCATTGATTTGCATGATGGGTATTTCTATATAGTCAATGGCTGCTATCTTTCAGCTCAGCTGATACCTGAATACATTTCTATTTTTTCATACACAGCAACTAAGATATTGGTGCCCCAATCATGCACCAAGTACCTTTTTGTGCTTCAATGCGTGCTCGAAGCTCTTCTTTCTAAGCAGGTTTTGTATCTTCCCCCCCTTCCTCTCGAGTTCTTTGAACTTCTCTTAAAATTTAAGAATGTCTAACAAAAACAAAACCTATTATCCATGCATGCTTCACTGACCTTGCCTGCTCTTTAAGATAGTTCAGTTTTCATCCCCGGGGTTTTGGTGGATGAGAAAATAATCAAATATTCACTGGACAACCATCTACAAGTATACCCTTTGCAGTGGGGCAAGAAGCCAGAGGACATCCATTTGAGTCATTGCCCCACCAGTTCAAGCTGTTGTTCTCTAGTCCTAGGCATAAATAGATCAAGACAGCCATGAATGCCAAACCAGCATCAAGAGCACCTGAAAGGAGGTAATTGTGTCTCTCCCACAAGTCACGCCGATGATTATAAACAACATAACCAGACAAGAATGCAATGAATATCCATGCCGTGTAGTTGACCGCAGTGGCAGGAGGCATATGGCTGATTCCATTGAGCAGAACAGGCATGTTAACAAGTAGGATCCACTTTTGGTTTGGGAATGCCTTGTGTGCAAGCCAGACGAGCAGAGGAGCAATGGCACCCCCCAAGAAGAACCAGTTCACAGCAGAGTAAGTGCCTAGATCACCAAATATTCTGCGTGGGCTAATTAGGCCCCATATGACTGATGCATCATAGAATAAATGATCATAAGGGCAGGTCCAGGGGCTGCCTGCTGGGAGGAGCTCAGTGTTGCATATATTGGGGATAGAATCCATGAGCCACCATGCTGTTCCAAGGTATACAAATGCTGCTATCAAAGTGCCCACCACCTGTCATTTTCAATGGCTTACATTAGAGAGACAATTAATACAAGAAGAATCTTCATGTGACTAGTGTAGCTGACCTGAGCCATAAACATAGCCCTTGGGGGAATCTTCATGTAGTGGCCCAACTTAAAATCTTGCAAAAATGATAGAGCTTGGCGTGGGCCGACGTAGCCATATACCTTGAAACACATGTTTGCGACAGGACGTCCAGGATATAGGTACCCCATGATGTATTCCACGATGATATTCAACCCTGGGGACTGTCACATATGATATAACGAGCTGAACTGCTCTCCTACAGTCCTACATATGTACACCTGTATTCGTGTTTGAAGTTCATACCTGGTTGGTTGTTGCTGTGATAATTCCAATCGGAAGGGTGTAGAAAATGGCAAGGGCACATGCAAGCAGTACCCCCCACCAGGGTAGCTGCAGTTGCTCAATGTAGTACTCACAAGTAAACATGGTGATTGCAACAGTGCCTACAAGAATGGAGATGAACCACCATTCAGGGACCTGCTTGTATCTCCTCATAAGCTTTGTATGTATGTCCATCTTTTTCTCCTGGAAAGCCGATTTACTAAACTGCCAAATTTGGCTGGAAACAAGCATTGAAATTTGAGCTGCATTTCTACTTTTGCACAAAAGACCAAGAGGGGCACATAGCTAGAAAATTTACCTTCCATGGAAAAGCAGAACGTGGACAAGTGTTGCTGTGAGGCATGCAAAGCCAAGACCATAGCTGACAGCAAAGAAGGTGCTGAGGTATAGTGGCCCGTTCTTCTCATAAGCCTCTGTATCAAGTTGGAAGTGGGAGTCGATGATGCTAGAGATGTTGTACTTCTGACCAGTCACAGTGAAGAGACCGTCTGAAAAGATGGGGAAGTTCTGTGCCTTGTAGATGTTAAACCAGTATGTGATGGGTGTGATTATGTACATGTAGATGAAGAAGCCGACGGCGATGTTGGCGGTGGCAAACCATGGGCTAGCGAGAGGGCTTCCGAGGTATGACGACATGGATGACCAGTCGAGTCCAATTGCACCAATGCCAAGGCCATGAAGGCCTGAGCCAAGCTGTTGGGCGATCACAGAGTTCGGAAAGATCCAGCAGATCCAGGAGAGTGAAGTGAGCATCTGGAACAGGTAGCCTGGGAAGATGTAGTAGGCGAAACTGCATACGAACGCCACTACGAAGAACTGAGTGCGCGTCATGCCACCTTTGCTCCTTTGCTCCTTCTCATGAAGTGCCCTGATGAGCATATGAATCACGAATCTGTAGGTTATTTCGCTTTCTTATGCAGAGTTAAATATCTATCTGATGCAGAGTTAAATATCTATCTGATAATTCAGCAAAACAAGACTGGTGTACTGCCAATTTGATCTGTCTATTGACGAGTATGCTGAAGTGTCAAGTGTGTATGTTTGGCCCACTCATCACTGTGCATTGTTTACCAGCACAGCAGCAACCATTTTAATGACTTAAAAATGGTTATTTCAGCTATTTGTTTCTATGATTCCTTGTACACGGTAAATTTGCTTAATATTCAAATACATGACAGATCACTAAACCTGCTGTATCTATGGACATGCTTGCTACTTGCCAAAGTGACTAGTTTAGCCATGCATTTACAAGCTGTGGCTTGTGGGCCTCAGTTGAAGATGGAGGAAAAATTACTGAAATAATCAACATGTAAATGAAAATTAATATAATAATCTACTTTGTAAATTAATTACCTGAATAGCAGTGGGTCCTGCCACTGGGGATGGCGGCCGACACACGGCATGGCGGGAGCCGAGCTGCCGCCACAGGGTGTGGCTGCGGCATGCTGCCGCCACCTGGTGTGGCCGCGGCTAGCTACTGCCACCACGCGTGGCCGGAGCCCGGCGCCGTTATTGCATGCGCTGCCCGAAGCCCAACATTGCATGTGAATAATATTTTAAAAATTGCAAATTTTATCAAGTTTTAAAAATTTCAAAATTTAACATTTTATCAAGTTTGGATAATTCTAAAAATAAAAAATTCAAATTTTATGAACTGCCAATTCTAATTTCTCAGAAAAATTGGCTGAATAGACAGTATGCGACAGTGGAGGGGATTACGGGAATTGTAGATGGTTTCCGCCACTTGGGATGACTACATTAACAGTACGAAGAAAACACACTAGGCGATAGCATGACATACATAAAACAACGGCATGTATGACACACGCCGTTTCTTATAGTCGTGTGTCGATCTTACTTCTACCATGTCTTAGGGGAATTGAAAAGTATGTAACATGTGGGTGTCAGCTAACTAGCCGCGTTGCCTCCGACATGCAGGGCACAAGCGTTCCGTGCGGACGTGCAACTCTAGTGTACGCCTTGTCATTTTGAGACGATGTTCAAGATCTACGATCCTTGCGTGGAGAACCATCATGTATGCATCAGCTGCCATTGGAAAAGGATCATCCATCCACGATGCCATACGACAATCATTTATCTGTTTTGCACAAGATAGAAAGTTAGGTTAAATCCTAAAATAAATTCATTCTATATGAAGGTAAGTAAACTCACTGCGTATAGAAGACATCGGTAGAATCTCCGTCCGGTCTAATCAGAAACTGGCCTATCGAAGGTCTGCACCATTACATCAATTCCACATACACACTTGGGCCAGTCCCGAAAGATGTGAGGGCCGGGCTGCAGCATGATTGATTCCGTACGGTAGTTCTGTTTCATTTTAATAGAAAGATTCTCCGATGGGTAATGGTGTGGCCTCCTAGATCGGACGATTCTTACCAACTTGACTTAATCCATGCGTTGGTGGACCGTTGTTCGGCTATCCTATTACGATGGTGGCAGACAGTATGACATGGGCATGTTGTGCATAGACGTGTTAATGTCAAGTGGGAAGTGGGAAGTAAATAGTAGTAAATGCAATGTCAATAACTCTCATAATAGTAAATGCAGTGTCAATAATTCTCTGGACAACAGTGGATGCATATGTATACACTTAGCGCCGACGACCCCTTGTCGTATATGCACTTGGGGTGTAACGGTTTGGTGGATGCGTCGTACGTTATCATGCAGCCTGAAAAGGTTCAAATCGATTTTGAAAGTCAGTTTGCTCCGCAGTTGGGATATACCCGGACTGTGAACTTATGGCGTAAGCAGACCCACCATAGTGTGGAAAACCCCCATTGTGAAGGGAAGTTGTAGGGGGTTTGTTGTCCATGCCAGTTAGACCCTTCAGGCTGTGCCGGATGTGGCATAGGAATGTTGCATCCTCCCATAATATCTTGAAAGCTAAGGTTGGATGCATATGCACTATCCAGTATAGATCTTTCCATGTTTGCCCAATTGATATCAAATTGTGTATCTTGTGTGCTGAGTTAGTCATCGTAGTTTTCTGAAGATGGCGCTAAGTTAATGTCAAACACCTCCTGATGACCTGCCCCAGCTGGAGGTGAAGAATGGTGGGCGGTGTATTCGAAGGGTGTCGATATAGAAGCTCGGGGAGGTTGAGATTGTCTGCGTGGAGCTGAACGGGGTGGTGTACGCCTATCCATGGACTGAGATATCGCAGGAGCAGCAGATACTGGAGGAGCCGGTGACTCGAAAATGCGATGCACAGATTCTTCTCGCCTTGAGCTATCACTTTTGCGATTTGTGCGCGATCTATGCCCGCCGACCCCCCTAATCCTTTCCGTAATCCGATCTCCGGCCCTTCTAATGAGAGCCCTCAATGCATTTGTAGAAGATTGGCCGGTCCGCTGTGTTTGTGATACAAGATGCTTGCATGGCTATGCAACGAATCGGCCTCCCGTGTCTGCAACAACCATGTCATCTGGTCTTAGAAGGAGTTATAAAGTAGGCGATATAGTTGAAACTATCGGAGAGTGCGCATCATATCAGAACATAGACTCGTTGGGCATAGCCCTCTGGTTGTCGGAGTGGTGCTACTGCTGCCTGTGATACTGAAAGATGACATCTCGTCCTTGAGCGGTACCATTTCATGTACCTCCAAATGTCAGTCTGGTGCGCGGGGCCAGTAGGATACCACACTTGGTCAGTAGCCAATTGAGTCCACCACTTGATATGGGTACTGTGGATGTTGGCCCAATCGCAGTTGTGGCCGGATGAACTAAGACTGAAAAAAATATACTTGTACGTTACATTATGAGTGGTACAAATATATGAAATGTATAATATATGATGCATACTCATGTGAGTTGTCCGGATGCCGAGGAGGTGGGAGTGGAAATGTTTGCTGGTAGCCAAATTGCCGTTATACGCATTCTGGTGAGTATCCTTCGACGGCATTCATGCGGACTAGAAAACAAGTCGTCATCCAATAGTCTGAACTCTCAACACATGTGCTTGCTAGCAAGCTCTCCATGACAATATCATATGTTGCTAGATGACAGAAAGGATCCCACGTAACTTGGTCATCTACCAGAAGGTCCAGGTCTAACACAAGCCGCGTGTAAGATTCTCTGTCGACTTCTTTCAATCATTGCAACCTCGCATGCAACCATCTATATCCCATAGTTGATCTACATGCCGAGTGGGTTATATCGGCGTCCACATGAACTGGAGAGTATCGGACTGGCGTGTTGGAACGATTTAATGGCAAATAACTCTATGACCAGAATTGTACGAGGAGAGGACAACCCTCAAATACTGCATTCGGGGCTACCCGCTGGCATGCGACACATAATTTCCGGTATGTATCGGCCAAGACAGCAGACCCCCAACTATACGGCTCGTAATTCTCATTAAATATAGCTTCATTGCAAAGTTCTTAAGCTACGAACACTAAGTGAGGCGGTATAGAGTCACCGTTACCATTTGTAAACATGACACCCGAGAGGAGGTAGTAGAGGTACACCTCGTAATGCAGCAGTATGGTCGCCTCATCAGCATTTACGGGACACGGAGCAGCCTCGGGACACTGTTCGAGCCATGACATCGAAACACCAACCATTATATTGAACTCCAAACCTGTAAAGATTTAGAATAATATTTAATAGGTGAAATATGTGTAGAAATTACAAATATGCAAGTAAAAATGTTGACAATCACCTCTGTTCGACATAATTTTCCATGTGTATTTGTTCATAACAAAGACCCGTTTAGAAATTGGCAACTCTGTGAGTATGGCAACATCCTTTAAAGTAATTGTCATCTCATCAACTGGAAAGTGAAACGTGTGCATCTCAGGACGCCAGCGATCGACCAATGCGGTGATAAGCCCCGGGTCAAGTTTTGGGAGTGTTGTCAAGCGGTCATTTCCTTGTGGTACCCCATTGAGAGTAAGGGCCCACGACAACAATCCGGCACGTGTAAGAAACATCCAATACCTATCGTCCAATTGTTTTATCTGTCGTGATCCCCTCAATCGTAATGGATACATCTACAAATAATAAAATATAATGTTAGCCCGACATGTTAATATGCGATAAATGTTATGAAACATGCGAACCTGTTCGGTGCCTTGTACCCATTTTAGTGATCTATGGCCGCTATTACATCGTGCGGAGAAAAAATATGGAACATCCGTTGTGTATACTGCAATGATATATTATTGTTATTACATACGACAAATAAGAATAGATGGATAAAAATCATAATATCCAAACATGAAGTGACGATATAACAAATATAAATATTTTATTACAACATGATAATGATACAAGAATTGCTAGCATGATATTGTATTGTCATCCCTGATTAGAACAGCGTCTACGGTCATGACCTGGCTGTTTACATATACGACAACGACGCATGGTTTGCATCGTTGTCGTATATGTAAACAGTCAGGCCATGACCGTAGGCACTGTCCTAATTAGGAATGACAATACAATACCATGCTAACAATTCTTGTATCATTGTCATGTTGTAATAAAAGACTTGTATTTGTTATATCGTCACTTCATTTTTTACTATTATGATCTTTATCCATCTATACTTATTTGTCGTATGTAATAACTTAATATATCATTGCAGTATACATAATGGATGTTACACAGTTTTCTCCGCATGATATGATGGCGGCCATAGATCTCTAAAATGGGTGCAGAGCACCAAACAGTTTTGCATGTTTCATAACATTTATCTCATCTTAACATGTCGGGTTAACATTATATTTTATTATTTATAGATGCATCCATTACAATTGAGGGGATCACGACAGATAAAATAAATGGACGCTAGGTATTGGATGTTTCTTGCACGTGCCGGACTGTTGACATCGACCCTTACTCTCAACGAGGTACCACAAGGAAATGACCGCTTGACAACACTCCCAAAACTTGACCCGGGGCTTGTCACCGCATTGGTCGACCGCTGGCGTCCTGAGACGTACACGTTTCACTTTTCCGGTTGGTGATATGACAATTACTTTAAAGGATGTTGCCATGCTCACAGGGTTGCCAATTTCTGGACGGATCTTTGTTACGAACAAACCAAGCAAGCACACATGAAAAAATTATGTCGAACAGAGGTAATTGTCATCTTTTTTACTTACATATTTGTAATATCTACACAAATTTCACCTATTAAATATTATTCTAAATCATTGCATGTTTGGAGTTCAATATAATGATAGCGACCAGGGTGTTTCGATGTCATGGCTCGAGCAGCGTCCTGAGGCTGGTCCGTATCCCGTGAATGCTGATGAGGCGACCGTACTGCTGCACTACGAGGTATACCTCTACTACCTCCTCTCGGGTGTCATGTTCACAAATGGCAACGGTGACTCTATACTCCTTCACCTAGTGTTCATAGCTCGAGAACTTTGCAATGAAACTATATTTAATGAGAATTACGAGCCGTATAGTTGGGGGTCTGCCGTCTTGGCCAATACATACCGGGAGTTATGTGTCGCATGCTAGCGGGTAGCCCCGAATGCAGTATTTGAGGGTTGTCCTCTCCTCGTACAATTCTGGTCATGGAGTTATTTGCCATTAAATCGTCCCAACACGCCAGTCCGATACTATCCAGTTCATGTGGACGCCGATGTAACCCACCCGGCATGTAGACCAACTATGGGATATAGATGGTTGCATGCGAGGTTGCGATGGTTGAAAGAAGTCGACAGGGCATCTTACACGCGGCTTGTGTCAGACCTGGACCTTCTGGTAGATGACCAAGTTACGTGAGATCCATTCTGCCATCTAGCAACATATGATATTGCCACGGGGGGCTTGCTAGCAAGCACATTTATTGAGAGTTCAGACTATTGGATGACGACTTGTTTTCTAGTCTGCATGAATGCCGTCGAAGGATACTCGCCGGAACGCGTTCAACGGCAATTTGGCTACCAGCAAACATTTTCACTCCCACCTCCTCGGCATCCGGACAACTCACTTGGGTATGCATCATATGTTATACATTTCATATATTTGTACCACTCATAATATAACGTACAAGTATATTTTTTCAAGCTTAGTTCATCCGACCGCAACCGCGATTGGGCCCACATCCACAGTACCCATATCGAGTGGTGGACTCAATTGGCTACTGACCAAGTGTGGTATCCTACTGGACCCGCGCACCAGACTGACTTTTGGAGGTACATGAAATGATACCGCCCAAGGACGAGATGTCATCTTGCAGAGCAGCACCACTCCGACAACCAGAGGGCTATGCCCAACGAGTCCATGTTCTGGTATAATGCGCACTCTCCGATAGTTTCAGCTATATCGTCTACTTCATAACTCCTTCTGAAGACCAGATGACATGGTTGTGGTAGACACAGGAGGCCAATTCGTTGCATGGCCATACAAGCAACTAGTATCACAAACACAGCGGACCGGCCAATCTTTTACAAATGCATTGAGGGCCCTCATTAGAAGGGCCGGAAATCGGATTACGGGAGCGATTAGGGGGATCGACGAGCATAGTTCGCGCACAAATCGCCAAAGAGATAGCCCAACGCGAGAAGAATCTGTGCATCGCATTTCCGAGTCACCAGCTCCTCCAGTATCTGCTGCTCCTGCGAGATCTTAGTCTATGGACAGCCGTACACCACCCCATTCAGCTCCACACAGACATTCTCAACCTCCCCGAGCTTCTACATCGACACCCTTCGAATACACCGCCCTCCATTCTTCACCTCCAGCTGGGGCAGGTCATCAGGAGGGGTTTGACATTAACTTAGCGTCATCTTCAGAAAACTACGATAACTACCTCAGCACACAAGATACACATTTGATATCAATTGGACAAACATGAAAGGATCTATGTTAGATAGTACATATGCATCCAACCTTAACTTCCAAGATATCATAGGCGGATGCAACATTCCTATGCCACATCCGGCACAGCCTGGAGGGTCTAACTGGCATGGACAACAAGCCCCTACGACTTCCCTTCATATTTGCAACACGGGGGCAAACCACCTTGGCGTCCCTTCACAAGTTGTGCACGGCCATTAAACACCTTATGAACAAAGCATGATGGGGGTTTTCCACTATGGTAGGTCTGCGTACGCCATAAGTTCACAGCCCGAGTATATCCCAACCGCGGAGCAAACTGACTTTCAAAATCGGTTTGGGCCTTCTCAGAATGCAGGACAACATACGACGCATCCACCAAACCATTACACCCCAAGTGCATACACGACAAGGGGTCGTCGGCGTTAAGTGCATACATATGCATCCACTGTTGTCCAGAGAACTATTGACATTGCATTTACCATTATGAAAATTATTGACATTGCATTTACTACTATTTACTTCCCACTTACCACTTGCCATTAACACGTCTATGCACGATATGCCCATGTCATACTGTCTGCCACCATCGTAATAGGATGGCCGAACAACAGTCCACCAACATATGAATTAGACCAAGTTGGTGAGAATCGTCCGGCCCAGGAGGCCACATCTATTACCAATCGGAGGATCTTTCCATAAAAATAAAACAGAACTACCGCACGGAGTCAACCATGCAGCGGCTCGGCCCTCACATCTTTCGGGACTGGCCCAAGTGTGTATGTGGAATTGATGCAGTGGTGCAGACATTCGATAGACCCGTCTCTGGTTGGACCGGACGAAGATTCTATCGATGTCCTTCATACGCAGTGAGTTTACTTACCTTCATATAGAATGAATTTATTTTAGGATGCAACCTAACTTTCTATCCTATGCAAAACAGATAAATGATTGTCATATGTCATCGTGGATGAATGATCCTTTTCCAATGGCAGCTGATGCATACATGATGGTTCTTCTCGTAAGGATCGCAGATCTCGAACATCGTCTCGAAATGACAAGGCGTACACTAGAGTTGCACGTCCGCACGGAACGCTTGTGCTCTGCATGCCGGAGGCAACGCGGCTAGCTAGCTGGCACCCACATGTTACATACTTTTCAATTCCCCTAAAGCATGGTAGAAGTAAGATCGACACACGACTATAAGAAACGACGCGTGTGTCATGCATGCCACTGTTTTATGTATGTTATACTATCGCCCGATGTGTTTTCTTCGTACTGTTAATGTAGCCGTCCCAAGGGGCGAAAACCATCTACAATTCCCACAATCCCCTTCACTGTCGCATACTGTCTATTCTATCAATTTTTCCGAGAAATTAGAATTGGTAGTTCATAAAATTCAAATTTTTAATTTTTAAAATTATTAAAACTTGATAAAATTATAAATTTTGAAATTTTTAAAACTTGATTAAATTTTTAATTTTTAAAATATTATTCACATGCAATGTTGGGCTTCGGACGACACATGCAATAACAGCCCCGGGCTCCGGCCACGCGGGGTGGCGGTAGCTAGCCGCGGCCACGCCGGGTGGCGGCAGCAGGCGCTCCCGTCACGCCCGGTGGCGGCAGCAGGCCGCAGCCACACCCCGTGGCGGCAGCTCGGCTCCCGCCATGCCGTGTGTCGGCCGCCAACCCCAGTGGCGGGACCCACTGCTATTCGAGTAATTACTTTACAAAGTAGATTATTGTATTAATTTTCATTTACATGTTGATTATTTCGGTAATTTTTCCGAAGATGGACTGGTAAAAGCAAAAGACTGCATTTTGTTCCTCGGATTTACTCAAAACAAAATTATGATGGTGTAATTCTAGCCGTATATTTTTGCCAATTTAAGCTTCGCAGTGAGTATTGGAACTGCTAAGAGATTCTGCTCTTCTTTTCTACTTTCTGTCTTTTAACCGACACATATGTAGGTTCTTTGGTGCTTTTCTTATCTACTCAAGATATGTTATAGTTTAGTCCATGTGCTCACCCCGGCGGTTCTGCCTTTGCAGAAGCTTTCTGCACCTTCAGTCCTCACTCCTCAAACTCTCCTAGCATCGTCAGCAAAATTTCTGTATTTTGTTCTCTATATCACTTCGCTAGATCACTATCCGTTTTCTATATTTTTATCATCTCCAACGGAGTCTCTATTCTCGAAAAGATATAGAGATCCTGTAGAGAGTCTACATAGAGAATCGGAGAAATATATACCCTGGAGAGAGTCTCTAAATTAGAGATCGAAAATGTTATAGAGATTAAGATTAACCGCAATAGTGTTTTACAGAACTTTTTAGAAACCTGCCGGCAATGCTCTCAGAGCGATTCCCAAGACTGGCACCAGGATATATAAAGTCCCTTTCGATTTTATCCTCGAATTAGCAGAGAGATTTTTGCCCCCATTTATATGCTTTTTATAGTTTGATGAAGTCGTTGTCTAGTGTGAGACATTTGTGCCCGCATCTGCTTTCTGTGGCTGTGTGCCCTGCCGATATTTGTCTTGCCAGGTACACATAAAAATGGAAAATGATGGGAACTATTCAGCAGCGTCCCTACCGACTCGCAACCTGCAACTTGGCCACTTGCTCAGCTCGGCCCTGATTTGTTGTTTTAGTTTAGAATAGTTGAAAAGGTTGATTACCTTTTAAATAAAGTATGAAAAGACTAAATGTATTATTAGAAAATATTTTTGAGATATTTGAAAAAATACACAAAGGCCTTGTTTGTTTCAGATTAAATTAAATTAAATGAAAATTTGTTATTTTTGTATAGGCCAAATGTTGTAATATTTTGTAGTTATTTTTGTGGAGTTTTAAATAGTTCTTTTTAGAGTTCGCAAAATATTTTTTCATAATTTTTTGAATTTTTTAAAACGTATTTTGAGTGGATCATAAACTTACTACAGTAAAACGCAACTCAACATTAATCTGAAACAAACAAGGCCAAAGTTCTAAAAGATTATTTCGTAATGTTATGCTGAATGGCCAGTGGAAAATAATAAAAATTTTAAACTGAAACAAAATTAAAAATAAAGAATCAAAGGAGGCCTCAGTCGTTAGCTCCTTCTATTTGTCGTAACCTTGGTCGATGGAGTACGCGAGGCGGTGGTGCCACATGACTCACCAGTCACCACCACTCGGAATCATTTGCTGCATGGCTCAGCATGATCAAACGACTTTGTTGCAACGGCTGGAGTGATGAGCATCCTATAAATAAACTATATATCCGTGCAATAATTTGCACTTGTTTTTTGGTGCCACAGCATATGTCGCTTTCAATCGAATCTTGTCTCTTAACATATCTAGTACGTCAAAGCTGCAATTTACAAGTCACAACCTGCTTACTATTGCTTAAACTTGATTGAATGAAAATAATTTATTTTAGTATAGTTTTTATTATCATGAAATCACCTTTAATAACTTAGAAATAATATATAGATGAAGTAAATCAAGAAACAGATTAAGAACCTCTCTCAAGGTTGAACTTAATATTTACTCCTAGTTCGTTTAGTTTAGCTAGTAATATTCATTCGTTCAGCCTGATCACTCTAAACAAGCCTATCGTAAGCCGATTCTCATCGCAACGGGCAAGCCTATCGTAAGCCGATTCTCATCGCAACGGGCAAGCCTATCGTAAGCCGATTCTCATCGCAACAGTCCTGTCCACCGTAAGCCGATTCTCATCGCAACGGGCAAGCCTATCGTAAGCCGATTCTCATCGCAACGGGCACTCCAAGCGTCGGTTCTGCACTTGCCAAGACAATGCTTACACTGTCGCAAGGAATACGTCATGGGTAAAGTTTTGATTTCACACGTTCTCTTGCGGCTTTGACTGCATCGGGTTGTGGATCACCTCGCACCGGGTAGCTCTTCGCCCGGAGCGCGCGTCTGGTCCCCGCGACGAGCTCCGTGCTCGGGGCTGGATCACCTCGCATAGGGCAGCTCTTCGCCCGGAGCACGCATTTGGTCCCCGCGACGAGCTCCGTGCTCGGGGACTGGATGGTCTCCTACCGGGTACGTCTTCACCTGGTCGCACTTTCTGATCTCTTTAACGAGCTCCGTGCTCGAGGATTGGATCTCTTTACCTGGTTCCTTTGACGAGCTCCGTGCTCGGGGACTGGGTCACCTTCTCCCTCGTATGCATTGCCTGCTCATAGCACACGATCTACATTTGGAGGCACATCACCTTCGCTCCTGAGCACGACATTTGCTCGAGAGCGCATTCTCTATTTCCTCGGACAAGTTCTAACCCGAGAGGTGGTTCCCCTATTTTCGATCATGCTTTCCTAGGTATCTTCATACCTGGATGCAGCAACGTGAGTCCGTCTCATGACTTGCTATGTTCATTCTCCCGGAAGATCTGATCTTACCGGATGCGGTGGTACGCTATTTACTACCAAGAATCTAATCCCTCCTTGATGACGTTTAGCCTCAATGAGATGATTCACCTCGCACCAAGCAGCTCTTCGCCCGAAGCGCGCGTCTGGTCCCCACGACGAGCTCTGCGCTTGGGGACTGGATTTCTGATTTCTGCATCGAAGGCTGAGTCCTCTGCTAGGACAGATGTTGCTTCCTGTTCGACGCAACGGAGTTGCTCGGCACTGATCAGGTTTGTTCGGTCCCGAACAAGGTTTGTTCGGCTGAGCCATAACCTGTTCGGTCGCCTGTTACGCGTCTTTGTAGCAGCAAAATTTTTCTCTTCATGACTTGGAGTCTCAAGAGGAAGACCCCACTCTAGTGAGTCCTTCCACTTGAGTCTCGGGGGCTAGCTGTCGGGGATAAAATCACGGCCCATTGTCATGGCCCACTCCCTGAAGGCCCAATCGAACATCCTACCAGGGCCTAGCTCCCTAGAAGGTTCTATCAGGCCCATGTCTATCGTACCGAACAGCCCCTGATCGGTATGATCCGTGGCACCCAAGACTTTGTGTTTAAGTCCGACTCGAACAAGAGTTCTGCACGACTACGTGAAGACTCGGATGTTAGTTTCCCGGATTAGAATAGGAGTCGTGATCCCCAAGAATTGGAGTATACCTTATCTACCTCGGGATGTATTTGGCATGTACTGAGTTCGTTACGATCTCGTAGTTAGCCCGGTCCGGTTATCCCTTGGTAGGTCGGTTCCTCAACGCTATATAAACCGAGCCCCTACGGCGTGTAGAGGGCACGAAGCCTTTGCATAATACCTCTTGTACACCCATAACCTCGCCGAGACCTTTGATCTCGTTGAGTTCCTCTTGTAATCATCTTTGATATGAAGAAAGGCTGGACGTAGGGCTATTATCTCTCCCGAGAGGCCTGAACCAGGATAAAAACCCTTGTCTCCCTGTTAGTCGTTGATTGTTGTTCGCTCTGTTCGGCGTGTCTCCTATCTCCCCTTCTCAAGAACCTTAGTTGACTTGAGATCGATATCTCAACCGTCGACAGTGCGCACAAATTTATGATTCCCTTGACATTATACTTATTTACTACTTTTTTAAAACTTTTTTTCTCCACCTGGATTGACCAAATTGCCATTGAATCAAAACTCTGAACTGCAGCCCTTTACCGTATCCATCATTATGCACGCATTTTGGTTTTGGACAAAATTTGATACTATCATGAAAATACGTTGTATCCATCAAAATTGTCAGATTTCAAAATTTTGAATCTGATCGAAATTTTTATTTTCAAAATCTAGGCAAAATTTATTTTTTTAAAATTTGGTCAAATTCAAAATTTTAAAATCTGACCTTTTTTGAAATTTGGTTGAAATTTGAAATCTGGTAGTTTGAATTTTTGTCTCCCACACCCACTCGAAATCGCCCGCCAACTGCACCACACCACACGCAGTGGTAAAACAGTAAAGTCACGCGGGTAAAATGGGTAAATCAATAATAAATTGAGAAAAATATAAAGAATGTCATTGGGATTACAAATATGTGTGTCCGATGTCATACGTGTCAATGCGGCCGAATTTAACGTCATTTGAAACGAGGTGTTCGAACTAGGTGTCACTCAGATCAATCTCTCGATTTCGGGAAGCAAGGAAGAAGAAAGGAAAGCTGGCTCATGGCCAACGTGGGATTTTGGAGCCCATCGACGATGATGACTATAGGTCATGGTTGCGACAAAAACAAGATGGGAGAAAGAAGGCGAGCGCTAGGCGTCGGACGTTCGGACGGACGCTCTCGCGTCGGACCAACGCCGTCCGTCCGATCACTGGCACCGCACGCATCCAACGCACCCGCGCTCCCGCGTGCCAGGCGGAGTTGTTAACCATGCAGTTGATCAATTTTTCAATTAAACTTCTGATTTTTGTATAAAATTCAAACAGTGTTCAAAATGTGTGGAATAAATTTCATAATTCTTCTAAAATCGAGAGCAACCCATTTTAAATACTTTTTAAATTTTTTAATTTTTTTGATGTGAACCTATAAGAAGGCAATTATGAAACTTACACGTATACTAGCGAAACTTGTCCGTGTGCTGATGAAACTTAGTCGTGTGCTGATGAAATCTGATGAAACTTGAATGAAACTACGATGTAACCTGATGAAACTTGGATGAAACCTATGAAAACTTGATGAAACTTGGTTTAACCTGATGAAACTTGAAGAAATTTGGATGAAACCTGACGAAACTTGATGAAACTTGGATGAAACCTGATGAAACTTGGCAGTTCGTCAAAGTTTAACAAGTATGAAACTCAAGTTTCAGTAGACGAAACCCAAGTTTTGCCAGGTAAGTTTGAGGACTTATATGGCAACATACATCTTGTTCTGTTCGTAAAAATACGAGGAACACGTTGGTGCAAACGGTTTGTGGATTAAAGCAACCAGTAAAAATTTATGGTCATTCAAAAGGAAAAAATACTTGCATGAGCCCACCTTGTATGCTACAGTGCAGCCCACCACACTGTGCAGCGCGTCGTTGCGGGCGTCCAGCGCGAGCGCGTGTCCGGACGCCCGTACAGTAGTCTTTCCAAAGAAAGAATGGAGAAGATATGAGCAGATCCGTTATTTCCTATGCCCTATAAAGAGAAAATGGGTGTGGATTTATGTTTTGAAGTTGAAAAGGGCAAACAAAAATCAAAACGTTTAATATACAAGTGGCATTTTAAAGCTCCGTGTATCAACGAGAGTAGATATGGCAAAATTTTTCGGCAGCGATGCTACCCCCATTTCAGTGTCGCGCCCTGACGCGTAGCCATCAGCATGGGATGCTTTGGGTTCTAAACGCAAGTTCAGCTACACTATCGTATGCATGGAGGCATAGGTCACAGTTTCGAACGCACTGACGCAGACAACGGATGCAAAAATTCAATGCTATTTGTGAATTGTGATGCGAGAAAGGTGCTTGAGCAGCCGAGCCGTGCAGATCTCGGACGCTAGCTGCTGCCTTTGGGCTTTGGACATGATGGAGATTGGAGCAGGAGCACGCGCGCGCACTACAGGACGCACACCCACCCATCACCGCCCGTGGGGAAATTGATCCCACGGACACCCAATTCAACAGCCTCGCTGCAAAACAGTGTAAATCACGGATAAAATCCGAAAAATAGACAAAATATCACTAACATTACAAATTCGAGTGTCCGATGTTATACGCGTCAAGTCGAACGAACTTAATGTCATTTGAAACGAGGCCATCGAATTGGGTGTCAGTGAGAACAATCTCGTCGTCCGTGTGGTCGTGTGGGGGTCTGGGGCTTCAGTGCTGCTGGTCAGCAGTGTTCTCTTGCGCTGAAAAATAAGCTCAGTTTTTCGCATGCCGTGCATCCCCAGTGTGTCATTCAAAAATCGTCTATTTTTCTTATGTATTGCTGCGATCGCCTTTTTATTTCTCTAGGTACCATCGTTGATCAAACTCTCCATGAATCAAACCGTTTTTACATATAAAATGACCATTTTGCCTTTGGTATCATAATAATCCCCTAAAATTAAAAATTTTACCAAATTTTAAAGTATAGAATGCTACCGAAATAAAAAAAATTACAATGCCACCGCATCTGAAAAAATTTAGATCTAACAAATTTGTTTTTTTAAAAAAATATTACTGAAATAAAAAAAATAAATCCGGATAAAATTTAAATTTTAAATCTGTCTAAATCTGATTTTTTCAAACTTGGTCAAATTTTAAATCTGAAATTGGCCAAATTTGAATTTTTAAGATCTGTCTGAATTTTCAAATTTACCAAATTTTAAAATTTTGGAAACTTGATCATATCTTGAAATTTGACCAATTTTTTTTAAAAAAATCTGGTTTAATTTTGAAATTTGAAAAAAATCAAATTCTTGCCAAACTTTAAATTTAAAATCTTTACTTTTTTTTTGCAAAATACAAATTTTGTTAGATTTCAAAATTTTGGTTAACTCATGTGGTCAACAATGGTAATATGAAAATTATAGTAGGTTATAAATGCTAGCCAAAATGAAGAATGGTTTCCATGAACTACCTTGAGACAAATCTCTGCTATTACCAAGTTTCTTATGATGAGTGATGGTGGTGCCACACTTTACTAAGGGCCTGTTTGGATGGCGGGAGAATTTTTTATAGGGAAAAAGATCTCTAGAGGGGTGTTTTTGGACATTCGAAACCCAGGGATAGGAAATCTCTCTCCCTACTGCCACCCACGTGACCCACCCACCACGACGCGGTTCATTCTCAGCCCACGACGTCTCCCTCCCTCTATCCCTCCCTCTCTCTCTCTCTCTCTCTCTCTCTCTCTCTCTCTCAAAAATCCCCAACGCATCAGTAGCGACAACATCCTCTCGCCGTCCCTCGCTCCTTCGAGGTCACCACATCGTCCTCCTCCTCTGCCTCATCGTGGATCCACCGCCATCACACCTTGAGGCTGCCACGCCCTAAGGTTGCCATCGCGCCATGTATCTGCCGCCGTGTCACCAGAGATCTATTGCGGCTATCATGTTGCCAACGGAGTGTTGAAGGCCACTACTGAGGGATTTGAGCCACATGGGTCGGGGTTGAGCCGAGGAAATTTCCTGATGTATGGAGGCGAGGAATGCTTCCTCGTAGAAATGTCAAGGATTTAGCAGGGAATTTTTGCTCCCCTTGCTTCCAAACACCCCACGGGGAAATTTGCCACGTGTTGGTCAATGGGGAAATGTTCCCTAGGATTAGCCTAGGATCCCGACAGGATCTCGGCCAGGATTTGAGTATCCAAACAAGCCCTAAAAGGAAAAGGTATACATTACCCCGCTCAACTCTTGCAATGGTATTGAAATCACCCTCAAACTCTAAACCAAATATTTCATCCCCTTCAACTCTTAAAACCGGATATATTACCCCTTGACCATTTCAAAATGGTTTTGGGATTTTAAAACTGGTCTTATAATAAAAAAATCTCTTTTCTTCTTTATGCTCTCGTCATGGCCTTATTATTTTAATTCTCGGTTTGTCTTTCTTTACTCAGCTGAGACAGATGGCCAGTTTCAAGCTAGAGCCCTCCTTGTGAGGTGGGTGTGCATTAACAGCTCTAACACAGGCCTTGTTTGTTTTAGATTAAATTAAAGGCGCGAAAATTTGGGGACGGACGTCCGACGCGCGCAGGCGCGTCGGACGCTGCCCCGGCCCAGCCCAACACACGGGCGCTCGCGAAAAAGGAGAGAAAGCCACCCTGTTTGCATGCATGCGCATGTGCGACGAAAAACGGAAATGCTTCCACGCACTCAACACCAGATCGTGAGAAAGAGAGAATATAGATCTTACAATGAACTCAGCATACTAAAACAATAAAAAATACCTATTGAAACAATGAACTGAGACTACTAAAAACATTACGAAACAACCAAAAATTAACTAAACGAGGGGGAGATACAAAAGGAGAGAGGGTAACTGCATAAGTGAGAGAAAGAGGAAGGGAGAGACCATAAGAGAGAGGAACAATCACCCTTAATTAATGAAACAATGAAAAATGACTATCCAAACAACGAACTTGGCACACTGCGTTACACTTAGGCCTTGTTTGTTTTAGATTAGATTAAATTAAATTAAATAAAAATTTGTCATTTTAGTACAAGCCAAATGGTGTAATATTTTGTATTCATTTTTGTGAGGTTTCAAATAGTTCTTCCTATAGTTCGTAAAATAATTTTTTTCATAATTTTTTGAATTTTTTAAAATGTCTTTTTTTTAAGGACATAAAATGTCTTTCAAGGGGGTCACAAATTTGCTATCGTAAAACTCAACTCAACTTTAATCTGAAACAAACATGGCCATAATCTATGCGACAATGCAACATCAAAATTTATGGTCTTACTATTAACATCTCATTATGAGTAGTTTCTAATGCATTGCCATGCATAGATGAGGATGGATTTATGCTTAGCCACAAACAGCTTAATTAATATATTGCGCCGATTCAATCGAATCACCGGTTAAAATCGCACTCAATTCAAGAGGGCCCAGGAAGGAGATAGAAAAGAAAAAATAATAATAATTGCAAAGCCATTTTTGTAATTCTCCGAGACCACTTTGGAATGGTCAGGGGTAATCTATCCGGTTCTGTGAATTAAAGGATAAAATGTCTGAATTAGAGTTGAAGGGTGATTTTTATACCATTGCAAAAGTTGACGGGATAATCTATACTTTTGCCTCACTAAAATTACCCACCAATTTCATCCATCACAACAAACCCATCCAATTCAGTATTATTACCAATCATACCATCTATCATAACAATTAACAAACTCATTGTTTATAACTTAAACCCCAAAATTCTCATATGTCTACAACCAAAGTATATGTTGCTTCAACCACCACTACCATTCGTGCGCTAGTTCATAGCGTGGCTCGTCATGTAGTGCATACTCATGCCGAAGCCGATTGCATATGAACCCACGTGCGATCAATTGTGACATGTCACACCGCATGAAGCTGAAGACGAATGACTCGCTTGCCAATATCTTGATGATAGAATTTTGTTATTTTATAGCAAAACACGGATGTTTGGCTAGTATGACAACAACAAATGGCAAACCAGGGCAACTTTTAGTACATCAATCAAACAAATTGGTAATGTTTGTACCTCTACTTGGCAATGACCTTGGAGGGAGCAGAACTTGGATCGGTGTTGCTTTTCAAATTGTCATTATTGTATGGGATCAATTATTGTTCACCAATATATTAAAAAATTCTACATCTTATTCTATATAAATATCAGCAATAGTTCAATGATATTACATCTCATACAAGTAATGTCCACATCATATCAAAGCTCATAACCATGAAACGATGAATAAGAAGGTTGTGGTTGATGGCAAGCTCATACATTGTTCTTTCCAGCCTGAGATCACTTTAAAATCTAGGGCTTAAAACTTGCCATTTTTTATAAGTTGATGGTAGTCGTTTTAAAAGGTTTTTAAGTGGATCTTCTCAAAACTCAAAACTATTTTTAAATATATTTTTTGGTCTCTCGGAGCCTCTTTCTAAGGGCCCTCAAACTTATCAAATAATAATCTCCCACGATCAGTGACAAAGAGCAGCGTCTCATCAGTGAGCCCGTGACCAGCAGACCTTCACCTACGGTATCCCTTGTCCCATTCTCCGCTCCCATTCCCTGGTGAAGAGATTCTATCTTCTTTTACTGCTTCAACAGATTCCCTCTCCTTCGAAAGAAATTGTCTCCTCCATTCCCTTTAAAAAAGGCTTCTCTCATGTCTCAATATAATTATCTTCTGAGGGATGCTACTGAAGGTGGTGAAAGATGTAGTAAAAAATATGAGGCATGGAAAAAGAAAGGGAAAGGGAAAGGGAAGGGAAAGAAATAAAGATGGTTACAAACGGTCTTAGCAAAGGGAATCATAAAGCGTGCAGCACTACGCTCGATTGGACGTCCAACAGACATATATATATTTAGGTCTAAAAAAAGACATTTATATTATTACCTGATTTTTGAATTACTCAGCTATACAACACAGGGTATTTTTGGGCCCAGCATGGCATGGAGGAGAATGGCTGGACCATTCAGTGTCAGTCCCATACGAGTATACCACCAGCAGTCCAGCACGTCGGAACTTAGAAGAATGTCACGACCCATGAGAGCAGGGCTTGGCACCGGACTGTCCAGTCCAAAATTGTCTGAACCCTCAGACCTCAGCCATTAACTAGAGAGCCTAAACAAAAAGAGAGACAGAGTGCTTTGAGGCTCCAGTGTGGATGCTCAAGCAGCCTGCCATCATTATACATCTGGATGCTAAATATACATCAAACAAGTACTTACAACGTGTATAAAACATCAAGCAACAACGGGGAACCTGCAGGTTCCAAATGCACAACGCGGATCAAAATTCTGCAACTCCAACATGCATTAACCAGCAAAACTGTCGCAACATACAAATTCACTGTTTCAAACATATAGCTAACCACAGCTCACAGACATCACATCATTTTCAGCTTCCATGGTTACTTACCCGAGTCATCCAGTCAGGAAGAACCACCTGCGATACCAATAACCAAGGTACCAAAGTTGGATAAAAGCAGAAAGTACAAGCTACCGATTCTACAGCTATGGGGAAATATATCCGGAGCGACCAACAAACTAACATAATCTCGCTTGGGCAATTGATATGATCGGGCCTACAAGGTGATAAAAATCAATCAATTAACGTTAACATGGCACACGAACTAGCATCCAAATATCCAATCGAATCCGAGTAAATGTGTTATATCGGGCAGATTCGTGAATCACCTGGTAACAGAATAATAAATACTCAGCGCTTATTACGAGCACCACCTGGTCCTGAAGCCCCCCTCGGACCCGTAAAACGAGCAAACTGCAGCCGCAAATGAGGTGAACCGCGATCATGTTCATCAAATTTATAGCCTGCAAAATCAACCGTGAATTTTTTTTATTTAAAACGTGACAACGCTGCGTTCAAACATTAGTGTCTCAACAGTAAACAAATTATCGAACAACTCGTCTAATGTGATGGAGGAAGAAAACCCTCTTGAACATGTGTCTAAGCAATTCCATACAGGTGAGCAAGTGGTAGCAACAGCACCATTCAGAATATCCGCTAGATAGTGCAGAATAGCATACTGACAAATAGTTTGTTCACCATCCTCTTGAAAGAGACCTTCAGAGTTAGTGCCGCATAGCTCGTCTCTGCAAGGTGCGAGTATGGGACACCACAGAAAACTCCATGGTCCATGGCTCCATGCGATTGCAGATGCATATATTTCATACATTACCTTTAACATGTTTGACAAGTACACTGGCTGGGTTACTTATATCACGATACAGAAATAGTTGATCCATTTTGCTAGGCCTATATGGCTGACCATCAGCCACCTCTCTCGAATAAAGACAATCAGCATAACATGGCAGCCATCATAAATGGACCATACTCATATCAGGGCACATTAGAACAATATAGCTTGCTAAAATAGTGCTCAAATATAGGCAAACTATTACTTGAGAGGACCAGTGAGCCATAATTTTGTCATAACGACAAATGGTAATTGGCCACACCACCTTTTGCTAGTGTTTAGTTGCGGACATACTTTAACCTAGGCTTAGGGAAGCATTATCAAATGAACATCATCTATCACCAAGTAGCATAATCAATTATGACCACTAAGGTGGCCATGTGAAGCAAAATATACAGAATATGAAAAAAAATGCATAGACAAGATCTCCATAAATCGCTTCAATTGGTTATCTGATACCTCCAGACCGAAATAAAGGATAGCAACTTTAGTTGAAAGAGTTCTATTCCACGAACACAAAGTGGCAATGTTTGCTTTTGACTAAAAACTCTAAACTACCAATCTTCACAAACACCTATGTGGACCTTGAAAGTTTGAACCACAAAGTATCCAAATTTATGCATGTAGAACTATGAGACGGCTAGAATTCCATGGGAAAAAGTAGAAAAGACCAGTTCTGGTTAATAGAGGATATATAATATGGGGCGCTCATGGAATATGGATGCTGATAAGAAAAACTACAGCACGTGTTTAGTGACAACTGTCAATTTGAGGAACAGAAAAACTGCTACATACTCGTTACAGTTCTGTACTGAAACTGATAAATGATTTAGGCCATGTTCTTTTGAGCTGATCTGAACGGCTGAAATGACTGAACTTCGAGAGCTTCTCAAGGTAGTCTCGAGATTCGGTTACATTTCGTTTGACTTGCTTTTCAAAGCGTTAGGACCCATCTTCAAAACAGCGAAAAAACAGACTAAAAAAACTCAAAAGTATATGTGTTTTCAAAACGTAGATAAGTCGTTAAGCTATTAAGCCGTTAAGCTTAAAAAAATTGGGCCTTAGTTTCAACAGTATAACTCAGAAAGCATTTATACATGTAAAGTTCATCAATTTCACCTTGCAAAGCTTCCATGGCAATGGCAGCTTGAGCAGCATTAGCAAAATCAACAAAACAGAGGAGAATTGGATCGCCACCAGGCTGTCAGGAGCAAAGGAGAGGGTGAATAGAAATCAAATGATAGACAAGGCCTGAAAAAACAAAAAGGTAGTGCACTTACATGTCTTGGTTCTTTGTTTACAAGCCTCACCTCACGAAAACCAACAAATGGGCGGAAGATGTCTGGTGAAGAAGTGAAGGACAGACATGAACACATATAATGATTGATCACACATACACTTTTAGATATTGTAGGTTTCAAAATAAATTTACAGAAAAAAGTATAGGACTGAAGGATACGAGAAACTTCTCGGCGTGCACAATCAGTAGGAATGCCTTCAATAAATAAGGTGTTTGAGGCATCTGGGGGAAGGGGAGGCTCCGGCATTCCACCAGCAAAACCAATATTTCTGCCATCCATACCCCCCATAGCCATCACTGGACGATCATCAATTGGGTAGCCAGCATTGCCTCCCGCAGCAGGCCTAATAGATTCACCAGCGCTTCCAGAGGCGTAGGATTGAATTTGCTGAAATTCAACAAAAACGATATGTGACTGTTGTTCAAAAATAATTGTGCAACAAACAAATGGTTGATACCCCAGTACGTAGAAAGCGTTCATATGATGCATTAAGAGTTTCAGTATCTCTGGCAGCACGATATCCTGCCCTTTCTTCATCACGCAGGTAATAGCCAGCCATCTCAGGAGCACCAGATACGTCTATGCAAGAAAGAGAATCAGCAGTAAATATGGGCCTCTCAAGGCATTTTTTGAACACCTTTTCAGATAACACACATCTCTTGATATTAGAGACGATGCCGGCACAATTGATGCATTTTGTATACTGGAATCAGATATTGGTTGCAGACATACACCAAAACCAGAGAACTACGATGCAGTGATGCATCCTAATGCACCACTATAGTCAATAAATCAGGCAACAGGGTACAGCTAACTATCACCAAGCAATCGAATCTATTTTTTGCACACTCCATCCGAGATCATCTACCAACTAAATTAGACATGTCAGCAGATGTAGGGAAAGCAGACCTAGCAATTGAATTGATGCCATCCTAAATAGGGATTTGGCACGCAAAACCTCATCGCGCAGCAGCCCCGTTAAACTGAGAGACCAATGCAATCAACCATGTGAGCCTGCTGCTTGGATGGTACAGATTAAGCTCGAACGAACCATGCATCTACTGCCGCGTGATCTCAGGCTCAGCGTGAGCCAGGCCGAACCGAACCAGCCGCAGCATTGCTGCAGCAGGGAGCTAAAACCCTAAACACCCGCGCCCACGCACAGATCGCAGCGGGACAGCGAGCAGAGCAGCAGAGCAAAGCGGATCGGGTCAACGAAGGGAGAAAAAAGCGCGAGAAGTGGGATGCGAACGAACCGGAGAGGTCAGCGGGGCGGGCGCGCTTGAGGGGCTGCCCGCCGGCCGCCGCGGCCGCCTGCGAGGCGGCCTGCGGGACCGCCATGGCGGGCGCCCCGGCGGCGGCGGGCATTTGCGGGCGCGCATCGGCGTACCTCCAGTAGTCGGCCATGGCGGTCGGGGAAGGTTCTGGATTCGGAGGAGGAGGAGGAGCTTTGCGTTGCGGGCGGGATCGGAATGGCGTGTGGAGGGAGAAAGAGGGAAAGGCCAGATGGAGGAGCGCATCGGAGCACGGGAACGGCTTGCCCTTTTTGGGTCTAATTATTTTCAGTTCAAACTAAATTAAAATTTATCCTTTTTATAAACAAAAAAATAATGCTTCCTGTCACAACAAAAAGGCTCGTCAAAGGCGTGGTCAAAGGTCAATGGCGACTCCTTTTTATGACCGGATGTAGTAAATAATATACTCCCTCCTTTTTTTGTTTGACGTCTTTAACTTTTTGACACATTTTAACCATTCATTTTATTCAATTTTTTTTTATAAATATCATTTATTTTGGTGTGATTTGCTTTATCAATAAAGATACTTTAAATATAACTTTTTTATATCTTTACATTAAATTTTTGAATAAGACGAATGGTCAAAGATATGTCAAAAAGTCAAAAGCGTCGAACAAAAAAAAAGGAGGGAGTAGTACTTTGTATCTATTTTTTGGGATTTTAAATAGTTTTTAATAGATTTTGTAAAATATTATTTATATTTTTGGACTCTCCAAGACATCTCTTGAGGTGTCATAACTTTTTTCAAATAAAAAATTTCAGCAACTTTTAGCTAAAAAGAACAAAGCCCTACATGGTTAAATCACACTGTCCGTTCCGCGGTTCGAGTTAGCACAGTCCATTTGGCTCTGTCGGTTCGGTGATATATGGTATGGTGCATAAATATGGTAGTGGTTTTGTTGAGCAAAATTGCCGTTGATTTTGCCTCAATCGTCACATGTCGATCCATCGCCGCCCTCGTATTATTGCTCACAAGGATCTAGCATATATAGGAGGCGGCAATAGCATCGTCAGAGTAGCGAAGGTGGTCGAATGCAGCCAGACAGCGCGTGGTGGGTGGATATAGCACACGACGCTCATATTAGGATGAGCGGGGTATAGGAGGTGGTGGAAGATCAGGGGCGATGAGGGTGTCGCCAATCGTGGGTAGGTGGGGCGATGAGGATGTGCGGAGCAACTATAGAGCGAGGAGGAAAGGAACGGGCGGCGCTAAGTGGAACATTTTTTTAAAAAAAAATTAGGCTTCGTGGGTTTTCTCAATAAGCTCAAGAATATTTTGTAATTATTTTTTAACCTTTTCATATCTCTTTTTCTAAAGGTACTCAATTTTTCGACTCCAATCAAAACTAACAGCGAATCGGACGAAGGTAAGAGGCCAGGATGAGTTCATCATGATTCATATTAATTAAACACAGACAGTCCAATTGGTTCGATTTTAAGTTCGTTTTTACAGAGATGATCCGTGTTTGCTAGGCCTAGCACATCTAACCGACCAGCCACTTCGAAGCCTCGCTGAGTACGTTGGCCCAGCCCATCAGAAAACTTTTCAGCGAAGTTGGACCCTGTTTGATTGGGTGTTTGATTCTAAGATTGCAAAAGTTATTTCGGCATGTTCAATGTGGCTGAGCCGAATAAATAAGTTGACTGAGCCGAAATTAGTTGTGTGAGAGACTGAATGAAAAAGCTCTTAAAAAGCAGCGAAAAAGGCTACAACAATATGTTAAAAAATATATTTAATATCATTGACAAGAACTACTAAAAGTTAAAAAACAATTTCTCATAGTTCCTAAAAAAAATAACAATTTGAAGCGAAGGCCCCGCGCTGTGTCTTGAACATGCCTCGTGCCTGCCTGCATAAGCCGGTCAGTCTTACAATTTTTTTTGCTTTTTCAAAACAAGCAAACTCTTTTAATTAAATGAACCGTTCAGGATTACAAATACTGCGTATACTTTGTGTTAGTGTAGTTCCCGGCCTCAGGCGACACAAAAGACAAAAAATCAGCTCATTTCAACTCCCCCGAATCTGGCCCAAAGGATTTTTTGCGATTTTCATTAAAATTGACCAAAATTCGACCAAATGAAATCACTAAGGTTTGCAAAAAAAAAAAAACCAGAACGAGAGTTGTGGGAAAGCACAAAAAATGGGTTTTTTTTCTTGTCCAAAAAACCAATCCTTTTTTCTTAGAAACCGTTCTCTTTTTTTCTTGCTTAAGAGTATGTACAATGGTGCCAAATTAGGAGAACTTCAACTCAACTCTTTTGCTTATGCAACAGAGAGAAGGAGAGAAGAAAGATAGACTAGCTCTTAGCTAATAGTCAATCAGATTACAAAGTGTATGCACACTATTATATACAGTGTTCCCCTAAGCGCTAAGAAGGCGGCTCACTGGGGCCTAACACCTAATCCCTAGGCGGGAAACCCCCCAGACGGCCAAGGGGGGAGGCCAAGGCCTAGCGTCTAGGTGGGGCCTAAGGGAACAATGGTAAGATATATGGGCATGTTAATTTTGGAGTCAATACTATAGCTAGTCCATTAAAAGGGTTATCTTTTGTTATCTATAAATGGCGTCTATTTACTATAACTAGTGATTTACTCCATTATTGAAGATGCTCTAAGCATTGGGGGGGGGGCTGACTAGGGCCTAGCGCCTAATCCCTAGGCGGGATAATCCCTTAGGCAACCAAGGCTAGAGGCCAAGGCCTAGCACCTAGGTGGGACCTAGTGGAAAAATGATTAGATACGGGCCATGTTAATTTTAGAATTGATAATATAGATAGTCCATGAGAGAAGTTGTTTATTTGCTATATGTATGACATGTCCATTCCTTAAAGCTAGTGATTGATTCTATCATAGGAGATGCCCTTAAAGCAACTTTAATAATGGAGCAAATCACTAGCTACAATAAATGGACGTCATCAATAGATAGCAAAAAGACAATCTCTCCCATGCATGATTAGCTATAACATGTCTCTAAACTAATATAAACCTATATGTAATAGCATGCGTGCACCTTGAACTTGAAGTCCATTATAGATTGAGTTGGTACCTAGTCTTTATCTCTCTCCTTATATTCACCTCCACATAAACAAAAGGTTGAACTGGAACCCTTATAGATTGCAAAGACGTCTTTCATTGAGATGCTCTCATGTAAGTACATGAGTA
The DNA here is from genome assembly GCA_005191435.1 of Raddia distichophylla. Taxonomy (NCBI): domain Eukaryota; kingdom Viridiplantae; phylum Streptophyta; class Magnoliopsida; order Poales; family Poaceae; genus Raddia; species Raddia distichophylla. Next base: position 597,903 of record SPJY01032150.1, on the reverse strand, counting down.
ACCAAACTGTCTTTGCCTCTCTCCTACTCACGTCTCTCCATCTCTCAATCACTCGATCTTCGTCTCTCTTCCTCGTCTCCAAACCCGTCCATCTCTCTAGCCCGAGCAACAAAGTGGAGCATGGCATAGTGTGCGCGAGGGCAGGGGCGGAGCTAGGTACATCTAGGGTGGTGCATAGGCACCCGGGTCCAAGATAAAAATTAGTAGAGAGTAGGTCATTTGTTCTAACAAGTGCACCATCCAAACCTAATAATTGTGCATCCGGTGGAACAATCCAACATGCTAGTATATGAGTGAACCCCCATCATTCTTGGTCTAGCTCCGCCCCTGCGCGAGGGGATGCTTGGTAAGAGCATGGTCACAACACAGGCAAGTGTATCCAACATGGCAAGAGCATGGTGTGACAAAGAAAGCACGACCAAGGCGATGGAGAGCACATACATGGTGTGCCCATAGCGCGTTCATCAAAATGTCCAAACCATGGAATAGTAATCTCAAAATCTACATTAAAATATGCCCTTTTTTAAAAAAATACTCTTCAAATAGGTTAACAATATTTTTTAGTTTTTTGTGTTTTTACCAGAATTTGAATTTGGAATTTAAGTGGTTTCAGGAATGTGGTTGCAACGCCCTTGATAGTGATTCAATGACTTTCGAAAAGAAACCTTGAAGCAACCAAAGCACTATGGGAGAAGTATTTCCTCCTCAATTTCAAGATATTTTTATCTATATCAACCAATTTATGTCATGCCATAGCTGACATCCTATAAAAAGATCACATTGCTTCTTTAGTAAAAGCTCAAGATCCATGTAGGATTGAGTTGCAAGTTTGGAGACAAATTGTATTTGTTGCAACAGTATGGGTGCATGGCATAAGCATCACCTAGGGCTCTCAGCGGAAAAATGAATAAAAAGCTATTGAATAGTACCTTAGAGTCTTCTTAATGGGACAACGTCGTTTCCCTTCTCACCTTCCACTCCCCTTCTTACTCCCTCCCTCATACCACCGCCCCCTCTCACCAAGTTTGGGTTCGGCGTACACTCGTGCCTCCTCATGGGCTTGAAGTGAGGCTAGGGAGATGACAATATGTGAGGAAAAGGAAGAAGCGCCGTGAAGGAAACGTCAAAGAGTAGCTACAAGAAGAGGAATGTGAAGAAAAGGAAGACGAAGCGCAGCTATTCCATTGCATCATACATCACCATGAGGCATCCAAAATAAAATTTAAAAATAGTACCACTCGCTCGAGAATAAATTGCCGAGGGAGAAAAGTCAAACAAGGCAGGTCAACGGCCCAAAGGCCGAAGCTGACCGATAATAATTTTTTGGCAGTTTTCCAGAAAGGCTTCCAGCTAACCCTCCTACCGGTCCGTCCCAGGTTCATCACGTCCGTCCATCCACGTGCCGTTGAAAGGAAAATGTATTTAAATCATAATTTTTGAAATAAAAATCATATTTTCTATTGTAATCAATTAAATTTGTAAAGTAATGAAATAAAATCCAAAACATTATTCTAAATTATGTATTATTATTAGTTTATTTCTTGCATCTTCTAATTAAGGTTAATGCATTCATAGAGTAATCCACCATATTACTAACAGATATTTAGTTGTTTTTTTATTTAGGGGCAAAGAGGGGGCGTGTGAGGTTTTTTATTTCTCCCGTTGCAACGCACTAGCATTTTTGCTAGTTATACTAAAATCTATAGATGGGTCTAAGGTGGGACTCCACTGTCATAGACAGCGTAGGTGGGGCTAGAGCCCCATCAGACCCGGTGCTAGGTCCGCCCTTGAGGAAAAGAAAGAAGCTCCGCGAAGGAAACAACAAAGAGTAGCTACAAGAAGAGGAATGTGAGGAAAAGGAAGACGAAGCGCAGCTATTCTATTGCATCATACAGCACCATGAGGCATCCAAAATAAAATTAAAAAAGGGAAAATATTCGGTGCAAAATACTTTTCAATGCACAAATGGAAAAACTCATCATGATCCCTTAGATCCAATCTAAATGGTTCAGATGCATTGAGGTGAAACTTCCCTATCCCACTTATGCACTTGTGAACAAAACCATGATGATTGTTTTCATATTCCCATGTTTTAGCTGGGCCACCGAGATAAGATCCAATGGCTAAGAACTGATGTTTGCACTTATGCACTGAAAAGTCTTGTGCACCGAATATTTTCTCATTAAAAAATAGTACCACTCGCTCGAGAATAAATTGCCGAGGGAGAAAAGTCAAACAAGGCAGGTCAACGGCCCAAAGGCCGAAGCTGACCGATAATAATTTTTTGGCAGTTTTCCAGAAAGGCTTCCAGCTAACCCTCCTACCGGTCCGTCCCAGGTTCATCACGTCCGTCCATCCACGTGCCGTTCACAGTGGACGGCCGTGATCATTTACATACAGCGCCGCAAGGCCCGCAACCACCGTTGACCTTTCGCCTGTCCACGCGTTCTCGAGGCCTTGTAGTGTAGGGGGAGCCTCTCCTAGGACACTGGCTCCCGGGCCCCAGCTTATTGGTCCCACATGCCATTGGAGTCGACTCGCATGGATTTTTTTTTTTTTGGCTGGGAGAGCAGCGGAGCCCCACGTGGCGGCCGGCAGTGACCGGAGCACGGCGAGAATCCGGTCTCTCTGCTTGTGCGTGCCCGTTCTTGGTGCTGCCATCGCTTGAATCGCCGCCGCCGCCGCTTCTTCTTCTTTTAACCACACGGTGGCGTCGCTTTATTGGTGTAACAATAACCAACGACGGCTTGTTAGTTTGTAGGAGCCGAACAGGTAAGCGACTCCATTAACCACGAAATCATTGTGATGTCCGAGCAGCGGTGGGAACAAGCTTTGTTCGTCATTCCGCGCGAAGAAGCCGGTAACAGCATTGATGGACTGCCATTGTAAGCAGGAGTAGTTTTCATCGAGAAATTAAACAACGATCTTATAGAAACACAACATTCTAGCAGAAGCGATATGCATGAAAAAATGCTGAGAGATGAAAAATGGGCATCCATGCATATGTCGTCAGCAGCCTTCAGGTTGATAGGGGGCTCTGCTCATACAAGTTGCACTATGTCTAGGAGTAGTGTAGCCTTCTCCTCGGTGGTTCGGTGAGACCATATTTTGATGTAGCAAACTCGACCAGCGTCAATGCCATTGCTCGTGTGACGTATCTATGACAGCAGACTTACTTTTTTGTCGACGAATCTGATGAGGTATTTCGACAAAGCACTTTGAACATACTGTTTGTAAAAATTTATCATACCCAAAAAAGCAGAAGCGACGTAAATAGACATGTCCGTGGACTGTCCACACTGTTCCGCATCATCTGCGTTGCTCTCGGTGGGCTAAGGGTTTATCAAGTAATCGCCCGACTAGCCTTAGAACATGCTAATAAAAAACATGACAGTAGTGCATGTATCCACAACAAAAGCACATATATCACGTTGCCCAGTGCACACATTCAAATTTTCTGAATTCCCACTCTTCGGCTATCTGTATGACCATTGTGTTTGAAGACAATGGTATCGAGGTCATGCGGCGCCAGCTCTAACCAGGAGAGTCATCTGATCGAACATGTCGATAAGACTTTGCACAAAGTTTATCGACAAACAGAGAATCGCTTATTAGTTTTTTCTTGTATGGGCTAAGGCAACATGATTAATCTCGGACTAATCTAGTCTGTACGGTAATTAAGGAAAAGGGTTCTAACTCGTGTTGAGCTTATCTCTAAAGGAGTCCTGATCGAGGACACCAATTCTACTCCTAATAGGTTTCGGCCCCCCAGGGTACGGCACACACTATATAAAGGGAGGCAGGGGCGTGGCATTGAGACACCATCTGAGCTAATTACGATCTAATCGCGTCGTTAGCCCTAACCTTTTCAAAACCCCAACCCTTTTCTCGTGGGATCGTGCCGGAGCTTCTGGGAAGGCCGTCTACCACTGTCTACACCATCTAGGAGCCAGAAGAAGTTGGATCGAGGAGTTGCTGTACCGTATGCGCTACTTTCGTACGTCTCCCTGCACATCGATCTTTGCCAAGCTAACGAGATGGCCACATCGAGCAACACCCTCAATGGTGATTTACCGATCTGTTTTTCGCATAATTTTGTGTTCATGAACTTGGTTAATCCTAATTGTTGTTAGATTAAACCTAACACATCAATAGCGTCCTAACTTAGAAATGTCAAACCAATGTATACATTTTTCTTACTATTCATCTATATTTTATTTTTTTATATTTTATTCGTTACAAGTATTGAGACATCCTAACTTAGAATTTATCGGACATACTATCCCAAGCGAACCCACGGTAATTGTCCGCGACCATTTACATATCTATCCACGAGACAGAGTGTCTTTAATAAGGCGATATCTAGCTGACTTACGATGCAGGCATTGGATTGGATGCAGGCATAGAAACGGCGGTGTGGATTGCATCGACGTTAGGCGTGGGCGAGCGACCACTCACTCTCCACCAGCCACACGCGTGCCGCAGTTTTGGCGCGCAACTGAAAGCCTCGATCGTGGCCGAACGAATATTGGAAGCAGCAAAGAATCCGGGCCCTTGCTTTTGGCGCAAAGCTGCTCGCGTCGCCTCGGGGTCGGGGTCTGGGGGAAGCTTCTGCTGCTGCTGATGCTGCTGGGTGCGGGTGGAGAAGTGGATTGGATCGGCCACCTCCGGAAACCCAAGGTTCCCTCCTTCCCTGGCCCATCTGCCGCGCGAGTCAACGACCAGCTCCTTTCCTAGCTAGTGAATGAGTACCACGAGTCTAGTCTAGAACACATGGTGCAGGCACAGCTTTGAACACCGGAATGTAGGGCCATATACGACGGTCTCCCTTTGCTATTCTCGTTCCACGCTTTGCGATAAGGCTCTAGTTTTCTTTATTGGTTTAACGATTTTTTTTTCAACGTTCTTTTTTGAGAAGGAATTGTCTCCTCTGTTTCTAACCTGGTTAGAAAGTGATTCTCTCTCGTTTCTCTGTATCACTTTTTTCCAATGAATAATGTTGTTAGAGATGGTAAAAAATGTAGGTTAAGATATGATATAAGGAATGAAAAGAAAAAAAAATGAATATGGTGGCACACTTGCACATGGTCTAAGCTTCTTGATATACAAGTCATAAAACAAGTATGGGCGTGTTTGGTTGCCGATTCATCCCAGTCAAATTTGGCCGAGCTGGATAGGCTCACTGGAGCCTAGCTAAGGTGATGCGGGGCCGAGTGTTTGGTTGCCCTACATCACCTTGACTAGGCCGACAGGAATATGTGTTTGGTTGTATGTGCGCGTACTTGGCCACGACGAGCCTGCCCAAACATCGACGCTTTCGTTCCTAGCTCCAACCAACTCCACATGTGCGGATTCGGCGACCTCGAGTGTCGTCACCACCAAATCTGGCCTCCTCAAGCTCTGCTGCTGAAGGATTCGGCCTCCCCGAGCTCCGTGGAACCGAAATCAGCCTCGTTGAGCTCCGCCGCCTCTAATTCTGGTCTCCCAGGCCTTAGCCGTTGCAAGATCCGCTCTCTCCAAGCTCGTTGACCCTGCCACCACATCTTGACTCACCCGCTCGTTGACATCGCCATCGTGCCTCAACTCGCTCGTTCAATTACTGTCTTGGCCAGTCTCGAGAGAAACGGTCACATTGAGCGTTCCCCGTCAGCCTGGCTGGAACAATGATTTTGCATCGCTCGGCCCTGGCTCTAGCCAGCGAATGGGCAACCAAACACACGTCATGTTGCTTGGGCGTTATGTTGGAATTAGATATTTCGTTTCGAATTCATTTCTTCCGCAGTCTTTAAATCGACCAAAAATACATTCTGAGTTTTTTTAACCAACTTTGAATTTCAGACGCAGAGATTTTTCTTAAGAAACAAAAAGGGAAAAATAGTTCCAGCATCAGTTCGCCAGAGACGCCGTGACGGCGATGCCGGCTCAGCTCGGGCCTCTTCTCGTTCAGTCGTTCACGTCCCGCCGTGTCCGCAGGCTCACATGGCGACTGCGATGCGGGCGCCGACTGCCGAGCAGAGCAGAGCAGAAGCAGCAGCGATGCAGTGCACGAGGACATCCACTCGCTTTCCCGCCTATTGGTGCCAGCCACACACACACTCCCCCTTGATGCTAGTGCTTGCTGTGCTTGCACATCACCCACATCAAATCGCCACACTAAAAACTTTAAGGGAAAGCAGAGCCATGACATTGCTTGGGACACAACTTGAAGCCCCACTAGAGGTGCAGCTTGTAGTGCTCCCTGATAAACCAATCCAGCAAAGATGCCAATCAGCACACACCGGCATAGCATCAGCATCACACTCTTCTCTCGCGCTAATTGGTTAATTAATTAACACGGGAATGTTTCAAAAAGCTTGCATCCGATTTGTGCTCTTGGGAGGCTCCACTTTTTTTTTGTTGGCGCATAAATCGTGCCGACGAAAAAGGGGGGATTTTTCTTCTTCGCGTATTGCCATGTTGGTGTTTGTGCGTAGAAATGGCATATCCCTTCTGGTGCGAATATTTCTGATTTCTTTGCCCTCTTTCTAACATAGAAACCATTTTTTGCATTTTGAATTAGTCACGCCTTTTCATAATTATATACACACATCCACATGACATTATAGGAACAACTGTCGCAATTGCACCGAAAATGATTGTATAAGATCATAAAAATAGAGCAAAGCAAGGTTAGGAAAAAATCCCATCATGGTTTAGTATATATAGTTAGCACCACAAGGAAGAGCATATACAAAGCTGTATACACCAGTTATCTATATCATGTACAATGTGCGCTTTACTTACTCCATCGTTATAGACCACACAGTTCTATATGTGTATCGATGTATGTAAAATTATATGTATATTTTTCTTGTATTATACAATCGACTATTACGTTACTAACAATATATATTTCTTGTTCTATATTCTCTTGTATCTTTATTGTCATCTTACGTGACAAATGTTATATAAAACAGAGCATGAAGGAAGCCATAACTCGCCACACCACAAGTTAGACAAGCACAACTAATTAGTCTATTGCTTGCTTCATAAACACAATTTACTAAGTGTTCAAAGTGGCTTAACCTCGTTCAACCAGCTTAGCTATTCAATTCCCCACAAAACTAACCTTTTTAGCCATATTATTCATTCCGCTCAGCCACTTCGAACATGTTATTAGATTTGTTAAAAAAACACATGTAGCTAAGTTTTGCCACAAGTGTGATGTTCATTTTGACAACCATGGAAACTACCGCACAAACATTTTTATGGTGCAAAAACGTAGGGAAGTGCGTAAACAAACCGAGCATTCCCAACTATTGTCCATGACAACATGTTCTAATTTACACAGGCACGAGAGAGTATAAAATTGTTACCACAAGTACAAGAGGTGCATGTTGCAGCAATGACTAACAAATATCGAAACATTAAAAAAAACTGTAACAGAAATGCAGCGAGACCCTGCCCCAACCGCTACACCTAATTTATAAAACCAACCAACCACGTTAGAACAATTCAAAACCTAATCAACTCCCGGAGTCTACGGTACGCTCAAACACGAGCAAGCCTCCAAACTAACCACCAAAAAGGCTGAAAAATATGAACCCTACCCGACGAAACCAAAACCAAAACCGAACCATATGGTTAGTAGCAGTACTAATATTTTTTTTGAGAGGGGGATTAGTGATATGTTTTAATGACCTAATTATCGGAGACCAGCTCGTTAACTCCCCCTTTCTTCCACTCCCATCAAAGGTGGGGGCTCCCCACCAACGGAGCAAAACAATAGCGTGAGCTCTCTCTCTCTCTCTCTCTCTCTCTCTCTCTCTGTGGAATCTGCCGCGGCCGAATGCGACGATCTGGGGGGAGCTGACCTCGCCGCCGGCGACCGCCTCGGCCGCCGGAGCAGCGTGGGTAAGCCGCTTTCTTCTCCACGCGGTCTCCTGAGGCGAGACGCGCGCGGTTTTGAGGCTGCCTTGAGCGAGCGCGGCTCGATCTACTGCGGCCTCTCGCCCAATCGAGCTCGCCCCCTCCTTGGCCTTGCTCGGGAGCTCGCCGGCGGGTTGCTTGCTCGTCTCAGTGCGTTCCCCGCGGGGTCTGCGGACTCTGCGCGCTCCCGTTGCGGGAGTTTTTGAATTTCGTGGCGCCTTTTTAGGGAGGCGCCCTGCGTTCCTGAATCCGCGCGGATTTTTCTCGGGTTCTTTTGGGGAATGATTTGGTGGGTTTTCACTCGACAAAGCCTCGATTTTGGGGTTTCGAGAGGAAAAGTTTGTAGTTTTTTTTGGTGATTTTTTTCTTGCTTTGTTCGTCGCAGATTCAGTTGCCGAGGGAAGGGAATGCCCATGGTGGAACGGCAATAAGGCGGCAAGATTTGCGAGGGTAGCCTCGCTTAGGGCGGCGCGATTCGCCGGAGAGGTGGAGATTTAGCCGAGGTCTCGCCGGATTCCAGCGTGTGGGACCTCCAAGGGATGGCCGCCGATGGCGGCTACGGCGGTGGCCGCGCCGACGCCAAGTACAACTCGTACAAGGCACCGGGCCTTCGCGGCGCCATACTGGAGGCGGCGCACGTCTCGTGCCTCGAGGACCGCTACGCGCTGGGGCCCCAGCTCGGGTGGGGCCAGTTCGGCGTCATCCGGTCGTGCTCCGACATGGTCACCGGCGAGGCGCTGGCCTGCAAGTCCATCGCCAAGGACCGCCTCGTGTCCCCCGACGACGTACGGGGCGTCAAGCTCGAGATCGAGGTCATGGCACGCCTCTCGGGTCACCCCAACGTCGTTGATCTCAAGGCCGTGTACGAGAACGAGGAGTTTGTGCACCTGGTCATGGAGCTGTGTGCCGGCGGGGAGCTCTTCCACCGCCTAGAGGAGCTCGGCTGCTTCTCCGAGCATGAGGCCGCCATCCTCTTTAGATACTTCATGGAGGTTGTGGCTCATTGCCATAGCAAAGGGATCGTGCACCGGGACCTCAAGCCGGAGAACATCCTCCTTGTCAGCAAATCGCCTTCCTCACCGATCAAACTAGCAGATTTCGGCCTTGCCACCTATATCCGGCCTGGTACAATTGGCACCTGATCAGTTTGTGGTTGCATATTTGTCGAGACGAGTGCTTGGAAGCTAAATTGGGGTTTGGGTTTTGTCAGGCCGAAGCTTGAGCGGCATGGTGGGAAGTCCATTCTACATTGCGCCGGAGGTGCTTGCTAGTGGGTACAATGAGGCTGCCGACGTGTGGAGTGCCGGGGTTATACTCTACATCCTTCTGAGCGGCATTCCCCCGTTTTGGGGGAAAACCAAGTCTAAGATTTTCGAGTGTATCAGGTCGACAGAGCTGCGGTTCCCTTCTGATCCCTGGGACAGGGTTTCTGATTCAGCCAAGGAGCTGATCGCAAGGATGCTAAGGCGCGATCCTAGACAGAGGCTAACAGCAAAGCAAGTCTTAGGTGAGACGTGAATTCACCCTCACAAGATGTCAAATTTCATATGTTCCTTATATCATTAGAACGAAATGAAAACCTAGAATTGATCTTTGGTTCTTACCTATACATTCATGTCTGCAGCTGAGGTGTTAATCAGAATGTAGAGATCAATCAAGATTAAGTTTGCTTTTGTTCAACAATTGAATAAATTAATAAAGCTTTGCACTAAGTAGTGAGCTAGCGCCAGCTCAGGTGGGTGGTACCCTGGTATGCCTATATTAAACCTGCACAGCTGGGGGGAAAAGTCGAGTAAAGCTGTATCAATATCTTGTGTAGGGTCAGGTTTTGGTGGATCCACTAACGAACAGATAACATTTAAATGTTCTTGCTAACATTTAAATGTTCTTGCTTTCCACAGTTCTAGAATTTAAATGTTTCTGGCTTTGCACGGTTCCTTTTGTGTATTGTAGGTTTGTCATTTTAGCTGTGCTGATTTATTCTATGACCCTTGATGGAATCTTGTTTGGTTGTCATTGCATCATCAATTCATCATCCCCAAACCTTGCTTCATAGATCAGCTGTTAATGATTCTTTTCCCCTATTGTACAATTGCCCACCATGTGGGGTTTTATTATCTAAACACGACTGATCTTATGCAGAACATTCATGGATACAAGAACACATGGAGCAATCGCCAGATTCCTGTGGCCATTGCAACGAAATCGGCCTCAGGAGGGAGGATCCTTGCTCATGCTCCTTCTCCACGCCGCTGGCATCGCGCAGCCGTGACGTGAGTTTCAACACCGGTGGCCCGATCGCCCTGTCGGTGGACGTGTGCTCTCCGACATCGGCCTGCAGATCTTCCTTCTCAGCATTCATCGCTTCCACCGACAATGCACCGTCTTGCGCCACCTCTGGGTTCTCCTTTGGTGGCGCCTGCGAGCCCAGCAGCATCGTCTTCTCGTCACTGTCGCCGGTGGCATCGATGCCGAGCTTCTCCTTCTTCTACGCGCAAGAATGCAACGACCCTGAACCATCGGCATCAGGTGGTGACACTGACACCCTGGGCGAGAAAGCTCCCTGCGACGCGATGATGGACGGCGTGGCGGCGTCTTCCTCGGGTCCGAGGATGGCGGAGGCGCTCAGGGCGGCAAGGGCGAACCCGTCGCGGGCCACCGGCATCAGCAGCAGGAGGAACCACACCATCGGCGCCGGCGAGCGGGAGCACCTGGACGCGGCGGTGGCGGAGTCCGTGATCCGCTGGGCGTCGTGCACCAACCTGTCCACGACGCACTCCCTCCGAGCCTCGCTCGTGTGCTAGCGCCGCATCTTGTTCGTGCGCGCCATGCGACGCGAACGCGAGCTCATTGCGAGAATGAGGTGAGGTGAGGTGAGATGAGAGGAGAGTGTCAGTGCTTAGTAGAGTGTAACTTGGACCTGATATATGTTGTTATTATACTAGTGGGGTAGTAGTAGATAGCGAATGTTCGTGCTGGTGCCCAGCGATGATGTGTGCTTCTTGTCTTGCCTAGTCTATTGAAGGGAAGAAGTCTAGTCACTGTTTACTAGCATCAATGCCTACCGCTTGCAAAAAAAATGCAAACAAAAAACCAACTAAATTTGATTCGCGTATGGAGGTTTTGTACAGGTTTTCTGATTCCGCATTATGAAAAAAAGGCTTAAGGGGCTGTTTGGTTCAATACCATGGTTTGCCATGCCAAGTAAAGGCATGCCCTCAAGATTTGGCTGTTGTTTGGATCGCGACCATCTAAAGGCAGAAAAAATTGCCATGTCAAATTTTTACGCTGCTCGTTGCTGCCAACAGATGGCGAGCGATTTGGCAGGCAACGTTGAGGGCGTGTTTGGATCGCAGCCGCCGCGCGCCAACGCGGCGCCAACGCGAGCGACGGCGAGCCGTCAAAATTTGGCATGCGTTTGGATCCTTCCCGTCGGTTGGCTCGCCCTGGAAAACGCACCAGTGCCGGCGCACAGTAAACGTGGAGACGAGAGTTGGCGAGGGCGACCGATTTCTTCGCCAACGCACGCCAACGCAAGCGACGGCGCGCCCTCGCCCACGGCTCGCCAACCCTTGGCACAGCGCACGACGGCCGCATTCCAAACACGTCCTGAATCTGCCTTTCCAGTGCGGTTGCTAGCAACTCCAGCCAGTGCAAACCTTTTTTCTTTTCAGTTGATTTTTATTTTCCGAATTTCATATATATTTCATGCAATGTCCAAATCGTATGAAACAAATTTTATAATTCATGTAAAATCCTAACCAACACATTTTTATAGTTTTCAATTTTTTATTTTTATTTTATCCACTGTTCTAAAAATCGGTATTACTCGGAGAGTACTCGCTACTCGCCGCCCCACCGAGTCGAGAAGGGCCAACTTGGTTGATTACTCGGTCAGATCGAGTAATCGGTCAAAAACCGAGTAACGGCCGAGTAAAAACCAAGTAAAAACTTTGAGTGCTTATTGGTTGTGATTTACGGACATTTTATAATGTTTTAGTGTATTACCTATCATGTATTCATGTGATCATGTCATATGTTGCGAACTTGCGAGTTGCGATATGTCGTAAGTCGTAACGTGCACTCTACTTTGTGTTAATAGTTCATACATGTAGATTTACAAGTATCATTAAGTCATATGAAAGAAGATATGCCATCATTACGTCGATATATGTCTACTAATCCTATATTAATTTTCCGAGTAATTGGTACCGAGTAATTTCCGAGTACTCCCGAGTAATCCGAGTACTCGCTACTCGGTACCTCACCGAGTCAGTACCGAGTAGCGAGTTCTTGAACCTTGATCACAGTACGTCTACACGTCGTCCTAGGGGGGACCACCGACGCAGCCCGGCACTTTCCCCGCGTTCATGCCGCCACCCTGGATGCTCTAGTTTCCGCCAGCAGCAATGCCTTCTCCAGAGGTATGTATTTCTGCCATAACATTTTCATACCCCCCCCCCCCCCCTCTCTCGGAGGTTCTAGAAAGCCCTAGGCTCTGACCGATCGGCGCGCTGCAGGGGTGGTGATGGTGGTGCCGCTTGACCTCGCCATCACCCCGATGCGGGTGCTGCAGGACCCTCTCGTCGGGCCGCGGTGCCGCGCTCTCTTCGAGGAAGGTGGCGCCGACGACCGCCTCCTCGTCATGCTATTCCTCATGGCCGAGCGACTCCGCCCTAGCTCCCTCTGGAAGCCGTAAGAACACACACTGAATATCTGATATCTCCTCGCCTCCACATCCAAGTGGTCTGAACCGGATCCAAGTTTTGCAGCTTCTGATCATTGCATCTTTAGGTACTTGGATATGCTCCCGAGCACCTTTGGGAGCTCCCTTTGGTTCAATGACGACGAGCTTGCCGAATTGGAAGGGACAACGCTGCACCGTGCCACCGTCATGCAGGTTTATCAGTGCAAACTGTTGCTCGTTTCACTTCCTCGGGGCATTAGGCATTCAAGAGTACAGTAGTAGAAATGAACACTTTTGAGTAATTTTATTTCAGAGGAAGTCATTGCAAACATTATTCAACGATAAGGTGAAAGGTCTGGTTGAGGAGCTTTTACGTGTTGATGAATCAGGAAGGTTTGTTTTTGATCTTTGCTTAATCTTGCTATTTCCACTAGTTTTGTCATATATTTCTTCCCCGAGCATGATGCATGTGATTTTTCGTTTATATCTTAAATGAAACCTTGTGTGCTGTGGGTTGCAGTACATGGGACTGCACTTCAACCTATATTTGCAGATGAGTTTTATAGATTATCTCATCATATATAAATATTAATGAACTCAGCATTGTCGAGTGTTTTTATGGCACCATATTACTTTTTAAGGAAGGTATCCTTGCTGTCACCTGGTACAACACACCAGCCAGTAGCATCTCATGTTTTTCTACAATTTTCAACTTTTCATTTCATTTATGGAAGGGAACCTTAGAGTCCTTATTGTGCTGAACTTCTTGACGAGCATATAACATGTTCAAAGTAGCTTTAGCTTATTCATTCAGCTAGTTTAATCATTCATCTCCACAGACAAATAACTTCAGTTCAGTCAACTTATTCATTCATTCAGCTCAGAGTGGACTGGTTGAGCTGAATGCTAAGTTGGACTTCAAGAGGTTCTTAAATCTTCTTCTTGCAGCTGGTCTGCTTCGATCATGCTATTTTAAATGCTAGATGTGTATTGGGCTTGTGTATTGGGCTGTGTATAGGGGCCTGACCTGTCCTTTATTGTATTAGCGTTTTCTAGCCTTCTTCCCGTTTTGCCCTTGTACTCTGTATATATACTGGCCCTTTGACCTCTAGTTGAATACAAGTGCTATTTCTAACATTAAAGAGTTTTTAGAGGTAACTTTATGATTAAAAAACGTATCTATACTAAAAAAGTCAAAACGTTCAGTTTTCAATTCAGCCAGGCTTAAGCTTTAAGCCTAGTCTAAGCGGTCATGATTTAATTTCATGCCTGCTGGTGTAGGATGGTTTTAATTTTTTAAATTACTTGAAAATCACTTTGGTAAAAGATCTACTAGGATTTATGTTAACCATAAGGAATTACTGACTTTTGAAGTGTGTTGATGCTAACCCCCTTTCAGTCAATCCGTATTAAAATAGCAGATTTTTAAGTCTATAGTTATTCATGTTGACATTTGGAGTGCACCATGCATGGTTTAATGATTATTGACATCATGATGTGTGATGTTTTTAAAACCCATAGGTCACAAATTAAGCATCTTTCACATGTTTATATTCTCATGTATGCCATCATGCTGAAGGATATAAACATTGTTTAGTATGGCATGCTGCCTGTATTAAATAGATGATTCTCATGACTCTCTTATCTTGTATCCCTCGATGCATGATTACTGATATAGCTATTACTTTGATCTCATATGAATCTTTCCTTAAACAAAAATATTTCTATCTGTTTAATGCTAATATTATCAGAAGTTTTTTTTGGCAGCTCAATCGAAGTACAGTTTGAGGACTTCCTTTGGTATGTATAAGTATAACCATGACTGCATTTATACTTAGCATTGCGTGGTACCATTATATCAACATGGCTTAGCATGCCCATATGTGGGGAATCCTATTATATAAATGATTTTTAGCTGTACATACAAAAATAAAGCAGCTGAGTCAAGTTGGGCATTAACCAGGTAAATAGGTGAACATGTTTTGCTGGCATCTGCTATCCTTCCTTCTTGTACCAATAGTTCAATAGTCAAGGTGAAAAATTGATTATTGAAGAAATTCATACTTAATTAGCGTGATGGTTGCATCATCCAGTTCTTTCCTCAAATACCAGAGATTAACAGTAATACCTTCTGAATGCTACATGGATGAAAATGCATCTTACATGTCCCAAAGAAGGCCTTCTATCTATCTGCAGTTTTTTTCCTTTTCCTTTTTCCACATTAATCAACAGTACGTGGCTATGATAGGGCAAACTCAATGTTCTGGACTCATGCAGCAAACATCTTATTGTACTTAATTACAGCAATGATTTGAACAATCAGTTCTTTCTTCAAATATCTGATATTAACACCTCTTAAATTCTGCATAATGAAAATTCGGCTTTTAGACATCCAAATGAGAACTTTTTCTTGTGTGCAAATTTATTTTCCTTATCCTTTTCCATGTTAATAAGAAGTATGAGTCTGTGATAGGGCAAACTCAATATTTTGGACTCGTGCGCTGAACATCCCATTGCCTCATCATTACGTTTTCCCGCTCTCACTTGATGAACACCAGACCAGAACTGGAGAAATTGTTGGTGATTCTAGTCTTACTGTCCACCAGGTAAATTCAAAATTATGGTATGTGGTATCTTGCTTTAAATTATTCTGGTGTTTTAATTGAGTTTTGCATCCGTATCTTCATGGACCAAAGTATAACATGCTTGATTTTTTCTGCAGGAAACTGATATTACTGCCAAGAGTGGTAGCAGTGATGAGAATTCTAAATCGCATAATATGGAGTCAATTTGGGTTGAGGGCCTTGTCCCAGGAATCGATTTCTGTAATCATAGTAAGAGTCCTAACATAAACACATGGATCATCTATTCTAGCTTTCTAAGTAGGATTACATGAATTCTACTAGTGAAGAAAGTGAGGTTTTCTCTATTAAACATTGTTCATTTGTCATTTTTATCTAGATTGATTGGCCTCTGCAGATGTAAAGGCTCTGGCAACATGGGAAGTTGATTCAGTGGGAGATGCAACCGGAGTTCCCGCTTCAATGTACCTCATGCTTGGTAATCATTGTGATTCAAGTTGTGTCTCTGATAGTGCTCCATATGAACTGTTTCACTTTTCCCTTCAAGCTAATATTTGATATGAGATTATGATTCCTGTTATGTGTATCTTCCATTGTTGAGGCAAATTGCTTAGTAACACTATAAATATTATATAAGTTGGAAAATAACATCACTGTGTCACTAACAGGTAGCCCAATGTGTCATTTTCCAGCCTCACATTGGATGCCATTTTCCAATTAGTACTACTTTGCAGCGCTCTTAAGCTAATTTCCCCTTATTTGTTCTTTCCCAAGCTGGTAAATGTTGTCTTGAGGCTGGAACAGAGATCCACATAAATTATGGCAACAAAGGCAATGAGGTATTTATATGGTTATCATGCAGATCTAGTCTTATTGTTTTATGTTATAATTGCTCTAGTTGCTATTTTTATGTCTTTTTGGTATAAGTATCTCTCACCTGTAATTATTCAGACCTCTTTGTCACAGTTTAATATAACATCATGATTAATTTCTCCTATAACATTAAACCATTGTTGAAAGTAAATAATCCAGAGAAGCTATTTTGTTCTTGACTTCCTGTGTCCTTACAACCTGTGTAATCAAAAGAGAAATGTTCAAATGAGGAAGCTGCACTACTCAGGAATTCTGTGGAACATATTGTTTTGTTCATTAGTTCTGATCATTCAATTATATATTTATATACCTACATGAATTTAGTCAATTCACAGATCACACATATTTACTTGTCGTAGACATGCTAGAGTAAGTGCACATATTAGCACTAGATATTACACCGGATTTAGAACTGAGAAGATTATTTCCTAGTTCATTGGTGAATTATCAGCATTTATTTTTAAAAAGGAAGTTGCAGTATCATCATGCTTGGTATTGAGAATATGTAATGTGTTAATTGTGTGAGCAATCAATCATTAAAGATACTAGCTAACCCATAACTTATGTATGATCATTGAACCCAAATTGCTGATGAAATGATGTACTTGTGTTTACCCACAGGAGCTGTTGTACCTGTATGGATTTGTGGTTGACAACAACCCAGATGATTATCTTATGGTAACCCTCACAGAGATTTTTTTTTTAGATTTTAGGACATAAGATATTCTCATGTGGCAGGAAATATATGTAGTGTTGATGTGAACATTTTTTTAACCCATTCAAGTGACCAACTAAATGTGAATCCATTATTTTCCAATGAAACAAAAAGGGCAGCTTTGCTGCCTTTGCAGTTAAAAGCTAAAGGAAAAGATGTAAAGCTGCATTCACTGAGATTTTAAAATTATGTGTTGAAATTTTATAGAACAGAAGATCAATAACTTATTCATTAAGTTCTGTGAAATGTTATGCTTATTTGAGCTTATGTTTCTCATGTTCACAGTGACCAGATGGTTCACGCTAGATATTCCCCTTTTGTGGGTTGTGACATACTGAGCTCTGGTTTATTTGTCTAACTGCAGGTTCATTATCCAGTAGAAGCTCTTAAACAAGCCCAATCCGCTGATTTTAAGATGAAGCTATTGGAGGTGCAGGTATTACCAAGTGTTTTCTCTTGTATGGCTTTTATTATGATCTTTGGAGGCACTTACAGCATGCACTAGGTTTCTGGAATTAATTGTCTGGCATAACTAATAGGTGGCTTTGAATAACCTTGTATAAAATATCCAAAAGAAAACATGTTCAGAATTGTTCATGATTATGACGACTGCTGTAACCCTAACAAGTTTAAACCCTCTGGGCAACCATTGCCACCATGGATCTCAATTTGTATGCCTTGTGTGTTTGGCTGTTTGCAGAAAGCTGAATTGAGATGTCTTCTGCCTAGAAGTTTGCTTGACAGTGGATTTTTTGGTAGCTGTTCTGATGAAGATGAGGATAAGAAGATAAATGCTAGTCACCTTTGTAGTTATAGCTGGAGTGGTCAGCGCAAAGTTCCATCATATCTCCACAAAAATGTTTTTCCTCAGGAATTTATAAGTACTCTACGCACAATAGCCATGCAAGAATATGAGCTTGAACAGGCTGCTTCATTGCTCGAAGAGGTTAGCTCTTTTTGGTTTTCACACTGTGTATCTTGAATATGAGATCAAGCAGTATGGATATGATCTTGGACAAGCAGCAAAGAATTGAGACTACAAAATTGGTTCTCTGGATACTCTGAATTGGGAATTTAGCTCTGTACTGAGACATCTTGGTGCAATACCTACAGATGAGATGATAAATTCCCTTTTCAGATTCTTAGATGTTTTACTGTCTAATATTGCTGGGGTTCCCATAAAAAACATTTTGGTAATCTCTGATTAACCTGCTGAGAAGACACCCTGCTGTAAAGCAAAGTAACCCCTGTGCTTATTTTTCTGAATGCTATAATAGGCAAAATGACTGAATAGAATAGGTGCACAGTCCCCATTTTGTTGGAATCCTCCTGTGAGTTGTAAACTTGTAATGTGTGGGTTGCCTTGCCAGCCACACCATATTTTCTTGATCCACATGTAACTTCTTACCAGTGCTATGTTTGTGACCATCGCTAATTGTGTTGTGGCAGCCCAATCCATGATAGTTTCATGTCATGTAGGCTGCTGCATAAATAAGGTAGCTTTACTTATTATCCAAGAAGCCAAAGAGCTAACACAGCCTAGGGGTAGTACACCACATTTTTGTTGTCGTTTTAAAATCATGCCCTCCATCTTTAAAACAAAGATACACAGTTCATTTTATGTTTTTATTAACGCTATCCTGTGCATTGTTTTAAAAAAGCCCTTATTTAAACAATATTGCTGGACTTTCACAGCTATTTGTTTCATTTGCTGATCAAATCTAACATTCAAAAGTCAAAGCTAGAAATTTGTTTTCATCATTTCTGTATATGACTTCTTTACAATTTGTCTAGCTTTTAGAAAATGGACAGCAACAAATTTTTTATCATTCATTGGATCTGGGCTTAAAAGATGTTAACTCATTTACCTTTATTTGAATTTATTCTTACTAGGTTGGATCTAGTGAAGATAGAGAACCATCTGATGCAGAGGTTCGAAGTGCTATATGGGAGGTTTGTGGTGACCATGGTGCACTGGGATTGCTTGTGGATCTTCTTAAAGTCAAGTAATATATCCTTTTTGCATTTCTCCTTAACATATTTTTGTCTATGCACCTGGATATTGGATATAGAACTGTGAAGTGTGAATAGTGCGCTGATCAATTGTTTCATTTTTGCAAGAATGGCTGAACTTGAAGAGGGCACAGGAACAGAAGCATCCGACAGCCAACTTCTTGAGAAGCTTGATTCCAGTGATGCAGAAGACACTATCAGGTATGGCGTAGGGCTTGGGGTGTTGCTGAATAGATGGATACCTTTTTTTACAAGGCTTTACTCTGCATGGGCTCATCCTGACATACTTGCTCGCAACACATTTACTACAAGAAACTATTAAAAATGACTCTTTGTTAGGAGGAAAACATAAACACAAACTGTTCTGGTGGAGAAAGTAGTCAATAAAATTTTCACAATTTCAAAGCAGACTTGGAGCTCATATTGCTGTCACATTAACTGAGTTTTCTCTCTTAGAAAAAAACTAGACAAAGTCTCATTTGTACAACAGTCACCTTCATTGCCTAACTCATTTGATAACATAAGCTCACAATCGCCCAAGGGTTCTTTGTCAACAAAAAAAAAATCGTCCATGGGTGCCAATAACAAGTTTGTGTAACTTTAATGTGCTAGCCCTGTTTGATCTCTGCCATTGTTTTCTTTTCCTTTTTTGCAGTGAAAGCGACAAGAACAACAAAACTAAGTCAAAAATAAATAACCGATCATGTATAGTATACAGAAGAGGGCAAAAGCAGCTGACTAGGTTGTTCCTTAGAGAGACAGAATATCTTCTGGATCTGTCTGCAAATGAGCAAAACTAAATAACTTATCTGGTATGTGTTTCCTTCTGCTTTCTAGTAATAAACTGCCAAAGTTCTCTACATATAGTGTAGGTGTGGTTGTTCTTTACTAGCACTGTACAGTTTGTCTTATCAATTGATTTTGCTGGAAGAAAAATTTGTGGGCTACTACACCATTGTTTCTTGATTTTCAAAAACTAATTCAAATAGAGAATAAAAAATTGGCCCAAAAATGTTTGGAATGTAAAGTGCATTGAATGGGCACATATGTACCGTATTGACTCTTGGTTAATTCATGTGAAAGTTACTGTTTCTTAAACATATATGGAGATTACAGGAGACCCACATGTGCTGCCTTCCACAGTAACATAATAGTCTGATGCTACATTACAAAATTGCATTCTGATAAGTCATATATCTAGATGTATCATGCATCAGCTAGTTGAAGTACCTCTTCACCTCACAGCCTCACCAGTGTTCGCACCTCTGTACAGGATTCTTTTTGGAAAAGCCTTTTTAATCCTTTTTTTTAATAAAGAAATTCAATACTTGTCTAGGTAAGATCCCCCTTTTGCTCTCAAATCTTATGGAGTGCCAGGCGACAGGACAAAGACTGCAGGTGACTCAAGTTGCCCTGCATGTTGTCGCGGGAGATGTTGGTGGTTGATTCTCAAAGTCTTTTTCCTGGTTGAGCTGGGCTGTCTTGTCTACCTGAATCCTGTTTTTTTCCCCCCATTTCTTTTGGGAAAAAGTCCACTTTTCCCGGCTGGTTCAGTTCGTACTGTTAGTGGAAACGGCGTGGTGGCGGTGGGCCGGTGGCCTCCTGTTTGTAAAAATAAATATTATCTATGCTGTAGAGTTGGTGAAAGTCTTTTCCTGGCGCTGGATACTCATGCCTCATGGCGATAGAATGTTATGTAATGGCTCTTTGACTCTTACGAAATCCTTGTAGGAAAGAGCCAGCTTGCTTTTAGATCTGCACAGCCGCATGTTGCAAGTTCTGCCCGCATGGTTGACATTGTGGAGTACCTCTATGATGACTAATTTTGTTAACAAGTTAACCAAAAAAATCGCTAAAATTATGTTACTATGGAAATACCTTTTGAGATGAATATTCTTGTTTTTTCATATACTTAGGCTCAGTTCTTTTTAGCTTAACGGCTTAACGACTTATCTACACTTTGAAAACACATGATTTGAGTTTTTTAAGTCCGTTTTTTCGCCTTTTGAAGGTGTGTCCTAACGCTTTAAAAAGCAAGTCAAACAAAATGTATCCGAATCTCGAGACTACCTTGAGAAGCTCTCGAAGTTCAGTCATTTTAGCCGTTCAGATCAGTTAAAAAAAACAGGGCCTTAATCTAAATAGATCTGACATACATGCTTAAATGTTTTAGAACTTTGAGGTCGAGAAATATAATATACTGTTAAAGCATGCACAATGGAAGCTGTAAAATAAATTTTGCAGTGACAGAGTGCCTGGTGGAGAGGGAATCTTTCAAAGTATAGTGTAAAGTGCAAAGGAATTTTTGAGAGATGAATAATGTGCATTGAATAGTAACATGGAATGTATATTTAGGGGTCTATTCTTATTAGCTTATCTGTCTATTTAGTCATAGTTTAAATTTTAAAATGTATTTTTTAAACCTGATTTCTTTCAATCTTAAAGACTTATCGAAAAGTTGTAAAACACAAGTTGAATAAAGTGGATGGGACTCTCGAGACTACTAAAAAGATAAGCAAAATAATTAGACAAGTAAAAAAAGATTAGACAAATAATTAGACAAGTCAAAAAAAAAAAAGGATTAGACGTTCACGGAGAGGACGAATTGGACGGGAACGTGGGCGTTTGGCTTTGACGGTGACCTGACACGAGCACGAGGAGGGCTGCACGAGGCGTATCCAGCGACAGGTCAGCACAGGATCCAGTGAATCCTACTCCAGCGACGTGACCACTTGAGAGTTGAGACTTAGGAGACTGACGGCGCGACAGTTTGTGCTCAGCTGGGCCGCCCGCGCAAACGCGTCTCGGTGATTAGGGCCGGTGCCAATAATTAATCGCCTCGTCAGTCGATAAACAATTGATTAATCCATCTATTCTTCACCTGCACAATTCCCCATCAGTTGCTTTTCTTACATGTATTCCACCATCAAGGGCTACTAATTGGCTCTTGAGCCTCGAAGCCGTGTGCATCGTGACCTTTTTAGCTGCCACGTAGGACAGAAGTACTCGTACGTGTCTGATCTGAGTCCATGGTAGCCTCTCTTCTGCGGGTGGTCGCGGCCGTCCACCGCCGCAGATTAGTTGGCTGATCGCCTGATCGAGGCACGTGCATATACCATGCGAAATTACTGTATACTCCCTTCTTTTCATTTCGTGAGTCTTATTTTGACCTGAAAAAAGTCTTCGGGAAAAGATTTTGACCGTAAGTTTCTCTTATTATATATATTGTTGATTGATATAATATTACATTATATTCAAAGCAATTTGAAATGCAAACATGTTAATGTAACTTTCATCCACTAAAAATGTATATAATTTAACTAATTGTTGATCAAAATTGATGACGTTTGACTTTTTTAAGTCAAAATACACCTTAAGGAATGGAAAGGAGGGAGTGCTTGTTAAGTCAATCACAAATATTTATCAATCAGGATATTGGCATGTCTAAGAAATGCGCCTTTTTTTATTACTAACGATCACGGTGTTTCATGCGTCTGCGTAACTACATGTGCATTGAGTTTTTTAAAGATCTTTACATACATAATGATTTATAATCGTATTGCTGGTGATAAGATAAATTCGCTTTGGATGTACGTATAGGCATATTGGCCGTGGTAAACTCAACATCAATGTGGCTGCTCCTCGGGTACACCTGTTCATAACCGATGCATCCTTTTGTAATCATATGGTGTATTTAATATGGGCTCATTTTAATTGCTTCTATTGTATTATTGTAGTGAACGTGTACTATTCTTAATCTAAGCTGGTATAATTCACTCGCAATAATCAACTGTGTAGATATTTTTTTCCCTCTCTAATTAATGTGGAATTTTTTAGTATTTTAAAATTATTGTAGTGGCTCTGTTGTATCCTGTTTTTGTTTTAATTATATAAAGATAGATATCGAATCTATAAAAGGTCAATTAGCTGTTTGTTGACAGCCGAAATTGGTCGTGAACACGGTCTTGTCTGACCCTAAAGAAAAAGGGACCAACTTATCATCAGGTCACTAAGAGTTATTTATCTCTTAGTTGATTTTCTAGACAGTTGATCAAACGTTTCTATAGAACATATAAAAGATCTAACGGTAGAATATAGCTATATGAAAATCGACCGCCCGAGAAGCAGCAAAACCGAAAGAAAAAATGGTGGTTAGTTTTATTTTAGCTGAGCGCAGATCATCCACGATTAAGAATTTTAAGAGCGGATGGCACTGTTTGGTTACAAGGCCGTTGTCTCTGTTTTTACAGCTGACAAATCTTTATTTTCTCCCTCCAAATTTGAAAACTCCCTACAACTCAGCTTCTTCTTCTTCATCACCACCTTCTTTCTCTTATCCTAGGAACAGTTTAGTTGTACAGTAGGAGCTAGGAGCGATTGGATTCAGCTCAAATTCGCTCCAAATTCAGTAGCTCCATAGTGTCATATCGCTGCCGCAGCCGCCGGCGCTGGCGTCGTCGTCTCCTCCGTCCATATGCCAGTCGCCGCCGCCGCCGCCGCACATCCCGTCGTAGTAGTAGGAATGGTGGTCGAAGTCCATGTTCCCGTACATTGCGTAATCGTACTGCGCCACGTCCTCCTGGCGCATCATCGGCGCTGGCGCCGCCGCCCCGGCGGCCGACGACGACGCGGCGGCTGCGGCGTCGCCGGCGGCGTCGCGCGGGCACGCCTCGGCGAGCTCGATGGCGGCGCGGCGGATGTCCTCGGGCGTGGCGAGCGTGGCCGGGTCGACGCGGAGCAGGCGCGCGGAGTCGGCGAAGTTGAGGCAGGCGTCGCGGCCGCGCAGCGCGAGCGCGGCGACGTCGTGGGCGCGCGCGGCGGCCTCGGCGGTGGCGAAGGTGCCGAGCCAGATGCGCGACTTCTTGTTGGGCTCCCGCACCTCGCACACCCACCGCTCCGCCGCCGTCCCGCGCCGCCGCACGCCCCGGTACACCGGGTGCCGCGTCTCCCTGAACTTGGTCCTCCCCGCCGGCCGCTTCGGCGGCGCCGACATCACCGTCGCGTACTCCCCCTGCTCCTCCTCGTACTCCATACCTCCAACAATTAAAATCCTCCTCCAATCAACCACTTAACTCGATGGCTAGCTATCGGCGCCGGTGACGGAGACGACGATGTGTCGATGTCGTTGGGTTGGGTTGGGTTCTTGGGAGGAAATGGAATGCGGGGGCGTATATATAGGCATGGGTGACAGAGAGAGAGAGAGAGAGAGGGAAAGAGGATAAAGTAATCAAGAAAGCTTGGAGTTTGGAGGTGGCGGGAGGAGGGGGAGGGTGGCGCGCTGAGCTGGAATTGGCTGGATTCGCGCCATGCGCCCATGCGTGATGGCGAGGGGGCTCGGGGGACTCGGTCGCGCGGGGAGGGGACGGGGAGCACTAGCTGCAGACGGAGACGGCGATGCCGCGTGAACGTGAGCGTGGCGTCGCCTTTGCTTCGCGGCGAGCAGCTAAGTAACCTGCTTCTGGGTGATACGAGAGAGAAGGGGAAGGGAAGGAAGGGGGCGGGAAGGGGAGGGAGGATGGCGACAGAGGGAGGCTTTTGAGCGGCTGAGGGACAGTGTCACTGCCTCACTCACACTCCGCTGTGATAGAATGATGGCGGCCGTTTCCTACAACAGCTTCGTGTGTATCAGGGGTTTTAGCACGCCTATCGGTTTTTGTAATGACGTTTTTATTTTAATAGCATAGTATTTTTTAAAATCCTAACACCGTTTATCTAATTTTGAAAATTAAACTAAATAGATTGTGTTGGAATTGAAAAAGGTATTAAAATGAGAACGCATTAAGAATGTCCGGACAAGTTTATTGCTCACGCCCAACTTATGACCGGGTCAACTGACCCTACTGCTCAGAACGGGTGCGACCGAAATACCGGGCATCCAAAGTCTTGTAAAGCGCGTTTGATAAGCGGATAATGTTCATCTTGACCAGTCTTTTTGAGTTTTGATAAGCGTCTCTATGGAGTAGGAGCTACAAACTTTTCAAATTATATTCACGAGAAGAACAGATTCGTTGGCTGACGATGAACCCTAGCCGCTCTCCTAAAGTCCTACCAGCACCAAGTGTGGCAATGTGGAATAAAGGCCTTGTATTTTTCGTCGTATTACTGCAGCAAATTTGAAAGAACTTGGAAAAATGTCTAAAGGTTAAGAAAAGGTGTAATAATAATAGTTTTAGGATCTTTAAAATAACCACAAAAGAAATTGTCACAAATCATCACAACATATATGCTATATATAAAAAAAATTTGCTATAGCAGTATACAAGGGCCAAAATGACGGTGGGCGCGCGCGCAGCGAGCATGGGGGTGTGCCGCCCCAGGCGCATCCGCACAGGCACGTGAGGAGGCGGTGCCGCCGCGCCGCCCGCGCAAACGCGTGGGAAGGAGCGCCCCGACAGCGCTTAGTCGCCCACCCCCGCCTGGACCGAACCGAACCCACGGCGCCACCCGAACCGGCCACCTCGCCCACAGCAGCCGCCGGGCCAGAGCGGCGACACGTGCCCGCACGATGCCGCGTGGCGGCCTAGGTGGACGGCGCGTGCCCGCCTGACGTGGCCGCGCCGGCACGCGCCCAGTGCCGATTGGACGCGGCGCCGTTGCGCTTTGCATGCTGCCTCGTGGTCCGTCGCGGCCGCTCTCCTCGACCTCGACCTCTCTCGCTGCTGCCATATGTATTTCAGGTCTCACCTCAGGCATATGCCGGTGTTATATTCGCCCCCTCGACGAGAATTTATTCATTTGATTATTTGTTCGAACGGTTTCCATAGGTTTCATAACGGTGCCGGGAATTGTCGATTGAAATCGTGATTTAAAAGCTTCGATCTTGCGGGCTGCGGCTCTTGGAGATAAAGTCATCATTAGGTTCAGCCAAATCACATGATAAATCATGAAAAATCATATTTAACCAGTTGAATAGAGGGCACATGTATAAACAAGATATACATGAAGCACATAACTATCTATCTCAAACTCATAACTAAGAAGAGACAAAGACAACCTTGTTGTTGTGATGACATAGCTAACACAAATCTCAACGTAATGAAAGCAGATGACGTAGTGGAAGCAGACAATAGCAAGCAGTTGCACCTAACACTTTTCAAAAACCGCATTCGTCGTCTCCCGGTGCGGTATCTCAATAGCGTCTTGTTTCGAAGACCTGCTCTCTCGCTCTTCTTCGGTGCACGCTTAAGAATGGAATGGAGCAAGCTATTTGTGGCAGCACAACAAAAATGGTAGAGGCAAACTCGTTTTTGTTTCTTTTACTTGTTCGTTGTTGTGTTGTCTCCAGTAGGTGGCCAACTGGTATTACCTCCTAAAGACGGGTTATAATCCTTTAGGTGAGAGTTATCCAACTTTTGGGTTGTTCTAGTGGGGTTATCCATGGTAGGAATGACTCGTGGGCGTGCTCAAAAGTGAGGATGACTCATTCTACCATCGGTTTAAGTGACCTACTAGAGGGATGAAATATTCCATCTGACGTATGGCGTTACCCTATGTCGACACTAAATTTTGAAGACAAAAAAAACTGCACAAGAGAGCTGCACCTGCGCGCGCATGCACGAGAGTCTGTTCACGCAGGTGTCATGCACACGCGTCGACCCGTCCTGGCCCGGTAAACGAGCGTGCGTGTGGGTTCTCCCTTTCCTCTTAGACCCACATAAGCTACTGGGGTGGAGCACACTTTGCTTATTTAAATTAGTGCATCCCATCCATACTAGCAATATGGTATTTAAGGATTTCCACTCTCTCTTCCCTCTTTTGAGATCTACAAAAATTATTTCCGAATATACTAGCCTAGCCAAGTATTGTAAGAGCGGTTTATATATTTTCAATAGATACCTTGAAATGTCAAAGGGCTCAAAGTGATTGAAGCCTTTTTTAAGCCTTTTTGGCTCTGTGTTTATATGGATGCGACAAAAATACAATTGATTGTAGCGAAGATGTAGTTCGATGTATTTGGAAACAAAAAAAATGAAAGTTGTTTTGTTTTGCGCATATCTATCCTACTTTTTATATACAATAAGTTGTAACGCATTGACATTTGTTCAGTGAGAAAAGAACATATCACGATGGATGGTTTCTTGGATTGAAGTAGCATACCCTTATGATATTGTTGTTGTGAGTGAGCAAAGGTGGCCCATGGCAGATTAAACACTAAATTGTGTTATGCTAGTCATGTCCTGGCGTTGGAGTAAAATATAAGAGAGAAAAATATAGGATTGTATCGGGAAATAGGGTAGTGATTGAACTGTGGATGAAGGGTTAGCATGTGGCTAGCATTGCGCATGGCGTAGAAGATATGGCACGGTGGGACCAACCTTGCCTCTTAGTCATTAATACAAGTTCAACTGTCTCGAAGCACTCTCTTCCATACTTAGGGTTAGCATGATGCTTGTATCCAAGATGTTTAAGGAGAGAGTTATCATTGTTATGTCATTAAGCATCTAACTAAAATGTCTTTCTTCCGGGCAAAGAAGTTTACGCATATGGTAGATAATACAGGAATTAAAGAAATAGGTATAAATGCCACTCAATCATCAGTGCTAACTTAAGAAAACCCCCCTACTCTAAGCACTTGCGTAAGCATACATTAATCATGTGTGGCAGTTTAACATCTGTCGAAGCAAAAGGGTACATGAACTACCAAGACAATAACGTTTAGTTGGTCTTAAATGACATAAACAACAAAAGCCTATCCAGGGTACAGAACGGCCCAGTTTTTTTTTCTTTTATCCAGGGTGCAGAACGGCCCAGTTTTTTTCTTTTAGAAAAACGCGATTTACATGGCCCATATGACGTCGTTCGTCGCTGTTGATGGGCCAGACCTAACCCATCGGTGAACGGGCCTAAGGCCTTGTTCTTTTCAGCTTATCGTACCGTTGCGTATTACTGTAGCAAATTTTATTATTTTATATAGCCTATATGTTGTGATGATTCGTAACGATTTTTTCGTGGCTTTTAGTAGCCCTTCCAAAGATTCTAAAACTATTTTTTAATTATTTTTTTATAATATTTAGACCTCTTTTTAAGGGCTCTTAAATTTGCTACAGTATTACGCCGACGCAACGATATGCTGAAAAGAACAAGGCTAAGCCTTAGCCGTGCATATGATCTCTCTCCATCTCAGCAGTCATGACTCATGAGTACATGATACAATGCATTCCAGATTGAAATTTTGATTTTTGTAAATAACATCACAGGTACATAAAGTTGGCTAGAGTTCTCGATTAGGTATATCAACTATGAAATACATTACTGGGTATACATGTTAAGCTCTGAGTCTCATGACAGGTCCAAATCGTTTATGTCAGATGGTTTCAGTATCCGGGGGCCACCAGCTCAGAGCACACGTGACTCAATATTTGCGTTCAGATCACTATAATTGATGGAAAATTACGCTTGCAGTAGAACACGTGTATAAAAGCATTTACACATTTAACAGTTGGTCAAATAATGCCATATATGCTGTAGATTTTCTATGAGAACCCTATCAATTCAATATTTTGCAATATAATAGTAGTATACACCCTTTAGATTTAAAAAATTGCAGTAAGAAGCATAATACAAACATCACCCAATAACAAATTGATCAATTTGTGACATAATGCAACATACATATGCAAAAAATTGCATGCTGATTTTTCATCCAATATGCAACAGAGATTTTTTTATGTATGTTGCTTGTATGATGCTGCGATATCCTTTTATTTGACCAACTGTTAAATGTACAAATGCTTTTATACAAATGTTCTGCGGCAAGCGTAATTTTCTATCAATTATAGGGATCTAAATGCAAATATTAAACCACGTGTGCTCTAAGCTGGTGGCCTGCGGACACTGAAACCATCTTTTGATAAAGGGGGGCACACCCCTATTTCCATTGCAAGAGAACAATAGAAACAATGTCTGTAGATAGTAAAGTTAAGAACTTAGCGAAAGAAGTTCACAGGGGGAATCTTTTCCCAAAGTGTCAAAATGCAGACGCAGCTGCAAACAAAATGAAAACAAAATCTCCTCCCAGTGAAGAACACCTCCAAGTTGATTTTTTCACCACGTGATTCGGGGACGTTGAGCAGAGCAAGCACGAAGCAGCCCAACAGAGGTTTGTTGCAGGCGATCTATACCACTGAGCAAAACATCCTTGTTGTCTCCTGCAAATAAGTCTGCCCAGTAACGCAAAATAGCACACAGTTCAAATATCACATGAGAGGGGGATGAGAATTTTTTCTCTTCAAAGCACCATTTGTTTCTTGCAGACCAGATACACCAGCACACAGCAGCTAGACATGTTATATAAAACTTAGAACCAGAAACCCAGACACCCTTAATCCAACTCATATAGGAAGACAAGCTAGTAGGGCGGGTAGTAGAGCCTAGAGCACAGGCAACAATAACCCAAATCGAGGTAGCAACAGAGCAATCAAAGAAAAGGTGTTGTATTGTCTCCAATCTACCACAAAAGAAGCAAAAAGGGTTACCAGGCCAATTTTTATGAATAAGGACATCTTTAGTCAAAATGGCACCACGAAAGACAAGCCACATGAAGATTTTTATTTTAACTGGAATTTTAGCATGCCAGATAAAGAGGAGATTAAGCCCCTGAGAATGTGAGTTCAAAGAAGAGTACATGGAGTTAACTGAAAAAGATTTGTTTTTTGTAATCTTCCAAATGATAGTATCTTTGTCACTATTCCTAGTTGTAAAAGCATTAACACAGTTTTCTTGAAAGGAGCTCCACTTAACTGCAACATGAGGGGAAAGCAACCTCCTGAGAGGCAAATCTAAGTTGAAAGAAAGGGCCTCTTTGACTGATATTTGGGTTTTGAGGCATATATCAAAGACATCAGGGAATTGTTCTTTAAGGGGTTGCTCTTGCCACCATATATCTCCCCAAAAGTCAATTTTTGAACCATCACCAGCACAAAAGGATCTGAGTTTTTTGTAAGAAGGTCTTACTTTAATAAGACTAGACCAGCAAAAGGAATCTGAGTAGCACGGGCGACCCCTTGGCGAGCCGGGCGACCTCACCCCGAGCACGGGCGACCCCTCGGCGAGCCGGGCGACCTCACCCCGAGCACGGGCGACCCCTCGGCGAGCCGGGCGACCTCACCCCGAGCACGGGCGACCCCTCGGCGAGCCGGGCGACCTCACCCCGAGCACGGGCGACCCCTCGGCGAGCCGGGCGACCTCACCCCGAGCACCGGCGACCCCTCGGCGAGCAGTCGGCGTACTGATCGGGGCGTGTTCGACTACTTCCTCTACGTGCGCGAGTCTTCTTCCGCTGCATCCGCGCGTCGAGGGTAACGATCCATGGTCCCCTACTTACATGTTGATCCTGGGTGTGCGCGAAAATTTTGATTTTCGGCTAGCGTAGCCTGCGCGTTACCCTTCATTTGTTGTATCAAATTTTGTAGATGGATCGTTTAGTGCGGCTGTTTCATGATGGAACCATTAGAGAAAACAGGGACTTTGATATATGAAAGTTGTAAAGCTATTATAGGGCTACAAGTTTGATTGAGAGACTTGGATCAGAAACTCACTAGATTGAGAGAAAAATGGTTGCTAATTTGGAGGTTCAGGTCGACTCGAGGTTCAAAAAAGTTGGTTTAAATTTGAATTTGACCCACTTCTAGATGACGATTAAGTGTCCAACAGTTTTCAACCTATGTCAAAGTATGGTTGTATGTTGAGAAGCCATATAGAGCTATAGTTTTCATATAAAGTGTTTGACAAGTTACTAAAGGAATTTGAGAGAAATTTGGGTGGACATTTGGGGTTTCAGTCAGACTTAGGCAGGATTTTTAAGCAGGGCAGTGTTTGACCAAGAGTTCACCTCGAATTTGAGAAAGTTTCAAGAAGATTTGGACAAAGTTCATTAAAGCAAAGTTAAGGTTTATGCTTTGGTATACAACTTTGATATTAGGACCCAACCAAGATACTGAACATAGCTAGAACCAGAACCCAATTCATATCTCCAATTTTGTCATAGCACTGACACGCCAAAAACACTGGCGCGTCAAGACTGCCGCGCCAGTTGTTATGGTGCGTCAGTTCTGTGATGCCGCGTCGGCATCCACATGCGAAAGGCCGATTAACGACCTTTCTGGATTGGGATGGGACCCGTCGCGGCAGCCAAGTACTGCCGCGCCATTACTGTTGGCGCGGCAAGACTGAGCTGCCGCGCCTGCTGCTCCGCTGCATGGCCCGAGTGCGGTCCTTTCTGGATTGCAACTGGAGGCGGCGCGGCAGCTCAGTACTGACGCGCCAGTAGTGTTGGCGCGGTAATACGGAGCTGCCGCGCCTGCTGCTCCACGCAAAACCCCGATTGCGAACCTTTCTGGATTGCAATAAGAGACGGCGCGTTAGCCCTATCTTGACGCGCCATTACTGTTGGCGTGGCAAAGCTGAGCTGCCATGCCGCCTTCTCCGCGCAAAGGGCCGATTGCGGACATTTCTGGATTGCAATTGGAGCCGGCGCGGCAGATCGGTAGTGACGCGCCAGTATTGTTGGCGCGTCAAGGCTGGATGGCAACACTTTTTATCCTAACACTTCGTACCAAATTGTATAGTCAACTATAACAAATTGTATCAAATTTAACTTTACATTAACAAATCAAGAAACACAATTGAATTGCGCCATGGCATTATAATAGTGTAAATGTTTAATATATTTAAGTTGGATCAGATAGAAACATATACTCCAGTTACAATTGGTTTATATTACAATTGTCTAGATAATAAATATAACTAGTTTCTTTAAAATGTCACCGCCTGCTTATAAAATTTGTATCTTGCTACAGTGATGATTAGTAGATCTTAAACCAGCTTGCTATAGTCAATTTGATGCCATTTAGTTTGTGAAAATGGCATTCTATTGTCTCGTACCAAATAAAAGTAAAATATGTACTAACACTTCTTATCCTAACTCACAAACATAATATAGATAAATTGATCAAATAACATACGGAAGTTCGCATATTACAATTCAAGGTAATTTAGGTCCGTACCACATGATACATTGACAAAAGGTAGTTTCAACAACACATTACATAATTTCCTCGAACAAACACGATCTCACTCATGGTCTCCTCCATCTCCATCGTTTTCTTCGTCATCATCAGCCACAACGGTAGGCAAGTTTCAAACAAGATCCATCATGGTCTCCATCTCCACCGTCCTCCTCACCTTGTTGCGCCGCATCGTTTGCAAATGAGCCGGCCACATATTAGGACGATAATTGGCATTCTGGTCAATGAGTGTACCCTCAGCCATCTTGTTCCTGTACTCCTCGAGCTCGCACTCCCTCTCCATCTCCCTCTGCAGCTGTTTTTGCTGCCTCACCTCTCTGAGATCAACACCAGGTGGATACCTCCCCCCTACGCCTCCTCCAATATTCCAGTGTTTCCGAGGAGGTGAAGTACCCCACGCTCCCTCCTCATGTCATTCAAAACCTTATTTTTGCCTTCATCAGACGACATGAACACACCATACTCATGCCTTGTCTTTTGTTTCCTCTTCTCCACTTTTTTGTCTTGATAAGGTTGTCATAGATTGTGAATCTCGGCATCGAACTCTTCTTGTCCCTCATATCTCTCCCAATCGCACGTCCTTCCCTCCTACAAGATTAAGCCCTATAGTTATCAATCTCAAGCTGCAATATAGTGCAATACATAAAGAAATACTCCTATGTGTCCTGCAGATATGGCGTACCTAGAAATCACCATAAGAGTTGCTGCAATACCATCCGTACCTAAGCTCCGATGGGACAACACCTCTACGGGCCAGTATCCCACACTTACAGGTAGTGGATGGATATTTCTCACATGGCCAATCCTTCTCTCCCGAGTTGAATGCCTCCACTTCCTCGCTAGAAGGCCAACAAGACTTGGGTCCATAAATGAATTCCTGGA
Organism: Raddia distichophylla; assembly: GCA_005191435.1. Taxonomy (NCBI): domain Eukaryota; kingdom Viridiplantae; phylum Streptophyta; class Magnoliopsida; order Poales; family Poaceae; genus Raddia; species Raddia distichophylla. The sequence goes on along the minus strand of SPJY01032150.1, from coordinate 565,218 downwards.
AATCACAGAGAGTCCACCCATCTTAGAAACAAAAGACACTATTATCGAATTACTTCAAAATGAGAGTAATTTATATACAGAAAAGACATGCATACACTTACTCGATCATTGCGGGAACAACGGAAGAAGGGGGTAAAGTCCATCCCTAGGTTTGGACGCACTAACATCCACTTAAAATTACAATTACACATAGGAGGGCTCACCACACGACTAGCACTTGCCGCCGCCTTCTCCTCCGCTGTCATTTCCGGGGGGTTTGCCGGAGGAGGAACCCAACGCCTAAAATGCTGAATTGGCTTGGTGTCCCCGGAGCGCCATGGGAACAATCGGATCCTCGGATCGTACATTTCTGGCCCATCGATCCACTCGAAAAACCAACACGGCGGACTAGAATACGGCATACAGTAATTGAACTTCACAGCACAAGTGTAGAAGGCTCTACCGGCAGTATCAAGATCCCTCGACTGTTGAACCTCCGCAGGAATGCCGTGCTCGCAAATTGGAACAGGAAACGGAGAGGACTGAACTGGAGCATCCTTACCCCTAGGGTAATCCTCATACTTGAGAAATGGTTTCGCCTCGAAGGAAAAGTTTCCTGCAATATAGTGCAATACAAATGAAAAATAAATTATTCTAGCAAAGCGTGCTCCACAAAAAACCACTATATCATTCGCCGTACTTTCTAACTATAACACATAATGCACGTACACATACATCATACGGATTAATATTACCATATATCGTTCTTCATTAATAGAGATAAATCCACTACGCAATCCACACATTTTCATGCTACATGTAATCCTAACCCTAACCTAAATCATTTGAATCGTACAAAAAAATTGCATCCAAAACGCACAAATGTAGAGAGGGTTTACCTGCCATCATGTAGTGGAGCTTTTCCCCAAACAAATCCGGCCCGATCTTAGCAATGGAGGAGGATAAGAGTGGTTAGGAAAGAGAGGAAAGGAAGGGGAAATGAGAAAATGAGAAAGAAGAGCCATGGGAGGAGGCCCTGGGGTACCTATATTCTGTCCTTGACGCGCCATGAGGGGTGGCGCGGCAAGGGCGACCCCACTGTCGGTGCTTGCCGCCTGAGCGCGTCCCCGGTGCCAGCCTTAATTTGCCGCGCCTACGCATGTGGCGCGGCAAGGTGGGGCCCACACTTTCCATGCCAGCGCATGGCCGGCCGCCCCAGCCTACGTGGCACTCTTTGTCGCGCCATATGTGTAGGTGCGACAGAGGCTATTAGCCGCGCCAGCTGCATTGGCGTGGCCAAAGGGGTAAGATCTGCAAATTCTTTTCGCCGAGGGTTCATTTTATAATATTTATTTAAAAAGGTTAAAAAAATTTCCCTAAAGTCCTACCAGCACCAGGTGTGGAAATGTGGAATAAAGGCCTTGTTTTTTTGGCGTATTACTGCAGCAAATTCTAGAGAACTCGAAAAAAATATGTAAAGGTTAAAAAAAATAGTTTTAGAATCTTTGAAATAACCACGAAAGAAATTGTACAAATCATCGCAACATATATGCTATATAAAAATAATAAAATTTGCTATAGCAGTATACAAAAGGCCAAAATGACCGGGTCAACTCACCCTACTGTTTAGAACGGGTGCGAATGAAATGACGGTGGGCGCGCGAGCAGCGAGCATGGGGGTGTGCCGCCCCAGGCCCCGGGCCGGCAGGCAGGCGCACGTTGGGCCGGGTGGGGCCCGCACCCCACAGGCACGTGAGGAGGCGGTGCCGCCCGCGCAAACGCGTGGGAAGGCGCGCCCCGACAGCGCTCAGTCGCCCACCCTCGCCTGGACCGAACCGAACCCACGGCGCCACCCGAAACCGGCCACCTCGCCCACAGCGGCAGCCCGGCCAGACCGGCGACACGTGCCCTCTGCGCTGCCGCGTGGCGGCCCAGGTGGACGGCGCGTGCTCGCCTGACGTGGCCGGCCGCGCCGGCACGCGCCCAGTGCCGATTGGACGCGCCGTTGCGTTTTGCATGTTGTCTCGTGGTCCGTCGCGGCCGCTCTCCTCGACCTCGATCTCTCTCGCGGCTGCCATATGTATTTCAGGTCTCACCTCAGGCATATGCCGGTGTTATATTCGCTCCCCCCCTCGACGAGAATTTATTTATTTGATTATTTGTTCGAACAGTTTCCATAACAGTGCCGGGAATTGTCGGCTGAAATCGGATTTAAAAGCTAAAATCCTGCGGGCTGCGGCTCTTGGAGATAAAGTCATCGTTAGGCTCAGCCAAATCACATAATAAATCATGAAAAAACATATTCAACCAGTTGAATAGAGAGCACATGTATAAACAAGATATACGTGTAGCTGCAACACATGTATCAATTAGGTATGTACTTATGCACAAACCTAGTGAATCAACCCACGGTAGCAAAGATACGACTCGCGCGAATAAGGTAGCACATAACTATCTAGTGGGGTTATCCACTGTAGGAATGATTCGTGGGCTTACTCAAAAGTGAGGATGACTCATTCTACCATCGGTTTAAGTGGCCTACTAGAGGGATGAAATATTCCATCTGACGTATGGCATTACCCTATGTCGACACTAAATTTTGGAGACAAAAAAATGCACAAGAGAGCTGCACCTGGGCGCACAATCACGAGAGTCTGTGCACGCAGGTGTCATGCGCGGACCCGTCCTGGCCCGGTAAACGAGCGCGCGTGTGGGTTCTCCCTTTCCTCTTAGACCCACATAAGCTACTGGGGTGGAGCACACTTCGCTTATTTTAATTAGTGCATCCCATCCATACTAGCAATATGGTATTAAAGGATTTCCAATTATAGTAAGAAGCATAATACAAGCATAATCCAATAACAAATTGATCAATTGTGACATAATGCAACATAGATATGCACAAAATTGCATGCTGCTTTTTCATCCAATATGCGACAACGATTTTTTTTTTATGTATGCTACTTGTATGATGCTGTGATATCCTTTTATTTGAACAACTGTTAAATGTGTAAATGCTTTTATACAAATGTTCTACTGCAAGTGTAATTTTACGTCAATTATAGAGATCTGAATACAAATATTAGACCACGTGTGCTCTGAACTGGTGGCCTGCGAACACTGAAATCATCTGACATAAACGGATTGGACCTGTCATGAGACGGAGTGCCAACATGTATACTCAGTAATGTCTAGTTTCATAGTTGATGTATCTAAATGAGAACTTCAACCAACTTTATGGAGCTGTGATGCTTTTTACTCCTGTGATGAGTTTCTTCCAATGCAGGAGATCCCTCATCTTTCGATTACCACTTACTCATTCGATTTTATCTATGATGAGTTTCTTCCAATACAGATACCACAGGAATCGTCACGCTGATTTCACAGCATTCCAAATATCAACCCAAAACAAAAGAATAAATCAGACACGTAAAATTAAATATAACCGCGTTATTTTCATTTAGCCAAATGTCAGAAAGACCAAAATAAAATAAAATTAGATTCGGTGGGGTGCGTCAGGCCTGTGAAGCAATAAAATTGTCTGCCTATTGTATTGAATTAAAACGCAAATTAGAATTAGAGAAGCTCTAATTTGAACTCGGAAAGTTTATTACTTTGATTTGGTTGGGGTGCGCCTGGCCCAGGCAGCAGTGCAACGCCTGGGCGACGCGCGAGGACCCCGGCAGCAAGCTACCGTGGTGGGCCCTCCCCCACAAAAAATAAATTTAATATCGAAGTGGGCGCATGGCCCACGTATCAGATATTAAACTGATAAGAACAGATACTACACTTGATCTTAGCCAAAAGGCCGAGAAAGGTATGAGTTGTTAAAGCCGGCCACCCCCTTCTTCTTATACCCGTCGCCACGATCCGTTTCCTCTTCGCTGGGCGAGGTGGTACTAAAACGTTAGCTGTTTGCTGGCTCTGCACCCGCGATAGCCAGCGTAGCGACCGTCTTCGCTCTTCAAGATCTTGAATCAGGCCGGCCTTTTCCTGATAATCTACTGGGCCTAAATTCGCCGTTCAGGCCTAGGCCCAGAATTAGCACTGCGGGAAGGGCCGTGAAATTGGGCTATGTGCCTCTGTTCCCTGGTTTTTTTTAGCAAGAAGCTCTGTTCCCTGCTGACCACTCCACACACAGACAGCCATCTTTAATCTTTTTAATTTTTGCAGATGAAATATTTCCTGAAATATTCTGAGAAAGATTTTGGAGAAAAGTTCCAAGGTAGACCGTAATTTGTGGAGGGAGATTTGGAAACGAGAGAGAAAAAAAATTAGGATGGATACTCGTCTTTCCGTTTTGATTTTCTTTTTTTTTCAACAAGAAAACCCCAATTTCCATTACCAACAGGACAACGGAAATACAAATGTAGCAGTAATCATGAGTTTTTTCTGTTTCGATTTTCTTTATGTTTTTTTTCCTTCATACAATTTTTATTTGTTGCGAGTTTGTGCATAGGCAGTTGTAAGGACATCACGAAGGTTAATTTGGTCTGCATTCTTTACATAAATTAATGTACATAAGATTTGCGTGCAGATACATGAGGAGAGTTTCTTCTTCGTATTAGTTGGTAGGCATTGCTGTGTTTACAATATGGATTTTTTTAAAACTAAATAATAGGTGTTGTACCATTTCGTTCAAGAAAAAAAAAGCATTGATATCTGAGGTTCAAACCTACCGGTTTGTGAATCCAAAATCGATCAATATTTGTCCGGTTCCGAATTCCCTAGAGTTTGTTCGCTGTGGCATCCACATCCACTGTTGATTTCGATTTAAAATTTGGCGGAAACTGTGACAGGAGAAATGGCGCCAATTATCGGAGCCCAGTGTAAGTCCCGGTTGGTATCACCAACCGGGACTAGTACTCCCCACCTGCCAACCCACGCGCCAATCGACCTATTGGTCCCGGTTGGTGGAACCAACCGGGCCTGAAAACTGGCCTTTTGCCTCGTTACCATTGAACCGGGACTGAAGTTAACCTCAGTCCCGGTTGAATGGTAACCTGGACTGATGTGCCGGGATGGAAGGCCCGTTCCGTAGTAGTGGTCGTAGCGCATGCACCTGTGCAATTCCCTGGAGCTGGCTGGAGGTACCCGCCTGCCTTCCTGCCGGCCGAGTGATCGAGCATCTGAAACTCATGGTTGTCGCATCGCAGCCGCTTTTGGCCCCGCCGGCCGGCCGCCGGCGGCATGCGCGGCGGCGCGGCGGCCGGTGTCGAGAGAGACGATCGACCGCCGGGACGGCGATCGACGACGCCGGGGATTGGAAAGCGATCGACCTGCCGGCCGGCGGCGGCAGAGCCACGAGCAGCTGAGCTCGTGCACATGCTTCGTTCATCCCTGCGCGTACGTGTGCTCGCTACGTGGCTGCTGCAAAGCACAGCGCGTTCGTGCCCACGGCGCTGCTCTGCCCGCCATTGCACTGTGCCAAGCAAGCTAGTGGCTACTGGCTAGTGCCTGTGTCGGTGGATCTCCAGCCTGCTCACCAATACAAAACCCTGCGTGTTAACACACACACACACACACACACACACACACACACACACACACACAAACTAACACTATACACTCGTCTTCCATTGGCCATTCTTCTTGTTGTTGTCGTGGGATAAAGCTCAGGGCCTCCTCACAAGGTTCCACGCCGCCCATCCATAAAGAATTCTCAGGAACATGAAAAGGAGGGGGGAAATAATGGCTATGACTTGAGAAACATGTGAAAGAGGCTCTCGACCTTTCAGCACCAACAACCATACAGACATGTCAGACTTTGCTAGTATTTTTTCTGATCGAGGTTGTTTAGGTAAATGATGGAAAATTCAATAGAGGGGTACGTAGTATAATTGGATCAAACCGTCGGTATAGAATACTGTTCTCTCATAAAAATGTTGCATTTTTTAAAAGAAAAACATTATTTCTTTTGATGCACACCAACTATTGTAACTCAGTCATTTCGCATGATCTATGAATACAGCGAACTCTTAAGCGGTGTGACCATTTTTCGATAATGGAAATTAATCCAGCCTCTACATCCGAAGATGTATACGGCAAACAAAAGTCACACAGTTCTCAACAAAAGGACATTACAGTACCAACACCTAAAAGATCCTCAGCAAAAAAGGACTGAAACAAAGCAAAGATAATAATGATTTAAGCATAACAAAGTCTATTATTTAATTGTCATCCGTGATTGGCAAAACATGACAAGGCCACCTTTTCCAAAGATCAGCAAGCTTGGACGAAACACCCCCGCTCATCTTCCTTTTGTAATAAGGCCCATTGGCGTAACCAATAGGATCCTCTGAAGATAACCTGCATACATGAGATATCTTTACATTTGTTAAAAACAATATCATTACGGCAAAGCCAAATCGCCCAAAGAAGAGCCGCCGTTCCAACAAAAATTCTTTTCTTTATATTTAAAGAAATTCCATGAAGCCAAGATTGTCAATAATCGCATTGAATAGAAAAGGCCATCTAGAGTCAAAATTATCTTTATTTTTTTCTTCGGCTCTTCGCATAATGTTAAAGTCCCCACCAATAATAAATGGTAGAGATTCCTTACCACACACATTTGCAAATTCGGACAAGAATTTTTCTTTTTGATTGAATTGTGCCGGCCCATACACCGCATATAACACCCACATGAAATTATCTTCAAAATTTCGTAAAGTAAACTTGTTAAAAAAATCCTCTTCATAAACTGATCCAATGCCAAAAATTGACTTATTGACACCCAAAAGAATACCTCCAGAGTGTCCATGAGGTGGCATAATATGCCACATATAATCTAAACCACCACCCAAATGTTTTAAAGACGACTCTGAAAAGTCTTTTCTTGATCAAACCGTCGGTTTAGAAGACTGTTCTCTCATAAAAATGTTGCCTTTTTTTAAAAAGAAAACATTATTTCTTTTGATGTACACAAACTATTGTAACTCAGTCATTTCGCATGATCTATGAATACAATGAACTCTTAAGCGGTATGACCATGAATACATTTACCCTTGATTCAACAGTGTATAGACGTAGAAGCGCTCTGAAAATATATTTTCGTTGCAATATAATTACTACCTCTATAGTAAAAGGTAAAAATCAAGTGAAACATAGGCTTGTTTTAATTTTACCGACCTTCGTAATAAAGAGATTAAAAAAACTTCTAATATAATTTATTAGGATAATGAGCATGGTGCCACTCATTTTCGCGGCTAATTTTGTATTTGATTTAAACCTTTTATTTTTAATTTCGTATTTATTTTTTATTGCCGTTGATATGAAGTTATTTTCTAGCTTTATAGTTGACATGGAATTTTTTTGTATTATTTGCATTCCAAATTTGCTTTTTACTAGTTTTCTTTTGTTGTGGTACATAAAGGCTCTTTCTTTTAATGTAAGCAATCTAGTCCCATACAATTGGTGGAGATGTTTTTTTCATGGTGATCACGTGGGAATTTGTCAGTTTTAACCCAGATTCAATATAATACAAATAGAGATTTTTTTAGCAAGCACTGAAACTACTCTAGACCATTTAATTTTTTTGAACTACTCTAGACCATTTAATTTAATTGATCCAACGGTGTATAGAACTCTTACTCTCTGAGCGGTAAGATAATAAGTAAATGATGAGTATATCTAAACCATATGTGTTTGATTCAATGGTTTAAAATGCTCTTAACCAAAAGTGCTCTAAAAATAGATAAAATGGATGGGTGGCAATCCATTAGGATTAGGAGGGCATCTCTCTCGCGCCAGCAATGCGACAGGGAGAGACCGAGAGGGGCGAGCATCTCATAATTCTCCACTCAACCACCAGAATAATACAATACACCACACACATGCACTCCCCCCTCACACTGACACTGCAACAGCAGCAGCGAGCTAATCAATCAATGCCCTCATTTTCATCACGTCCTAATTAAAATTCATGGCATGGGATACAATCAGGACCATTTGCAGCAATTTTTTCCCCTAACACCATTGCTGATACAGCTTATTGCAGAAGCAAACAGGCAAGCAATTTCAGAGGGTTTTCTTCCATATTTGATCAGCTCCAAAAATGTGACACAGCAATACAGAATTTAACTGCACACCAACCCTCCCCTGTTCATCTCTGAAAGTGAACCAAGCCTGACAGATAGGCGCCAACTAACTCAAGAACACCATCAACAACAACAAGAAAGCAATTTTTTTATTATAACAAGGAAAAAAATGTAATGCATCCACATTCTAGTACTCCAGTCCAGTCCATGTATTGGTTTGTGTGTAGGCATGGGTATACCTTTGAAGTGATTTCCTTTCTTCAAACCCCAATTGGAGATAACCCTTTTTGACTTATTCCCAATCTGAATACACTTGTGACTTGTTCCCCTAATCAACCCCCCTCCCTCTTTCTCAGAGTATGCACACAAAAGAATATCAAACATTTGATGAAGAAGAAAAAGGAAAAGGAAAATTTTTAAAAGAAGAGAAGAGAAAATACTCTCACATCTCTCACAATGATGAACTAGAGGTGGCAATGCCATGTAAGGTGGCCAGCCAAACTAATTAAGCACATAACCCAATTACCCAATTCAATCATCGTCTCATCAAGGCACCCACATCCTGCTAAGATCTCCGGACATGGTGGGTGCAATTCTTGGCACACAAGCTTTGCTGCATTCGCCTCGTTTGCCTTTTTTGCGGTTGCGTCTTGCGCCGGTGATCCTCCCGATCAGAACAGCATCCAGTCGAGCCGATTTGCCGGCGGCGCGCCGGACGACGCCGTGGAGCTAACGGTGGTCGTGGAGGAGGCCGACGACGTGGACGGCAGCGACGACAGCAGGTCGAACATCTCCCACCGCGTCTGCGCTGCCGGCGGCTGCTGCTGCTGATACTGATGGTGGCGGTGAGACTGCTGCTGCGGCTGCCTCGCCGCCGCCGCCGGTTGCTCTTTCTTGGCGAGCTTCTCGCCGGATTTGCGCGCGATGGCGGCGTTTTTTACCATCACGGCGTCGAGCGTCTCCACGTACTTCTGCACGCGCTTCACCTGCGGCAAGAAATTGAATCAACCACATCATTTAATTGGGTCCAAATTATTTGATGAAACCAACCAAATTGATGAAGCGAGCAGTGAATTGATGGGTGAGCGCTCACCTGCATCCGCCTCTGGGCCTTGACATCGCCGTCGGCGACCACCGCGTCGAGCTTGAGCAGCTCGTTCATGAGCAGCTCCGTCACCTGCACCACGTCGTTCTCCGCCACCTTCTCCCCCTTCCGCACCGACGCGTCCAACGCTGACACCTGCCACCATTGCCAATCGGAGTGGTCAACTCCTCTGCTCCCTCGGCTCGGAAAAATATGCGCCTTTTGATAATTTTGAAGCACATCGTCGCCATGGCCGGAATCGGATGGCATTTATGACAATGTGTGTGCGTGCGTGGGTGAGTGGGGTACCTTGGGGGCGAGCTTGTCGACCTCCGCGGTGACGGCGGCGACGGCCTTGGCGGCCTTCTCGAGGTGGCCGGTGCGGCGCTCCTCGATGAGGCGGCGCGCGCGGGCCTCGGGGTCGTCGACGATGACGACCTTGGACCGGTCCTTGACGCCGGCCATGTCCAGGAACGCCTTGGAGTCCCGCTCCTTGTCCTTGTACATCACCTTCTGGTCGTCCGGGTGCAGCCCCGTCCGCGCCGCCACCAGCTTCTTCAGCTCCCCTGCACCCACACAACATCCGATTCAGTCTACATCTCGCCGGCGCAATCGATCGAATTCGGAATCCCGTCGGCGGCAGCGGCGGCGGCACTGACCGAAAGACGCCTGCGAGTTGATGTAGATCTCGTGGGTGACGCCGGCGTGCTTCACCTTGACGCGGATGGTGGGCACCGGCTTCACGTTCACAGGCTCGTCGTCCGCCCCACCCGCGCCCCTCTTCTGCACCACCATCCCGCCGGGCCGCACCTCCCACACCTCCTCCGCCGCCACCTTCCCGCCGCCCGCCGCCGCGCCGGCGACCGGAGGACTCCTCATCGACCCGGCCGCCTTCGCCGCGTCGCCTTTCTTGGACTTGGGGCTCGCTCCCAGCATGCTCGCTGTCTCCTCCCTGACTACCCCCACCGCCCTCGCTTTTGCAGCTGTAAAGGTCGGGCCTTTGAGGGAGCCCAGCCGCGTCGGGACGGCAAGAACAATGCCGGAAAAGCAGCAAGCAGAGCACGGAGCTCCCGCGCGCCGGAATATGAAGGCAGTGGGGGTCCGAGAAGAGGAGGAGGAGGAGGAAGAAGAAGGAGATGTGAAGCGAGGCGGAAGAAGAAATAATGGTGGTGAGGTTGATGAGGGAACAAACGCATGGACAAGGGGAATATATACGCCAAATAGAATACAGGCCACTGGCCACATGACAAATACATTATCAAATCGAAAGGGGGGAGATTTTTAAAATTGCAAACAGCTATAAAATACAGTTTCGTAATATTTTAAATCGTTCAATTGTTCATGACATGCTTGATTTGATGCGACTGTAGAAGGGCAGGGGAGAGGGGAGGATACATCGCACATCGCACAAGATGCTAATGGCGGCATCTGAAATCAATCAGTATTTATAATTTTATACTCTTGTTTATTTATTCATCCATTCGGCTGCAATTTTCCTATGCTTCCTCCCTTGTCTCTATTCAAGCATATGCCTGATTTTTTCTCTCTCTTATTTGGAAAAAAGAGTTAATTTAAGGATTAATCAAGAAGATGTTGAGGCTTTGATTAATTGTTTTCGTTTGGTTGGATGGTGATTCGTATGCGTCGTGGCTGTCGACGACACAACGTCTCAACCATCGCCTGTCAGATTTTTTTTTAGTTAAGAGAAAGTGAAGCCGGTGTAATGTAACGACCACCTTTAAAACAGTTGCTAATGTAAGTGTGGCTCATCAGATAGCACATGCAGCTGGGCTAATCACGGGGGCATAGCATCATTCGCGTTAGCTCCAACAACTCGAGCAAAATTGCTGTATTAATTTGACTTGACGAGCAATAATAGTGTGGTCATGGAGAGGCTTAAGTGGTTAGCTTAATCTCGAGGCGATCACATTCACATTCACAGTGTGCTAGTAAAGCTCAGCAAGTTAGTTAATTAATGGTAACTCGGACGAGCCATGTGTGTGAAATTCGTCTTAATTAATCTCTTCGCCAGGTTCAGACTTTCAGAGTTGAATCAGCAGTTTGTTGTTGCAGCGAAAGGTGCCCTGGTAGGCTGGTACCTTGATCAACTTCTAATTGATCAGGGTTTGATATAAATAGAAGTGTAATTAACTTAGCCTGCAAGTACAATGCTCTCATTTTGCTCAAAAAAGTACAATGCTCTCATGTACATTTTAGTTGCGTTAAATTGTTGAAACACTGAAGCTGCCTCAACGGCGTTCCGAGAGTTTTGAGACAGAACTTCAACATAATCGAGGAACAACTTTTAGGGGTTGAAGCGTTCAACTCAAAGAAACGGCATGCTCTACACTGCTAAGTATGTTGCACAAACATGTTTAGAGCGATTTGGTTTAGCCTCGGAGATTAAGGCCCAGTTCTTTTCAGCTTAAGAGCTTAACGACTTAACAGCTTAACAACTTATCTATGTTTTAAAAACACATGCTTGTGTTTTTTGAGCCCGTTTTTTCGCTGTTTTAAAGGTGAGTTCTGACGCTTTAAAAAGCAAGTAAAAAGAAATGTATCCGAATCTCGAGACTATCTCGAGAAGCTCTCGAAGTTCAGTCATTTCAGCCGTTCGGCCATTCAGATCAGCTCAAAAGAACAGGGCCTAAACCTAGCCGAATTAGAATCTAAACGCTTTTGTCCTTCGGGTCTTAAGAGCTCTTAAAAACTACACCAAAAAGACATGTTAATTTAAAGAAGCCGCCGTGACAAAAATAAAACACCTGTATAGGGCATATAAAAAATCTAACAAAAACACTTAGATATATTAGAACATCGATCATATCTTCTCTAAAAAATCAGTCGTCCGATGATTTGCGGAAACGTTCGCGGAGAAATAAATCTGAAAACCTTCTTCCCAAGTCCGGTTAACATGCAGCTGAGCAACTCGAACACGAGCGGCTTTGCAGGAGATGAGGCATGGCAAGAGACAATTTGGCCAGTACGCAGTCTGTGTCTAGACGTGAGCTGATCCTCTTGTTGGCCCTCGTATTTATTCAGAGAGATCATCATCGCGCGTGATTTATGACAGAAAAAACAAGCCAAAATACGATGGTTCCCATGGCATGGTCGTTAATTCCGCAACAGTTGCGCACGGAAAGCAAAACAGTGGGATCCGATCAGAAAGCAAGGGCATTGCATTGCAATGATGGACGGCCGCCACCCCAACAGTAGCATGGTGCAGCAAGGAGCAAATCCTCTTGTCATCAAGCCCTTAATTTGGGAGAAGAGAGAGAAACAACATGTATATGAAATGTTCTATAAACATATAAAGCCCCATGAAAAACATGTATCTCCGTAGGAATTAAAATCCACGCGCACGAAGCAGACTCTCATGATTTTTCTTTTTGCAAAAGTCGAAACACACAGCTGTCTATCGATATCGAAATCGAAATCATCTATAATTTCAAGCAGGCTCTTGTCTATCGAAAACAGCACGTTAACCGCTGATGATTTCTTTTTTTTTCCCTCTCTTGAGAAATAAAATAAAAAAATGGATGGCCTTGCTCGCTTGGCAAGTTCCAGGCAGGCAGAGGCAGAGGCAGAGAGGCAGCAGGAGCTGACAGTCTCGCTCCAGCTCCACCGACAGTCGGGAGTGTCGCCCGGTCCCCACGTGGGATGCCACGCTGGCAGCCCACCACCCAATCAAGCTCGAGCTTAGCTTTGCTCGCGTTGACCTTGACCGCCCAGCGATCCGATTCCAATACGAAGCAGCCACGTTTTTAAACCGCCCGTTTGCTCTCTCTCTCTCTCTCTCTCTCTCTCTCCGCTTCTTTCTTCGATTCCTTCGTCTTTCTCTTTTATTTTTTTTGTGCTCCTTTATTTTTTTAACCTGCGGTGAGAGGGAGAGAGAGCTGGTCGTGTCACAAATGCCGGGGTGTTTTATCCTTCTGTATCGTCAATTCGTCATATTCTGCTGCATGAGCAGTAATTGCCGTAAGGTTATTCATAGGCATGCAGCTTCCATCACCATCATATTAAGTAATAAAATGTTTGTTCGTTTCCTATGTAAACATAAGTTTGTTCTTTTTTTAGCATTCTAAGGCCGATCTGCTGGAACAAATGGATGGGCCATGCATCAGAGAATATATTTTAATAAATCTCAAAGATCCAAATATGAAAGGTGTGAGATTCTTTTAGTGCCACGTTGCTAGTGGAAGATGGGAGGCATCAATTTAAAGAGTGGAGTGTGCTCCACTCCACTAACTCATGTGAAAATAAGAGGAAAATGGGAACCCACACGCGCACTTACTAGCCTCACCAGGGCGGGGCGGTGTGGCAGGAACCGCTGCAATCCCGTCGCGCTTTCCTCTTGATCCCTAGCTAGATATGTTTCATCATTTTTTTTGCATCAACTGCACTATGCACGGTGCTACACCAGCCACACCGGAGGCTTGAGCATGTCACATGTGCAACGCCAACACAAAACAGTAGGCACACAACCGCTATTTTGCGGCTGGTCTATACACAAATGGCACCTCTCCCATTAAAAAGCCAATGTGGAATGATAAATTGTGGTTAGAGAGTCAATCGTGGATAAGTAATCCAATAAGCAGAGTCTACTCTTTGTTTCCCCTGAGTTGGCTATGTCATGGTATAAGCGTAAATTGCATAACTATGCTACTATAAATTTCCCACTTTATAGATGTTTATGACATGTGGATCTATGATCCATATGCCATTTTTTTAATGGAATGACATTTGTAATTTGTGATTTGTAAAATGATAATTTTATTATGGCATGTGACTAAATTTTCTATAGTTGTAGAATTTAAAATGAAACCATGTACTCCCGAAAACGAAACTTTTGGTCTTTTAAAGACGATCCAGCAAGCTCTTTAAATTTAACTTGTCTATTCATTTTGGTTTTAATCTAAAGCTTAATGATTAGGGGTTTGTTCTTTTGAGCTGATTTGAACGGCTGAAATGACTAAACTTCGAGAGCTTCTCGAGGTAGTCTTGAGATTCGTATACATTTCGTTTGAATTGCTTTTTAAACCGTTAGGACCCCACTTTGAAAACAGCGAAAAACGGACTCAAAAAACTCAAATCATATGTCTTTTCAAAACGTAGATAAGTCGTTAAGCTGTTAAGCTGTTAAGCTGAAAAGAATGGGGCCTAAACCTAATTCTAGTGAATAGCTAGATGCTTTGTCCTTTGAGGTCTAGCTTTTTTCTATTACGTAGTCACCTCTAAAAACTCTTAAAAATAATATAAATGAAGTGAATCAGCATTAGAAAGCATAAAAACTTCAAATACAGTTTACAATTAGCCTAGCTAGTTTATTCAATTCAACTCAGGTGATTATCGACTAAAACTTAATATGGTTGTTCTGACTAGCGATTTTGAAAACCCAAAACTTATAAACAAACGACCTATATTTGAGAATGCTTATAGCACGGCTTCCAAGTTTTTTTTTATGAATACAACATCAAAAAGTTAAAGCATTTCAAAATAGCATCAAACATTAATAAAAATGGGAGTGGCTTGAGGACAGTCGTCTACCCACGCCTGTGTCTTCCGAGGTCCAGCCGTCAGCGAGCGTGCGGCAGGGGAGGGGGGCAAGCGACTGCCAGGAAGCAAAAGCGTTAATAAAAAGGCCGAATTAATTGCGTTCATGTCATTATTATCATCGCAAACATGCCATTTCGATGATCCACAGTTTACGGTAGAATATCCCAAGCATGCCGTATTCTCTCTCGTCTTCTTGGACAACCACTCTACCCCCGCGCCACGCCCTCGTCGCCGCCGTCCTAGATGGCCGTGCCATTGCAATGGTTGTCGCGCTGCAGGCCACTGCCACAGTGCCACGGAATGACCATTCTGGCTGAAAGTATGTGCTGGGCCGGCTGGCCATGCCACCGCCATGGATGGCCTCGCTGGGCTAGTCGCACCGCGTGCCTCGCCTGCCGCAGACAAACATGTGGAATAGTGGGAGAAGAGAGAGGGACAGAATAGCAAAAATGGTGAAGACATTTTTGGTCCGAAAAGATCTGACAGCTCACCAAATGACATGTTTGAAAATAATGCCTGCTTTATTGCGACAATGACAAATAGTTCTCAGCTTAATACTAATTAACATATATAGGTGCGATTAACCAATAAAGAACTAAGTGCCACCCCTGTCATGGAGGAGGGGGTGGGGGTCGTCGGAGCTAGCTCGGAAGGTGGCGCTTCCCTGTCATGCATGCCACCCCTCGACCAGGCCCCAATCCAAGCGCACGCAGCTAGCTAGGGACGGCGGCGATCGATCGAGCTCTCGCTTCTCTCCTTGTGCGCCGCCCGTACGACGTCGGGAGGGAGGGTGGCGAGTTCCCCTCAGCTCCGGCCACCACCGCCGCCGCCGCCCGCACGCACGCACGCACAGTCGCCGCGACCGCATCCCCTCACCTACTCGTCCGCCGAGGCCGACAGCTAGCTAGTGCGCGCACGCCGACACCGGCTGGACGGAAGAAGACGACTCCGAGATAGATATATATGTATAGGGAGTGGCTGGAGCCCAGTCGCCTGGGCGCGCGCGAGCCACGCTCGGGCCCAGCCGCCGGCGAGCGCGCAGCGCCACCCAGGCGACTGGGTTTAAGCAACTCCGATATGTATATGCTGTATTGCTGTGCATGCAGCAGCATGCGTGCTTGGATATATGCAGTGACGGCTCTTGTAGCGAGTACTGCGTCCCTGTGTAGTGTGTACGCTGTGAGTCTGTGACCGTGTGATAGATGGAGCTCCTCGATCCTGTGCATGATCGCTGCATGCATGCATGCTGTGCCTGTGCGTGTGTACTGTGTGTCTGTGTCCATTTTAATTGCTCCTACTTGTCGCGGGATTTCGTATCAACGCGTATGTGGCAAATGTCGTCGCGCGCTAGCTCTTCCCGGGCTCTCCAATGGCTGAGACCCGAGGTAGGAGATCGACGAGCTACTACATTTGTCTTCTCGTTCGGTGGATATTCTCGGGTCGAGGGTGGGTGGAGCTGCATGTGTAGGGCATGTTTGATTCACCTTGAACCAAAATTAGATACCGATTTAGTGGTAGGTAACGTTTTAATTAAATCACTTTTTTTTTAATATAAATCATATGAAATATAAAAAATCGTATAATATTAGTTGCATCAGACTAAATAAGAGACATACATGTTACTTTAGAAATACTTGGAATATGTAAAATAAGTGACCGTTATTTATATTTCTGCAAATTTATTAGAGAGAAACTTGACTGCCCTATTTTTTTGAGCTGATCTGAACGGCTGAACGGCTGAAATGACTGAACTTCGAGAGCTTCTCGAGATAGTCTCGAGATTCGGATACATTTAGTTTGACTTGCTTTTTAAAGCGTTAGAACCCACCGTCAAAACAGCGAAAAAACGGACTCAAAAAACTTAAAGCATATGTGTTTTTAAAATGTAGATAAGTCGTTAAGCTGTTAAGCTGAAAAGAACTGGGCCTAATTAGGCCCTGTTCTTTTCCGCTTAACGGCTTAATAGCTTAATTAATAACTTATCTATGTTTTGAAAATACATATGCTTTGAGTTTTTTGGGTCCGTTTTTCGCTGTTTCGAAGGTGGGTCCTAACGCTTAAAAAGGTAGGTCAAACGAAATGAATTTGAATCTCGAGACTACCTCAATAATCTCTCGAAATTCAACCGTTCAGCTGTTTAGCAATTTAGATCAACCCAAAAGGACAAGACCTTAGTGATCATTCTTGTAAGGTTAGACATTGTAAGAACGAGCGTAATAACTTCGTATAGCATACATTATACGAAGTTATACGAGTGGCAAATGTCGTCGCGCGCTGAGGAGGGAGGAGCCTAATCCGCACCGCCACTTCGACCATCCCCGAGCTCGAGCGACCCCCGCAACACCATCCACCAGTCGCCAGGAACCTCCCGCCTCTCTCCAATTGCGCCGCCGTGCCCTGTAGCGCCGCCGCACCGCTGCACTAGCTCCGCCGCCGCCATAGCTCGCCACGCCTTCGTTGCCATCCATCTCCGGCCGATTGGCCTCTACCCCCGAGTCCCCCGCGGCACCCTCTGGCTCCCCGTGCCATCCGCTGCCGCCGGCGACCGCCGGAGAAGCCGCGCCACCACCCCCGCCGCCAGCGCCGCCGCTGGGCTCGAGGAAGACAGCTGGGCCACCGCGCCGCCTCTTGCCGCCACCGCGTCGCCGCCTGGCTCTCGCCGTCGCCGCCCTACGCCAGGGTCGGGGGAGCCGCGTCGCCGCCGTGCGCCGCGTCGCCGGGGGAGCCGCGTCGCCGCCGTGCGCCGCGCCGGGCCCCCGCTACCTCTCGCCGGCCGCCGCCCCTCGCCGTCGCCGGCCGCCGCCGCTTGGGAAGCTCGGGGAGAGAGACAGGGGAAGAGAAGAGAGACGGGGGCAGAGAAGAGAGAGAGAGCGAGAGAGCTGGGAGGAGGAAGAAGATAGAGTGGAGTGGCTGACATGTGGGCCCCACACGTCAGTACGTATTTTGTTTCGTATTTGTTCCAGTATTTCTCTAGAAATTTCCGTAAATCGTCCAAAATGGCATGTATGCACATTTTTGGACTTTATAATGGCGTCTCAGTTATTTCGATCTCTGTGGTGGCATTTCTGTCCAAAGGACACTCTAGAGTGGCATGTATGCTTAGGCCGGATTAATTGCATTCATGTTATTATCATCGTAAACATGCCATTTTGATGATCCACAGTTTACGGTGGAATATCCCAAACATGCCGTATTCTCTCAAGTCTTCTTGCCGTGCCATTGCAATGGTTGTCGCGCTGCAGGCCACTGCCACAGTGCCACGGAATGACCATTCTGGCTGAAAGTATGCGCTGGGCTAGCCATGCCGCCGCCATGGATCGATGGCCTCGCTGGGCTAGTCGCACCGCGCGCCTCGCCTGCCGCAGAGAAGCATGTGGAATAATGGGAGAAGAGAGATGGACAGGATAGCAAAAATGGTGAAGACATTTTTAGTCCGAAAAAATCTGACAGCTCACCAAATGACATGTTTGAAAATAATGCCTGCTTTATAGCGACAATGACAAATAGTTCTCTGCTTAATACTAATTAACATATATAGGTGCGATTAACCAATAAAAAACTAAGCGCCACCCCTGTCATGGAGGAGGGGGGGTCGTCGGAGCTAGGTCGGAAGGTGGCGCTTCCCTGTCATGCATGCCACCCCTCGACCAGGCCCCAATCCAAGCGCACGCTCCTAGGTACGGACGGCGGCGATCGATCGAGGTCTCGCTTCTCTCCTTGTGCGCCGCGCCTACGTCGGGAGGGAGGGTGGCGAGTTCCCCTCAGCTCCGGCCACCACCGGCGCCGCCGCCGCACGCACGCACAGTCGCCGCGACCGCCTCCCCTCACCTACTCGTCCGCCGAGGCCGACAGCTAGCTAGTGCGCGCACGCCGACACCGGCTGGATGGAAGAAGACGGCTCCGATATATATATGTGTGTGCTGTGCATGCAGCAGCATGCGTGCTTTGATATATGCAGTGACGCCTCTTGTGGCGATCGAGTACTGCGTCCCTGTGTAGTGTGTACGCCGTGACCGTACGATCGATGGAGCTCCTCGATCCTGTGCATATATGATCGCTGCATGCTGTGCCTGTGCGTGTGTACTGTGTGACTGTGTCCACTTTGCTCCTACTTGTTGCGGATTTCGTAGCAACGCGTATATATGTGGCAATGTCATCGCGCGCTCTTCCCGGGCAGGGGTCTGCAATGGCTGAGATCGGAGGTAGGAGATCGACGAGCTACTACATTTGTCTTCTCGTTCGGTGGATATTCTCGGGTCGAGGGTGGGTGGAGCTGCATGTGTAGGGCATGTTTGATTCACCTTGCATCAAAATTAGATACCGATTTAGTGGTAGGTAACGTTTTAAATCACGTTTTTTTTAATATAAATCATATGAAATATAAAAAATCGTATAATATTAGTTACATCCAACTAAATAAGGGACATACATGTTACTTTAGAAATACTTGGGATATGTAAAACAAGTGACCGTAATTTATTCTTCTGCAAATTTATTAGAAAGAAACTTTGGGTCCTAACACTTAAAAAGGCAAGTCAAACGAAATGAATTCGAATCTCGAGACTACCTCAATAAGCTTTCGAAATTCAGCCGTTCCGCTGTTCAGCAGTTTAGATCAGCTCAAAAGGACAAGACCTTAGTAATAATTCTTGTAAGATTAGACATTGTAAGAATGAGGTAAAAGAATAACTAAACACATAACTAATGGTTATATTTTCAAAGAAAATTTTAAAAAGCAGCATAGTGGTGCTGTAGCAGTTACAAAAAAGTGGAAATAGTGATCGCGAAGCTATAGCGGGCTATTTAAAAGCTTGGTAGCAGGTGGTTGCTTTTGAGATTAGTGGCACGTACACACATGCTCAACTAATAACTACAGGAAACAAGAAAACACATGTCAAATAATTTTAGAAGTTAAACAAGATATATGAACATAATTAGTCTACAAACTTACAAATTAGATTTCTATCTAAAAACAAAAATTAATCAACAATTTTTTAAAAAATTCATATAAGCATACATATATAATTTTTTCAATAACTAAATTTTTACCATACAATTAAGTAGAAAAATAGTGTAATCAAACTAAACGAACACTCACCAAAGTGAAAAAAATGTACACTAACCAGAAAAAAATAGTTGTTGCAAAAAGCAGACAACTGCTATTTGGCAAAACCGAGGCTCAATGGACAATGGAAATGGAAATGAAATAGTTGTCGGATGGTCAGGACATTCCGTCTTTAAAATAAAGAGGACGCAAACTACATGCACTTTTCACAGATATTTAGAATATATTCCCTATGGTAATTGGGTTCATGAGCACGTGCTGCAAGGTACTTTGGTCAAGGTTTCATAATTTATCTTATCCCACACAAAATGTTTACCTATAACAAGTCACTGCTCTTATGAAAAAATCAATTACAACGCAGTGTTTTCGATGGTGAATCCACTTCAAATTTAATAAATGTATTATGTGTGAAGTTTGTGTTCGTGTATGCCCGATAGATCTACCCTTGTGGATTGAAGATTAAAATCTACTCACTCTGTTATGAAATAGTAGTTGTTTTGAACATTGACGTGGTCTCCAAAATAGAACCATAAATTTTTTAAAAAATTTATTTATAATGCATTAAAAATAATGATATTATGAAAGTTATTTTCAAGACGAATCTATCTATACGATTTTTATGTTCTCAATCTAAATAGTTTAGATGTTATTTATGAATAAAGTTTTAAAACTATGATTTATGTTAAGTTTAAAGCGACTACTATTTCATAACGGAAGCATTATTACATGGAATTTGTTATTTTTCGAGGTTTTCAACGATTCTTCTCAAAAATCTTGATAACTTTTTAAATATATTTTTTAGTCTTTTGAAACCACTTTTTAAGAGCTCTTAACTTTTCGGTTTAAAAGCTATCTCAAAATTTCAGTCTAATCAAACAATGTCTAAACAGGTCAAAAAAAATAAAATTGTTGATTCGGAGACAGGCAAAATCCATAGTGATGTGCAGTGAAATGTGCGGAGGAAAGGAATGTCAGTTTCTTTACGGGACCTTCAATCACAGCAGAATCTAGAGATCTACCAAACACGTGCATGTGATTGCTCAATCATATCATTACAAAAAAATCCATAAGTATTCGGGTTTACATTTCCATGATAATTAATTAATCTATCATGTATATAACTTGTATGATTAATTGTATCTTTTCCACGTTTGGATGGGCAAAGAGAGCATCCGAGCATGCACGCCGTCCATGCATATATATGCAACCCCTGCAGCCTGCCTATATACAGCTTTTATTTCCAGGGAATCCGAATCCGAATGTGCATGCATGGCTGGCTGGAGAGACAGGTTGGATGCCCCGTCCATATGACAGCAAAAGCAACGCCATCATCTCGCGTACATGCTGTACTCATGCACTAATTAAAATTAGGGAGATCTCTGGATGATCTTGGGGGAGTTTGAATTGACCGCGTGTGTCGGTTTGGATCATTGCGAGAGCTAGCTTTGCTGCTTGTCCTGTATATATACTTGCTAGCTCGCTAGCTGATGACACGTACTTAAATTAGCCTCAAAGAATTTCTCATCAGCTTCTGCATCACTAGCTAAGCTAGCCGCGGTTGGTAAGCGATCGTTGGAGCAGACTTTATTAATCATCTCCACAGTTGCTTGGAAGTGCCATTTGCATTATTGCTACTCAGCGGCAACGAATAAATAGCGCCGTGTTGCTAATTGGAGTATCCGCTGCTTCCATGCACAAACACGTACCAGTCGTGCAGAAGAAAGTTGGTATCGGTCTGGTCTTAAAAATACAAAAAATTCTCTCTGCGACAATAATGCATGCATGTATAAAACCTGATAAAGGTATATAGTTTATTTTATTGAGAAAAACACATATCCTCCGGCCGGCGCTAAAATTGTACTACCTACTAAAACTGAACTATTTTCAATAATCAAAAAGATGGAAATTTTCAGCCCCTACGTCGTGAGATATATGTAGCCTTTACAAAATAACAACCTCTGGTATCAACCTGAAAAAACAAGCATGATTGCACGAATAATTGGATTTCAAACATGACAAACCTATTATTTATCTTCCTTCATTGTTACTTTGTTAGCGAAGAAGGATATGACTAACTAAAACTAACATCGCTTGTTCATTCTCCTTATGAAGCATAGCTCAATGGTTATCTAAAAAAAATGAAGCAAACCCCTGGAAATCACCTAAACAAGAGAGTTTTTAAATTTTGGGTGTGTGTGTTGCATCTAAATAGACCAAAGTATTGTTGCAACTCCAGAAAAAGATGAAATTCTTACAATTAATAGCAATTCCATGGAGCAATCGATCATCTCCCTTATAGGTGAGCATAACTTCTCGGAGAATTTAGCCCTAATCTAAAGTTTATAATGTTTCAACTGCATGCATGTAACCTAATTCGAACGACTTTCTTCAGCGGCAAGAGTGAGTACGTCGTACTGCACAGCAGTGTGTGCCCGTTAGTTGGTGCAATCTCTTTAATTAAAGCAGGTCGATTAGATAGGATCCGTTTAATTAGTGAGTCCAATTAACCATGTGTCCATGTGCACCGCCTACTTCTCGTTAGCTCGCCTGGAGAGCCCAATGTGAGCGAGATCATGTGCATGCTCGATCTCTTTAATCCTTTTTACTCAAGTGGTAATTAATTAGAGATCGATCATGCATGGTCGATGGGATTAGCCACTGGACCGGAAGCACAGGTTTCAGGCGCTACCTAGGATTGGCGTACAGCTTCAGAAGTCATAGGTCCAAGGCTACCAAGCAAATAAAATTCAGCATTCAGATGGTCAATGCGCGATGGAATCATGTTAATAGCTCATTTTTACAATAGTCCCGATGGACGAGCATTGTTGTCATTTATGAATTGAGTAAAAAGAGAGAGCAGGTAATTATGGTTAGATACATACCATTAAAAAGTAAAAAAAATGTCAAGCTAGCATGAAGGAGGCGCAACCGATGGCGGGCTAAGCCAGCGACGGAGAGTAGATCAGATCCGCAGCACGGGACAACCCAATCCGGGAACAGAGTGGCCCTATCCGACGCAAGGGCGGTGAATCGACAATCGATTCGAGCATGGGGTGGTGAGTCGACATCGGCAGTGAGCATAAGCTGGCGGCAACTCTTAGAGGTAGCTTGCCGAGGCCAACAACGACGACCGCTACTAGAATTCTAACTTTTACCGAGTGTGCAAATACTGTCGGCCAATACCGTAGGACATGTATATGGTCGAGCGAGCGTATACCGTCGGTAACTTTCCCTCAGTCACCCATGGTGGGTAATTCATGCAATTACCGACGAAACCCTCAGGAATGAATTTAGCGACAGTTTTTGAAACCTCTCTATACATACTTGAACTTTGACATCATTTTTTCCCATTAAATCAAGTTAACTATAAATGTGTGTTGCATAGGATTCGAACCCATGACCTATTGAATAAAACTCTTCCACCTAGCCAACTCACCTCACACACTTATTGTTTAAAATTGTACATGTATTCCTTTTTAACTCCTATCATTTTGTATACAATGGTCAAGTGTTTTGCTTTAAACCTTTGGTCATTCCTTAAATGGCCGAGGGTTCTCTCATATGGCCGAGGGTTTTATTTTAACCGTTGGCCATCACCATGAATGATTGAGAGTTTTATTTCAACCGTTGGTCATTCTTTCTTTTAACCGCCGGCTATTCTTTTAGATGGCCGAGAGTTTTAGTTCTACCGTTGGCCATTCCCATGAATAGCCAAGGGTTTCCTAAAAACCGTCGGTTATTGTTGCACCCTCTCGATAAAGCATTTAATAGCCGATCGTTTTTTTTCTAACACTAGTGAAAGTATTCACCGTCGGCCACTTTAACTTTTATCGAAGGTTTGTGGGTAATTGTTCTTCACACTCGGCAAAAGTTAGATTTCTAGTAGTGAACGTTGAAGATCCAACGCGTGCAAATAAGCATGTAACCGATCCGTGTAGGAACTAGAATGGGGTAACATAGAGCACAACGAGCAGCAACGAGTGCCTAAATCTAGAGTAGACTTGATCATTGGATGGGCCGAGCCGGGCTTGAAAAAGCCCGATCCCACGAGCTCAAGCACGAGCCCTGCCCGGCCCGGCGTGTCGGGCTTCGGTTTCGAGCACGAAGCCTAAAATCCTGGCCCGGTCACGGCTTGCCTCGCTGTTTCTTCGGGCCCGAGCCCGAACCAGGCCTGCTGCACCGGTCTGGTCGGGTCAGACTGTCCATGAACAGGTCTAATCTAGAGAAGACCGGCTTGACGAGCAACTGCCTACAATGAAGAGCAAATGATGGCAACAGTCAAACGAAGAGTAGCGGCAGTGGTGGAGATGTGTACAAGCGCAACACACATCGATGGCTAAAGAGGAAGGTACAAATCCTAACTTTAGTTTTTGCTTTGATACCATGTTAATAGCACTTATAATGATTTGAGGGCCACAGGCTAGTATATATATAGAGAAAAAACAAACAAAAATGACAGCAAAAGCAACGCCATCATCTCGCGTACATGCTGTACTCATGCACTAATTAAAATTAGGGAGATCTCTGGATGATCTTGGGGGAGTTTGAATTGACCGCGTGTGTCGGTTTGGATCATTGCGAGAGCTAGCTTTGCTGCTTGTCCTGTATATATACTTGCTAGCTCGCTAGCTGATGACACGTACTTAAATTAGCCTCAAAGAATTTCTCATCAGCTTCTGCATCACTAGCTAAGCTAGCCGCGGTTGGTAAGCGATCGTTGGAGCAGACTTTATTAATCATCTCCACAGTTGCTTGGAAGTGCCATTTGCATTATTGCTACTCAGCGGCAACGAATAAATAGCGCCGTGTTGCTAATTGGAGTATCCGCTGCTTCCATGCACAAACACGTACCAGTCGTGCAGAAGAAAGTTGGTATCGGTCTGGTCTTAAAAATACAAAAAATTCTCTCTGCGACAATAATGCATGCATGTATAAAACCTGATAAAGGTATATAGTTTATTTTATTGAGAAAAACACATATCCTCCGGCCGGCGCTAAAATTGTACTACCTACTAAAACTGAACTATTTTCAATAATCAAAAAGATGGAAATTTTCAGCCCCTACGTCGTGAGATATATGTAGCCTTTACAAAATAACAACCTCTGGTATCAACCTGAAAAAACAAGCATGATTGCACGAATAATTGGATTTCAAACATGACAAACCTATTATTTATCTTCCTTCATTGTTACTTTGTTAGCGAAGAAGGATATGACTAACTAAAACTAACATCGCTTGTTCATTCTCCTTATGAAGCATAGCTCAATGGTTATCTAAAAAAAATGAAGCAAACCCCTGGAAATCACCTAAACAAGAGAGTTTTTAAATTTTGGGTGTGTGTGTTGCATCTAAATAGACCAAAGTATTGTTGCAACTCCAGAAAAAGATGAAATTCTTACAATTAATAGCAATTCCATGGAGCAATCGATCATCTCCCTTATAGGTGAGCATAACTTCTCGGAGAATTTAGCCCTAATCTAAAGTTTATAATGTTTCAACTGCATGCATGTAACCTAATTCGAACGACTTTCTTCAGCGGCAAGAGTGAGTACGTCGTACTGCACAGCAGTGTGTGCCCGTTAGTTGGTGCAATCTCTTTAATTAAAGCAGGTCGATTAGATAGGATCCGTTTAATTAGTGAGTCCAATTAACCATGTGTCCATGTGCACCGCCTACTTCTCGTTAGCTCGCCTGGAGAGCCCAATGTGAGCGAGATCATGTGCATGCTCGATCTCTTTAATCCTTTTTACTCAAGTGGTAATTAATTAGAGATCGATCATGCATGGTCGATGGGATTAGCCACTGGACCGGAAGCACAGGTTTCAGGCGCTACCTAGTATTGGCGTACAGCTTCAGAAGTCATAGGTCCAAGGCTACCAAGCAAATAAAATTCCGCATTCAGATGGGACTCAATGCGCGATGGAATCATGTTAATCTCATTTTTACAATAGTCCCGATGGACGAGCATTGTTGTCATTTATGAATTGAGTAAAAAGAGAGAGCAGGTAATTATGGTTAGATACATGCCACTTTAAAATGGACGATTTCAAAATATACCATTAAAAAGTAAAAAAAAAAAACACGTCTAGCTAGCATGAAGGAAGCGCAACCGATGGCGGGCTGAGCCAGCGACGGAGAGTAGATCAGATCCGCAGCACGGGACAACCCAATCTGAGAACAGAGTGACCCTATCCGACGCAAAGGCGGTGAATCGACAACCAATTCGAGCATGGGGTGGTGAGCCGACATCGGCGGTGAGCAGAAGCTGGTGGCAACTCTTAGAGGTAGCTTGCCGATCAGGCCGGCGACAACGTTGAAGATCCAACGCATGCAAATAAGCATGTAACTGATCCGTGTAGGAACTAGAATGGGGTAACATAGAGCACAACGAGCAGCAACAAGTGCCTAAATCCAGAGTAGACTTGATCATTGGATGGGCTGAGCCGGGCTTGAAAAAGCCTGATCCCACGAGATCAAGCCCGAGCCTTGCCCGGCCCTACGCTTTGGGCTTCGGTTTCGGGCCCGAACCTGGCCCGAAGCATGAAAGCCCGGCTCACGGCTTGCCTCGCTGTTTCTTCGGGCCCGAGCCCAAACCAGGCCCGTGGCACGTACCGGTCTGGTCGGGGCCAGACTGCCCATGAACAGGTCTAATCTAGAGAAGACTAGCTTGACGAGCAGCTGCCTACAATGAAGAGCAGATGATGGCAACAGTCAAACGAAAAGCAGCGGCAGCGGTGGAGATGTGTACATGCGCAACACACATCGGTGGCTAAAGAGGAAGGTACGAATCTTAGAAGTTTTTGCTTTGATACCATGTTAGAAATAGTACTTATAATGATTTGAGGGCCAAAGGCTAGTATATATACAGAGAAAAAACAAACAAAAGTTCTTATTCAAACCCATATACACATATATCTAACAAAAATGTCATATCTACCTCTTTCTCCTCTTACCTTTAATTAATCTACCTCATTTCCTTTCATCTTTAAACGGTGCTCTAAAGTGGAGAACTAAGCATTGGCATCGGACAAGTGTCCCATTTTTGAATGACATATTTCAAATTGGGCTAGGGTGGAGTGGCCGAGTGGCAAATATATAACTAACCCATTATAATCTACCCTAACTTAAAAGGTTTACATAACTAACCCAAGTAATTAAGGGCACGACACAATCAGATCGTATATAGCAAACGCAAACCTGTAAAAGATGCTGAAATTAACAGATATGATTTCTGATGCGATGACTTCCACAGCTGGATGAATCAGCACGTACATGTAGGGATGGATGAATGCAGCGATCGTGCATGGGAGTCTAAAGTAAAGGCGAGCTTGTGAATTTGCAGTGCAGTGGATCCCAAAACAATGGCTATGAATGAATGGTCTGTGGGTACCTCTGAGGTGAGGCTCTCACCACACAAGTTGCACTTGGGAAACTGGAGATGGCTCCGGACCAATCATGAACCATCTTGATTCTGACTTTGGTGATAGGCTCCATGATCCAATCTGGTCATCACTCATCACTCATCAACCATACCGTCTCTTTTTTTTCTAGAGAGAGAGAGAAGGTGATGCTGAGGACAAAGTAGTATTGCGCTAAGTAGGCATTGCATCAAATTACATATGCCTTTCTCAAAAAAAAAAATTACATATGCCGGCCAATCACATGAAAAGATTTTTTATATATTTATTTTTATTTAGAATTAAATAAATGGACGTCGGTCACCTTATGGTTGGGCAGGGTAGAATATTCACACATTGATCGAGGGGGATTAATACTAATCCCGCCACACGGTTGAGCAAATAAGACGATCCGATGGCCAGTTTAGGGCCTGTTTGACAACAAAGTTTTTAAAAACCATGATTTTGTAATACTATGGTTTATGTTTTGCTATGACCATGAAATACTATGGTTTTTCAATACCATGGTTTGCTAGCACAAGTGAGAAAACTTTGGGTTGGGATGGAGTCTACAATACTCCAAAAATACCATGGTATTACCAATACCATGGTTTTCAAAACAGAGTTTTTGAGGTTGCTTCCAAACACCTCATTGCTAAAATACCATGGTATTCTTCAAAACCATGGTTTTGCCTCGAAACTATAAAAATACTTTGTTGCCAAACAGGCCCTTAGCAGTTAGGATAGCTCCAACCTATTGGTATGGTGGGTTTTCTATGTATCTAGCCCAACAAAGGGCAGGTTTTCTATCCAAAGGGTATACCTCGGTGAAGGTTTTTTTTTTTTGTTTATTGTTCAAAAAAATCTCTAGATCGTGAAATAGTTATGTCTTGTGCGCATTTTGGAAAATGTCCACTTGCCATGGAGAGAGAAAGAGGAGGTTGATCTTGTGTTAAGCAGATAATGGAGCAAATGACAATAAATATCTCCTCGATAAATGACTTTTCAAGTTACTATATGAAGAAGGGATCCAACAAGTATACTCAATAATAAATATTTGTTACATAAAACACTCACTCAAGTGAAGGCTCAACCGAGGGATTCACACTTCTGATTTCTGAGAAGGCCTTATGAAGGTTAAATATGATTTTTATTTTACAAATAGGAACTTTCCTTCTTCGCAATGGGTCCTAGATTTGATTTCAGGAAGATAGTTGGTTAGGTCATACACCACTTAGAGATCAATATCTGAGTTTGTTATCTATACTTAGAAAATAAGCGTGCTACAGTTGCAAAGGGGCTTGATTCAATTCCTCTAATTATTTTTTTCCAAAGATCTTTAGTGAATCAAAAGTTGTTTGACTGACAAAGCATGCTCAACAGATTACCAGGAATTCAATTGAGTCCTCATAATGACATGTTTCAACAGAACCTACAAACAACAGGCATTACTTGGTGCATTCGATATATCAAAGCTTGACTAATAAAAACACCACTTATTCGAATAAACTTCTATGGAGATTAAGGCCTCGCCTCGTTCTCGGTAAGATAAGTTAAATTAAATAAAGCAAAGAGATCGGGGCGTAAAGGAACCTCTCAAAATAAAAATTTTCATTTGTACTTAGACCAAGGAATGGTAGTTTAGCCAAACGTCATTGGCAGGGCAGTCAGATTTGTTGCTTTTGTAACATAGGGGAGACAATTCAACATTTATTCTTAGATTATCATTTTACTATATCAGTTTGGCAATTAGTGAGCATAACTTTATGCATTCATCCGCCTAAGAAACTTGATTTTTATGAGAGAGGGACTTGGCTCCGAGGAAGGAGCTCAAAACAATATATTTTTTTATTGGTTTTGCATCCTTAATTTGGGTCATTTGGTTTAATCAAAATAATATTGTATTTAACAAATGCAAACATACCATCTTTTTACAGGTTGTTTTTTTAAAAAAGCCTATTGGCCATGACATTGGGCACTATAACAACATGAGGATGAAAGAGAAGACTTCACCAAGGTGTGCCAAGTGATGTATATCATTGGCTAAGCATATTTACTAGTTATGTGTGGAAATTCTTTTAACACGATTGGTGATGTTTAAGTTCTATCTATTTTTTCTCTCTGTTGATCAAGAGTTTTATTGCAATTGGTAAGAGCATCCTACTAGATTTAAGCATAGGGGTTTTGTTAAGAGAAATCACTTCAGCAAGAAGTTTTATCTTAGAAAAAAATAGGATAGGGACCTAGGAAGACCCATATTTAGCTACTCTCCTTCTAGCCCCAAATAGATACGTATTAACATAGGACTCCAGCTTTAGGGCTTATTGTTGCAGTCAACATTATTTTAGGCTACAAAAGCTTTATGGAGTTTCTCTAGAATACGTGGTTTGGTGGCCCTACGACCAATCACTGAAAAATTTGGACGCATGGTACAATCCAGCCCAACTATCTAGAATTTCGTAATAGTAAGAGCAACACCAACAACCCTTCTATATCTTCCCTCTAAACATTATTGGCGTTTTCTCTATCCATCTTTTTAAAATTCCTTCACGGTTTACACTACACTCTAAAAACATTTCTTCCCTTCATTAACCCCTCTATTTCTTATACAATATTATAGAAGGTCGGTCGGAGATGATCTAATCACGGGGAAATCATCGGGCAAACCGGGCCTGAGTAGATGGGCCTTCCTGTCCAGCCATTTAGTGCGAGAAACTGGGCACCCTCAACATAGGCATCGAAGGCCTAGAAATTCGAGTTCTAAGAAAGGCCGAGAAATCCTGCAGCAATCTAGCCCGCCGCTTGCTCTGGGCTCCGTCCGAGGCGACCCTATGGGATCGGCCCACGGGCCCCGAGGGTCACGGATCGTGCAAAGACTCGGCCTAGTCCACGACCCGATCTTGCCTCCTACCATGCTGGGTTCAGTTGCACCCGCGCTGTCTTTATAACTGACACGTGAGCAGCAGCAACCTCGCACTCGCACACGGCACACCACCGTCTAGTGCAGTAGTGCGTACTTGCTGCTGAGCTCGCCGCTGAACCATGGCCGAGGTGCTCGTCGGCTCGGAGCGCCGCGTCCTCCTCAGCGGCTACGGCCTCCCCGCGCCGCCGCCGCCGCCGCCGGAAAGCCTTCTCGGCCGGCTCGACCAGATCGATCTACGGGTAAATACATATATACACATGAATACATGCATGATCGATCGTCATTCGTCAGTGTCGATCTTCATGCGATCCATGTTGATTATCTTGGTTAATTTTGATCTGTAATTCTGTATCGCTGCGTCTTTGTCAGCTGCGGCAGCTGGAGGAGCAGCGGTGGTGCGACGATGGAGTCGCCGCCGGCGACGTCCGCCGCGCGCCGGCGAAGCACCACCACACCAAGTCCCTGCCGTCGGCGCTGCAGCACGCCAACCTCCGGGGCACCCTCATGGACCGCCTCAACCTGCTGGAGTCGCGCATCAGGCAGCTCAGCTGCGAGCTGGACGACGGCGCCGCCGCGAGCTCCTCGGTGGCGGCGCTGCCGCGGCCGGCCGAGGACCGCGCCTGGTCGGAGTCGGCGCTGGTGGAACCATGCAAGGACCCCGCCGCGATGTGCGCCGCCGGCAAGCCGGAGGCGGCGGCCGGGAGCTGGAGCGCCGTGCAGATCCTGCAGAGGGGCGCGCGCGAGCTCCATCGCAGCAAGCCCAGTCAATCAAAGGTTACTTGCACATCTTTACCTATATATATGTTTAGCTGAACTTACTAATTATTATCGTATGAAAGTATTTTTTTTTATCACGAATCGATCAAGGCTATTGCTTTTTCTAATCGTATTCCCTTAATTTTCTAATCATGTGTTAGTAAATTTTACAATAAATATCATAGTGTGAAAGTATTTTTATGAGGATGCAGGTGATAAACTTTTCACGGGATAAATGAAAATACTTATGTACATATTTACAATTATTTCGAGACATATTGAATCCATAATGCAGAGAATACAACATTCATAATGCAATAATGTATGCAATATGTACTGTATTTTTATTACAATTTGTATTTACAGAGTTGTATTATCACTCTGTAGCTAGGCGTATGCACACATCTCAAAGATAATCAACAGATTTAAAAGCTAACAAAAAAAAGACAGCTTACATTTTACAGACAGCAAACCACCAACCTCACCACCAATTAGCGCAAGGTTTTCTTCAAATAATTGATACATTCGATTGTGAAGATGCTCTATATGTCAAGTGACTGTAAATCCATATATGTTAAAAACTTATTTACATAACAGAATACAAAAATCACAAATTGTAAGTATGTAATATGTTCTATGCCATTTTTAGGCGAAGAACCTGAAGGAAGCCAAATGTGCTTGCCAGAAGGAGAAGAGGAAGGCAGAGCGCAATAGGGCAGGCGCCAGAAGGTGGTTCACAGTCGGATGCTAATCAAGAAGCTGCATGAACAAACTGCTGCTTATTAGAAGCTTAATTATATACACTGCTTGTTTCGTTTGTTTGTATGTTATTTTTGTTTCTTCTGTTCTCTTACATATAGTCGCGCGTACATTTCTACCGGTTTGTTAATTTGTGTGTATTTATCACTAGTTTATGTAGCCGGCATTGACATTTTGTTTTGCCCCCTTCAACATTTATGTTCAATTGCCACGCGCGGTCACACATTATTGCTACGCTACCTTATAGCGCTTAGCGCTCCCCTGGCCCCTGGGCTCGCGCAGCCCCTTCCCCATTTCTTCCTTAGGCCACGTCGCGCTTTTATTTTCGGCCGTTCGATCCTGCCCCGCCGGCCTCCCATCCAGTCATCCATTTTGCTGGTTTATCAAAAATCGGCCGTGCGTTACTTAAAACCGAACCTAGAAAAAAAGATTTTGTTTTCCTTTATACATGGCCAAAAAAAATCGGAATAATTGATGATTCAACCCTCTAAACATATGCATTTTAGGAGAAACTAGGAAATATGCCCGTACGTTGCAATGGGAAAAATAAAAAGCTGAGTATAGATGACATCTGGCCGGGGACATCACATGCATGGTTTTTTCAGTTGAATGTACGGATGCAAATGGAAGGGCCGAAGTAGATTGACTTGGTAGGCTTTGATCAACAGGGAGTGAAGATTTATATCATTTATATAAGTGCAGTAACACTTGACAAGTAAACTTTAGGAGCAAAAGCAATACAAGTTCATATATAAACAACAAGTAAATAATATAGGTACATGGTACGGCTTTGTAAACAACAAGGGTGACTGTTTTACCGTTCATATATAATACAGAAAAAAGCTGACACATGACATCAAACCCAAATTT
This sequence comes from Raddia distichophylla, assembly GCA_005191435.1. Lineage (NCBI taxonomy): Eukaryota > Viridiplantae > Streptophyta > Magnoliopsida > Poales > Poaceae > Raddia > Raddia distichophylla. Next base: position 532,792 of record SPJY01032150.1, on the reverse strand, counting down.
GTTATGAGAAATTCTTTCCCACGGGATACCGTTCGATGCTCGCACGAACCAATTTGAACCCTTGACCTCTTGCCTCACACCTCACCCAGCTAGCCAACTCACCCATGCGCGTTATCTGATAGAATGGGTAGAGCTTTCCTTTTATCTATACGAAAAATGGGTCTCTAGAAACGGTTGGGGTTATTAAACCGCTTGTAAAGCCAAACATTCTAAGCGGTTAGTGACACAAACCGCTTAGGATTTTAGGTCTTTAGAAGCGGTTCGTGTCCCTAACTGCTTCTAGAGATCATTTTCTGGCTTAAGATTGTTTCGAGACTATTAAACCGATTGTAGAAGTTTGTTTCTTTTTTTTTTGAACCGCTTGAAAAAGGTTGTTCCCTAATAGTGAACGGGATACTCGTGGACCGTTCGATTCGCATCTGCGCGGCTGCGCCCTGCGCTCGCTGTAAACTATATACGGCACGGATCAACCAGTACTCGTGCAGTACTCGTGCATGTCACCAGTACCCGATCAACCAGGCTCGTTAGCTGGTTGCACGTAAGCCATTTTTTGTTTTTTTCGTAATTTCATTTTTATCTCATGCAAAATCCGTTTAAGGCATTACAAGGTGAGGGTGCGTGCGTTTGTGAGCGCCTGCGTTTGTACTGTGTTTCGCAAAAAAAAAATAAAAATATTTTATATAAAATCAAGATCTAACTTTTTGTATTTTATTTTCATAATTTTACACATTTATTTATTTATTTAAATTTTACTATTTTTCTTTTTAGAAGAATTCACTGTTTTAATTGTGATACCTGACACTTAAAAAACATAATAATAGTTGACACGATACGCAAATGATACTTACGAAACTTGTACATGATACTCAAATACCCGACGGCCCGATACTTTTGTCGATGCATGACCCGGTATGATACTATTTGATACTGCTATACTCCAATGGTACCTGGTACCATAAAACTCGATGATACCACCAACCTGACCACCAATAGGTGACACCAGACCCGATACTTTGTTTTGTGAAACCCGATAAATTTTTAGATACATATATGATATCTCAATGATACCTTTTTTCGATACCTCAATGATACCATGAATCTCGATGATACCACCAACCCGATACCACTGATACCGACACTTTTGTTTTGTGATATATGATACCCCCTTGATACCTTTTTTTGATATCGAAACTCGACGATACCACCAATCTAATACCACCGATACTTGATACCCACACCTGATACCTTTTTATATATATATGATGTCTTCATGATACATTTGTTTCTAATACCTCAATAGGGATGGCAATGGGTACCCGAAACCCGATACCCGACGGGTATTTACTCTATTAGGGTATGGGTTTGGTACAATAGTCGTACCCGTGGGTACGTTAATGGGGATTAACCTTCACCCGTCGGGTATGACAGGTACGGGTATGTTCGGGTGCTCCCCGTACCCGTTTACCAGTGTACCCGTTTACTCATGTCGTAAAGTGTGATGCCTAATGATAAAAATTGTATCAATAATTCAATATTAGTCTATTGCATTATTGTTCCCAGTTGTCGGTTCCTTGACTTCTTTCTTGGCCGAAGCCCATCACTTACATGAGTATCACTGGCCACTGCAGCTAGTAATTAGTCAATAGACAATAGTTGTACCCTGTCAGACGAGGTATCCTACCGGGTATGGGTAACCCGACCGACGGGTGAAAAAACCCCAACGAGTATGGGTACGGGGGAGAAGTTGTACCCGTGCATGGAAATGGTAACCAGACGGGGAGATTTTTATTTGATGGGTATGGGTATGGGAGAGCAATACCCAACGGGTATTTACCCGTTGCCATCCCTATACCTCAATGACACCGAAAGTCAACGATAACCACCAACCTGATACCACCGATACTCGACACCCAAACCCTTATGAAACCTTTTTTGATACCGAAACTCGACAATACCACCAACCTGATACCACCGATACTCGACACCTTGACCCAATACTTTTTTGTGATATATGGTACGCCTTATTCCCATGAAACTCGATGATACCACCTATTCTCGACACCCCTGTAGACCCAATACTTTTGTTCGTGAGATATGATACCCTTATGATACCATTTTTTTATGATACCACCAACCTGATATCTTCGATACTCGACACTCAGATTTAATACTTTGTCTGTGATATATGATACCCTTTTTCTAGACGATACCACTAACCTGATAGTGATACTCGATACCCCAGACCCGATACTTTTGATTGTGATATAAGATACCTTTTTTCGATACCTCAATGATACCATGAAACTCGGTGATCCCACCAACCTGATACCACTGATATACGACATCCAGACCCGATACTTTGTTTGTGATATATGATACCCTTATGGTACCTTATATCGAACGATACGGCCAACCTGATACTGCCGATACTCAACAACCCAGACCGATATTTTTGTTTGTGAATATGATATCCCTTTTCCGATACCTCAATAATGATACCACGAAACTCGACGATACCACCAACGTGATACCAGTATACCACCGATACTCGGCACCTAGACCACATACTTTGTTTGTGATATATGACACCATTATGATACCCTTTTTCGATACGACAATGATCTCATGAAACTCGACGATGCCACCAACCTGATACCACTGATAGTTAACACCTAGACCCGATACTTTTGTTTATGATATATGCATGACATCCTTATGATACTTTTTTTCTGCAATGATACCATCAATATGATAGTCTCGATACTTTTGTGACTTAAATTTGTTTGATACCTAAAACTAATGAAAAACAATTTAATTCGTTATTTTTTTTATGATACTGTGTGCAGGATATTTGAATTTATTTTATTCCAAAACCCAAAAAAATCTTTTACATAAAAAATGAAAACACAAAAAATACGTAAGCACATGCATATGTAGATGGAACCAATCGAACGTGTGAGTTTTGCGCTGGAATTAATAAACTAATCACGGCTAGACTTGGGCACTGCGCAGAAATAATAGGGCAGGGAAACAGTGCTCAATAATTTGTCGTTTTGTTTCCCGTTAGTCAGGCTTGGGACGGGATCCCGTTAAGGAGTAGCTCCCATTTGTTATTCAAAATCAGTTAGCTCCTGAGCTAGCTTGTCAAGCAACAATTAATCAGAATAAGAGAATTACAAGGTGCATTCATATTGGTATGATACAACATCTTTAAAGTCAAGGCATCTACCCTTACAAAATGGGATGATCAAGGCAACGAGAATTAATTGCCGATTTTGATTTGACTAATGGCTCAAAACATCATGACTTGCAATTTGGTTTTTTACTACTGGCACTATATATTTCAAGTAAAAAGGAAAAAGGATCTTTATGTGCAATTGTTTACTATCAATAGAGGAGTTGCACACTGCAGTTGAGTTTTTCTATTCGGATAGTTTGAGTTGATATATATATATATAGCAAATATGCTTGCGCGTTGCAATGGGAGAAAATTCCATGAAGTTTCTGTAGAATAAGAAGCATACGATTAATTAGTGTTCTAAAAAACCTGGCCTATACAAAGCCTAGAGGCCAAAATCTGTCCTAATTCAGCATTTGATATGTTATATCATCATCACTTGGTTTGTCCATTTGAAAATATGTGATTTCTAACAAAATCACATATTTATAACATATCAAACATATTTTTTCTCGTAATGTGTGATTTCAAATATGTTTGGTTTATGCTTATGGGTGATATTCCTGGTGCTGGCTTCACCTGGTGGAGGGGAAGCAGTAGGGGAGAGGGAGGGGGCGACGGCGGTGGTGGGGAGAGGGAGCAGCGGCGGTGAGGGGAGGGAGGGAGAGGCATGGAGAGGGAGAAGAGAGACAGAGGGGCAAGGGCCGCTGGGTTACCTTCACCAAGTTTTGATGATCGATGGCTGGTGCCACGTCCGTCCTAGCCGCGCCGGCGGTCTCCCTCCCCAAGGACCAGGTCGCGCTCGTCCTCTTGCCCTCCGAACCCCCGAGTCCCCTAAATCGGGAACTCTCATGCGCAGCTCCTCACGAATCGAAACTCTTGTTGTAAAAACCCATGAATCCAAAGTCTCCTCGTAAAAATCATGAGCTCCCGCCCCCAAATCCAGATCTTCCTTGTGCAGATCGCCCCCAAAATCAAGCCCAAGAGCCAAATCTCCCCTCAGATCGGAAGGTTTCGTGGCCACGAATCTCCCCAAATCGAGCTTCGTCGCCCAAAAATCCCCAAATACGAAACCCCCGTGCAAAAACCTTCCCAAAAATCGGGGCCACACCCGGCGCTGCCCCACCGGTGCACCTTCTGGAGGCGCCCTGGTGCTGGCTTTGCTTTTTGGAGGGGAAGCAGTAGGGGAGAGGGACGGGGTGGTGACGGTGGTGTAAAGAGGGAGGGGCAGCGGTGAGGGGAGGGGAGGGAGAGGCGTGGAGAGGAGAGAAGAGAGACGGACTGGGGCGGGGGTGGGGGGACGGACGCGGGGGAGGTGGCGGCGGCTGAGAGAGACCGGGTAGGCTAGGTTTTGGGCACCATCTGTGAGCGTTGATGGAGAGATGGACCGAGATCAGAGCGGTGGCATTGGTAGGTAATTTTGACGAAGTGACGGACGAAGAAGAAATACGAAGAAAGAAAAGACTGGAAACTCTATTCTCTTTATTATTATATATAAGGATGATCAAACACATTTTTTTATGGTGGCAAATAATCAATTGCACTAATCACATGCAACACCAAAGCAAATGCAACACCAAAGCAAAACCATCAAAAATCATCTATTCTTTACCTATCGGGCATGGACGTGTAGAACAAAATATAATACCCGTTACTCAGCACATGCTTACGACGAAATCACTACAGGAAAAGAGAACAATGTGGGCGGCCAGAAAAAACTGTGTCGACGCGCCGACACAAAAATGTTGGCGTCCAGAACAAAACCGCCGCCATAGTCACCCAGTGTCGACCGCCTCAAATAAGCCACTGACACAACTAAACACTTCTCACGGCCGCGATGCAAAATTCAAATTTGGAGCCCGCCAAACCAGTCTATGTCGATGGCATAACAACCGTCGACCACACAGATGCATTCCCCTCACGGCGCACTAACAGCCTAACGGAACCACCTGCAAGCGGCCCCGCATGGCAGACAGAGTATGTGTTTGCCATGTGGGGCCATCCTGTGTATGCCGTCGACATAGGTAAAATAATTAACTGCAGGGGCGTGGACGGGGCTAAAACCCGTGACCTACGGGCGAGCACGCGCCGTGCCACGCGTTGCTAGCCAGTTGGGAGAAAATATATAATCGACAGATGGGGACAAGTCATGTTTTTTTGTAGAATATTCGCCACCGGTGTTGGCGGCCGTAATCAATGCCGCCGACACAGAGGTATCCATGCCGTGGACACAGAACCCCCTCCCCTGCTGGGACTCTCTCCGGGCCACCAGCAGCAATGTCGACTTTGTGATTTGCTCAATGTAAGGTTCTAGGGCATGCACTTGATATCAAATGTCATTATACGGGGTCGAATTGGCCTACGTTACACTTCCGGTAGAAGTTTCATTGAAAGCTTAACGTCCGGTCATGTACGTGCGTAGCCAGTGACCTTAAGGTTTCAAGAGAACTTATACCGAAAGATTAACACAGGGCAGGACCACCCCTTATAAAGACCTGTGATGTCAAGTGACTCCCCTAGAACCTTAAATAGGGAAAAGCACGTTGTCGGCATCGCCTCGGGTGGGTCGACGGGAGGCCAGGTTCCGGGGGGGGTTGGTCTATGTCGGCGGCGCCACTAACAGCCGCCGACAGAAGTGGTTTATGTTGTCAGCCTAGTTTAAGCCTCCGACAAACATATGTGGCACTGACAACTGTTACACTCTCAGTGTCGTCGGCTGTGCTTTAGCCGCCGATACAGTAATGTGGCACTGACATATGTGCCACACACAAATGTGTCATAGTTACCATCTCTATGTCGGCGGCGTAAGGCAGGACGCCGACATAGGTTAATCCATATCGGCGGCCCTGATTGTGCCGCCGACATAGGTATGTGGCACTGACTTGTGGGCCGCACACAAAAGTCTGACCGTTATGCTTACTGTGTCGGCGGCAAGTGGTGCGGTGTGGTCGGCCTTGAGCCGCCGACACTGGTCGTGGGATTAAAAAACAAGTGGCCCGTGCGCTACGTCCTTTCGACCTAGCACACAAGCCAAAACTCCGCCGCCATCTCCATTTGTTCCACGCCCTGCCGCCATCCGTGCGCCTCCGCCGCCTCTGCCTCCTGCCTGCCGCCGCCTGCCTCTGGCTGCTGTCTCCTGCCTTCGCGTGCCGCCTTCGCCTCTTGCCGCCGCCTTCGCCTGCTGGCACCCCGCTCCCTGCCCTCGGTCGCCGTCGCCTCCGGGAAGCCGCCGCCACCACCCGGTCTCCCCGCAGTCTCGTGTCCTCGTCGCCGTCCTTTTGCCGCCTCCTGCTGTCCCCGGTCGGCTCTCCTCCCACTTGCCGCTGTCGCTGTCGCCTCCTCCACCCTACCCACCGCCACTGCTCTACCATCGCGTCGCCACCACCGCCCCGCCACCTTCCTCGACCGTGTAGGTGTGTGTACTATATTTTTTTTAATATGGTAGCTATGTTGTCGGTACTTTGTTTACCGACGACATTAATTAGGGTAATGTAATTAGTTAGATGTGGCATGACGTCTATTAATAGTTCTAGGTAATTAAGACATTATAACCTGAACGGAGCCAAACTCAATCCCGTTCGGGGGCGCAACACATTTTCGTAAGGAACTCAGACGGTGATTCGTTGTGTTCCATTACGAAAAGTGATGTGCTCCCGAGCTGTACACGTTTTGGACAGCTCACGGATGTTCGTTTGAGTACGGTGATCGTGGCCACGGGGGTGTACGGGTCGGAATTTTGGCGGCACAACCCTGTCATTCTCCTAGTGCAAAACATAGGCGGTACGCCGTACCCGTCATTGCACTAGAGGGACTACGGGGTTATGCTGCTGGAAATTCGACCCGTGCGCCCCCAGTGGCCACGACCACCGCCCTCAAACGAACATCCGTGGGTGGGTAAACCCTCCTATTTAGCTATGCATAAACCGTTTATGTCATTCACTAGACCTATTAGATATATGTTTCTAAACTAACATTATCAGGGTGAGTTTTGATAATTTGTTTAATTGCTTTACTTGTTGAATAGATCTATATATAAATGTGGCATAAGCTTGTGTAAATCTAACATTTAAATAAATGCATAGACGTTACTTAATAACTAAACGATGAAAGATCGATGGTGGATGTACGATGGATGGATGAAGTCTGGGCAACACACGGACGAGTGGTTCGACAAAGCAGAAGCATTCATGGAAGAAGCTTTCCGAAGATTCCCCAACCCTAACGTAGTAAAAGTGCATTGTCCCTGTGCTACGTGCTCGAACACGGAGAAAAGGCCCAAAAGGGAGATTAGTGAACACCTCTGTAGGCATGGCTTCAAGCCTAACTACTTTGTATGGGTATATCATTACGAGAGGAAGCATCCGGCGCCGGTGCTTAGCCCTATGGATTTTGGACGATAAAGTCGAGGTCAACAGATTGGACGAGCTAACAGATGATGTGAGTAGGGCTTTCGATCTTTCTCCCAAGGAAGAGTTCGAGCCACTTGCCCAACAATTCAAAAAGCTTCTTGATTTTGCTAAAGAGCCGCTACATGAGCGTACGGATGTGACCGTGTTCTCGGCGGTGTCGCGTTTAGTGTCGGTGAAGACCAAATATAACCGCTCCGCCAATTGCTTCAATGACCTTTGCAAACTGCTGGATAGCCTACTTCCAGCTGGACACAAGATGGCTCCAAATTTGTACGAGTGGAAGAAGCTTCTTAGTGTGTTAGGCATGTCGTGCGAGAGAATAGACTACTGCCCTAAGTTCTCATGCTTTGCCGGAAGGCCGATTTTGGGCTGACTGATTGTAATTATTGCGGTGAGAGTCGTTACGTGAAAGTTAAATGACGAGATGGTGTAGAGAGACAGATGGCGGTGGCGCAGAAAAGCTTTCGTTTCTTTCCGATCTCTTAACGCTTACAACGTCTGTTCATGTCCAAGTCCACGTCTAGACACATGAGGTGGTATAAAGAGGGCAAACGTAAAAATGAGGGCATGATGATTAATCCATTAGATGCAGAAGCATGGAGGCATTTCGATCAGCAACATTCTGAATTCGCAGCCGAGCCTATAAATGTCCCCATCAGGCTCTCCACCGACAGGTTCTCACTATTCAATATGACGTCGCACCCGTACTCGTGTTGGCCAGTATTTGCCATCCCGTATAACCTACCGTCTCAACTCCGCCTGAAGGAAAAGTACATGTTCCTTTGCGTTATCATTCCCGGGCCTAAATCTCTTGGAAAAAATTTAGACCATTCATGCAACCATTGGTATAAGAGCTGAGCGACCTGTATACCAGAGGGGTCTTGACACATGATAGCTATAAGGGTCAGAACTTTAGAATGCGAGCCGCCTATATGTGGTCCATACACGATTTTTCAGCGTATGGTATGTTCTCAGGGTGGGGCACACATGGAAGGTTATCGTGTCCTAAATGCTTCTGTAACACCGATGCATTTAAACTGAAAAAGAGGGCAAAGCTTGTTGGTTCGGCTGTTACCGTCGTTTTCTTCCATCGAACCACCCATTTAGGAAGGAAAAAAATGCATTTCATAAAGTTAAGACTGTTAGAAAACAACAACCACCGGAACGGTCCGAAGTGGAGGATATCATCCAATGGCATGAAGATTTGGCAGAGAAAGGATACGAAGTAGAGTATGGGGAGGAGAACCATTGGACTCATAAATGTAGCATCTACAATCTTCCTTACGCAGCGAATTTGAAGCAGCCTCACAACCTCAATCTGATGCATCAGGAGAAGAATATGTGTGAGGCAATCGTCAACACTAATTGGGACATTCAATATAAGATTAAAGATAACACAAAAGCTCGGTTGTACTGCGCTTTAATATGTGATCGATCAGAGATGAATCTCGATGAGGATAGGATGAAACTTAGGATAAAGTACTGCCTCACACGTGTGGAAGTAAGGTAGATTTTAGTTTGGATTAAGAAAAAGGTGAAATTTCTATATGGTTATGCGACGAGCCTTCGTCATGCTGTTAGTATTGAGTAATGCAAGTTTATGTCGGCGGTTTTAGCCGCCGATATTGATCACCGTTCCTGTAGTGAATTTCATACCCCTAGAGAGATAGGGAGACAAATAATGACATAAAGAGGCCGCACCAATAATAGAGTTGAGATATAGGACGGAAAAAGTGGGTGCCAATAGCAAAACGCTTGCATGGCACGCCGTGGAACCAAACAACGTTCGCATTCGCAACAAGTTCTAGCTGAAGAACAGCTCGACATGATCAATATTGTTAATTAACACAAGGCGCGGCTCAATTAGGAGCTGATCACAGCAGTAGCATGCGCGCATGGATGCCTGGCTCCAATAATAGCACCGTCCAGTTTGGCTCGTCTCGTTGCATGCATGCGTGAGTGGGGAATGGGAGGAGGCGGAGCGCGCATGACGGCGTTGACACGGTCCACGGTGCCCCAAACATAGAGAGGAAGCAGCTTAAACTTGGCATGACGCGGCCCCCCATAACCCGGCGCCTCACTCCCTCCCCGCCCTCTCCTTCACCACGTCCCCTCCTCCCTCTCCTCCGACCATCGACTAGGGAGAGAGGCTGAGAGGGCGCCGCCACCCCCGACGCCGGCGACCCAAACGTCGACCTCGACGTGGTGCAGTGCCCTGCTAGCTGCCATTAACGATGCGCCGCGGGACATTCCCGCTGGCGCTGCTGGCGGCGCTGGCGACGCTGGCGGCCGTGTCCGGGCAGGGCCGGCCGATCACCGACGGCGGCGCCCAGACGCCGCCCACGCCGGCAACCTTTACTCCTAAGGACAACTTCCTCATCGACTGCGGTGGGACGTCCCCCGTGAACGGCACCGACGGTAAGGCGTACAAGACCGACGCGCAGGCCAACCACCTTCTATCCGCCAAGGATGCCATCCGGGTCGCCGCCGGCGACAAGCACGCCGACGTACCCTCGCCGGTGTTCCTCACCGCCAGGGTCTTCCGGGAGGAGGCCGTGTACAGCTTCCCGCTCTCTGTCCCCGGCTGGCACTTTGTCCGCCTCTACCTCTACCCGCTCAACACCACCGACGTCGACCTCGCCACAGCCACGTTCTCCGTCACCACCGACGCCAACGTCCTGCTCCATAGCTTCACAGCCCAGCCCAAGCCGGTGGTCAAGGAGTTCCTCGTCAACGCCACCGAGAACCGCCTCGCCATCAAATTCACCCCGCTCAAGAACTCGGCGGCGTTCATCAACGCCATTGAGGTGGTGAACGCTCCCGACGAGCTCATCACCGACACGGCCCTCACGATCGCGCCGCTTGGGGAGACGGCCGGCCTCACGGAGCGGGCGTATCAGGTCGTGTACCGGCTCAACGTCGGCGGCCCGGCCATCGGGGCCGCCAACGACACGCTCGGCCGGCAGTGGGACGCCGACGAGCCGTACGTGCTGTTGAAGGAGGCGGTGAAGGACGTGTCGGTGCCCACGAGCAACATCAAGTTCCCCGACGGCACGTCGAGGCTCGTCGCGCCGGCGCTGGTGTACGCGAGCGCCGCCAAGATGGCCGATGCCGATGTCCGGAGCCCTAGCTTCAACGTCTCATGGAAGCTCGACGTCGACCCGTCGTTCAGCTACTTCATCCGCCTCTTCTTCGCCGACATCATCAGCAAGTCCATGAACGACCTGTACTTCGACGTCTTCATCAACGGCCGGAAGGCCATCTCCGGGCTCGACCTCTCCACGGTGACAGGCGGGCTGGCGGCGCCATATTACAAGGACTTTGTGGTGAACTCGTCGGTCGCCGGCGACCACCTGAGCATCCAGATCGGGCCGATGGGGGAGGACACTGGACGCGTGGACGCGCTGCTGAACGGTGTCGAGGTGCTGAAGATGAGCAACTCGGTGGGCAGCTTGGACGGCGAGTTCGCCGTGGACGGGAGGAAGGCGGACGACGGCAGCGGCGGTGGCGGGCGAAAGGCGGTGGCGGCGGTGGGGTTCGCGATGATGTTCGGCGCGTTTGCGGGGCTGGGCGCCATGGCCGTCAAGTGGTACAAGCGGCCGCAGGATTGGGAGCGGCGCAACAGCTTCTCGTCGTGGCTGTTGCCGATCCACACGGGGCAGTCGTTCACCACCAGCAAGGGCTCCGGTGGCTATGGCTCACACAAGAGCGGCAACACCTTCTCATCGACGCTGGGGATGGGGCTGGGGCGCTTCTAGAGATTGGCATATGCTAAAGTTAAAACTTTCTATGCTCCATTTAGAGTCAGATCAAGATGTTTTTTGTTGGAATTTACATAAAAGTGGTCAATTTTCGGTACAATTAATGTATCAAAAAATGATCAATACTACAATAATTCAATCCCATGACTATATCTGGAGACTTAGAATTCCTTTGAAAATTAAAATCTTTCTTTGGTACTTAAATCGAGAGGTCATTCTTACAAAGGATAATTTGGCAAAGCGTGGTTGGCAGGGCAATTTGCAATGTGTTTTCTGCAATAAAAGAGAAACTATTCAGCATTTGTTCTTTGATTGTCACTTCGCTAGATCTATGTGGCGAATTGTTCACATAGCTCTAAATTTAGATTTACCAAGGAGTCTTTCTCATTTAAGAGAAAGTTGGATCCATGGTTTAAGACTATCAAATATACGTCAATTTTTAACTGGCATGGCAGTTATGTTTTGGTCTATTTGGCTTTGTCGAAATAATGTGGTTTTTGACAAACGCAAAGATACATCTTTTTTGCAGGGCATTTCCAAAGCTACATATTGGTTGAGGCATTGGGCATTACTGCATAAGGAGGATGATCGAAAACCATTTATCGAAGCATGCCAATCTTTAGAAGAGGTGGCTATGATGTTTTTCAATAATTACGGTTGGAGAAATATTCATATATTATGTTTTGTTTAGTGTAATTTTTATTTTACTCGTCTTAAGATTTTTAGTCTTAAGTTGAACCGTTCTTTGTAAAGTTGGCTGTGTACATCTCACGATGTAGAGGCCGGAATTTTATTCCATTATCTAAAAATCTATATATATCTATCTATCTATTATCTATTATCCACATCATCCAAATTATTTCAGCCGTTCGATCAACGGTGGAACCAAATTATAACGGCCACAATCAATCAAAGAAATTCTCACATAAATCAAGAAAAAATAAAAGATCTATGCCGTGGATTTTGTGGGGCCGGATTATAACGGCTTAGATTAAAAGAAGAATATTAGAAATTCGGATTAAATACTAAAGATGATTAATATGGTTATTTTATCCGTTCAATCAATTGGGGGACCAAAATATAACGGGATAGATTAATCAAAGAAAAAATAAAAGATCTATGTGGCTTAGATTAAAAGAAAATATTAGAAATTCATATTAAATACTAAAGTTGATATAATATATTAGAGATAAACTCTAAATCCTATCTGATATGTTAGAGATAGATTATGAGTTAGAGATAAACACTATATACCAAAACAAATCTAGCCGCGCAAACGCGCAGGCCACCTCGCTCGTTATATTATATTATTAAAGTAGAGGAAAATGGAACCACCACAATGCGCCACATAGGCTAAAAATCATCCACCGTCCGATCACCATCTAGATGATAAAATTTCAATCCGATGCTATCTAGATAAGTTTCTCCAAAAAGCCACAATTAAAAAGAAAATCGGTGATTAATTAGCATGTACGGCTGGAGAGATAATATTGGTATTAAGCGATCTTATCTTCAACCCCTTTTGTTGCCGAGGTTGTTACCTAGGAGAATCGTATCTCTAACAAATAACAACAGGTATAAAAGTGGATGGATACGAACGGAGGTGTACACCTGCTACTCGGCGGCTTCCATGATGAACAGGCCCCATCAACATTAATCAGCTACTCGACAACGATCGCGGTGACGGTGAACAGGTCTCGGTGAGATTGACCTGCTCCTCGACGATGATCCCAACCACGGCGATGCGAATAGGTCTCGACGAGATGCCGTTCTGGCCAAAGCCATGACTGATCAAGCCCCGCCGTCATGGCCGCGCGCACTGCACACCCCTGGCCGGCGTCCCCGAGCTGATGCACCAAGCCGCTACCCCCGCTGTCTTCTTGGTGGCTACGCGCCGCCTACTCCACTCGGTGTGTTCTCGGTCTTCCATTATTTTTGCAGGCTCTAGCTCTCATGCTGTGGGATTGAAGAGGTCCGGACTTGGGGATTGACGGCAATACGTACAGAATTTTCTCTCCTCGTGAGAAGAGTTCAAAAGCTACGTACTCATGTAAAGTCGAAGATAGTCAACGCACTTTTCAGTTTACCCCTTGGGTTTTGAAGAAATAGATGATCAGATGATGCATGCTCCCATCAGATTACATGTGGACCATATAGCTGCACAAAAATTGTGTTACGTGGCTATTTTGGTTAACTGCGGTATATTAAAAATATTCTAATTGCAGATTATATCCGAAGACATTGTTGCTATATCATTAAGTCAATTCAAGCCGAGCGTAGCTATGCATGTTCTTATTTCAGGTTACTCTAGTATCTCCAACATAGTGTCGTCTGTCATCATTTAAATCCAGACTGATACAGACGAACATGTTCAACCTTTCGAGCGTTGTTCTCCACGACAGATGGTATGACTAGACCGCGATTTCTGACGACTACATCAACATCATCTATTTTATAATTATCTATTTTTATATGCATAGCGAACACAAGTGCCCCATGATCCAAAAACTTCACATCGCCTATTAAACTCTAATATACTGGCACCAATCTAGCCGCGCAAACATGCGCGGGCCATCCCGCTAGTTTATCAGAAATCGGATGTGCGTTACTTGGTACCGAACCTGGAAAAAAAGATTTTGTTTTCCTTTATACAGGACAAAAACACAAATCAGAATAATTGATGATTCACCCCTCTAAACATATGCATTTCAGGAGAAATGATCAAACATATTTTTTTATGGTGGCAAATAATCAATTGCACTAATCACATGCAACACCAAAGCAAATGCAACACCAAAGCAAAACCATCAAAAATCATCTATTCTTTACCTATCGGGCATGGACGTGTAGAACAAAATATAATACCCGTTACTCAACACATGATTACGGTGAAATTTCATACCCTTAGAGAAATAGGGAGACGAATACTGACATAAAGAGGCCGCTACAATGATAGAGTTGAGATATAGGACAGAAAAAGTGGGTGCATGCCAATAGCAAAACGCTTGCATAGCACGCCGTGGAACCAAACGACGTCCGCATTCACAACAAGTTCTAGCTGAAGAACAGCTCGACGTGATCAATATTGTTAATTAACACAAGACACGGCTCAATTAGGAGCTGATCACAGCAGTAGCATGCGCGCATGGATGCCTGGCTCCAATAATAGCACCGTCCAGTTTGGCTCGTCTCGTTGCATGCATGCGTGAGTGGGGAATGGGAGGAGGCGGAGCGCGCATGACGGCGTTGACACGGTCCACGGTGCCCCAAACATAGAGAGGAAGCAGCTTAAACTTGGCATGACGCGGCCCCCCATAACCCGGCGCCTCACTCCCTCCCCGCCCTCTCCTTCACCACGTCCCCTCCTCCCTCTCCTCCGACCATCGACTAGGGAGAGAGGCTGAGAGGGCGCCGCCACCCCCGACGCCGGCGACCCAAACGTCGACCTCGACGTGGTGCAGTGCCCTGCTAGCTGCCATTAACGATGCGCCGCGGGACATTCCCGCTGGCGCTGCTGGCGGCGCTGGCGACGCTGGCGGCCGTGTCCGGGCAGGGCCGGCCGATCACCGACGGCGGCGCCCAGACGCCGCCCACGCCGGCAACCTTTACTCCTAAGGACAACTTCCTCATCGACTGCGGTGGGACGTCCCCCGTGAACGGCACCGACGGTAAGGCGTACAAGACCGACGCGCAGGCCAACCACCTTCTATCCGCCAAGGATGCCATCCGGGTCGCCGCCGGCGACAAGCACGCCGACGTACCCTCGCCGGTGTTCCTCACCGCCAGGGTCTTCCGGGAGGAGGCCGTGTACAGCTTCCCGCTCTCTGTCCCCGGCTGGCACTTTGTCCGCCTCTACCTCTACCCGCTCAACACCACCGACGTCGACCTCGCCACAGCCACGTTCTCCGTCACCACCGACGCCAACGTCCTGCTCCATAGCTTCACAGCCCAGCCCAAGCCGGTGGTCAAGGAGTTCCTCGTCAACGCCACCGAGAACCGCCTCGCCATCAAGTTCACCCCGCTCAAGAACTCGGCGGCGTTCATCAACGCCATTGAGGTGGTGAACGCTCCCGACGAGCTCATCACCGACACGGCCCTCACGATCGCGCCGCTTGGGGAGACGGCCGGCCTCACGGAGCGGGCGTATCAGGTCGTGTACCGGCTCAACGTCGGCGGCCCGGCCATCGGGGCCGCCAACGACACGCTCGGCCGGCAGTGGGACGCCGACGAGCCGTACGTGCTGTTGAAGGAGGCGGTGAAGGACGTGTCGGTGCCCACGAGCAACATCAAGTTCCCCGACGGCACGTCGAGGCTCGTCGCGCCGGCGCTGGTGTACGCGAGCGCCGCCAAGATGGCCGATGCCGATGTCCGGAGCCCTAGCTTCAACGTCTCATGGAAGCTCGACGTCGACCCGTCGTTCAGCTACTTCATCCGCCTCTTCTTCGCCGACATCATCAGCAAGTCCATGAACGACCTGTACTTCGACGTCTTCATCAACGGCCGGAAGGCCATCTCCGGGCTCGACCTCTCCACGGTGACAGGCGGGCTGGCGGCGCCATATTACAAGGACTTTGTGGTGAACTCGTCGGTCGCCGGCGACCACCTGAGCATCCAGATCGGGCCGATGGGGGAGGACACGGGGCGCGTGGACGCGCTGCTGAACGGCGTCGAGGTGCTGAAGATGAGCAACTCGGTGGGCAGCCTGGACGGCGAGTTCGGCGTGGACGGGAGGAAGGCGGACGACGGCAGCGGCGGCGGCGGGCGGAAGGCGGTGGCGGCGGTGGGGTTCGCGATGATGTTCGGCGCGTTTGCGGGGCTGGGCGCCATGGCCGTCAAGTGGTACAAGCGGCCGCAGGATTGGGAGCGGCGCAACAGCTTCTCGTCGTGGCTGTTGCCGATCCACACGGGGCAGTCGTTCACCACCAGCAAGGGCTCCGGTGGCTATGGCTCACACAAGAGCGGCAACACCTTCTCATCGACGCTGGGGATGGGGCTGGGGCGCTTCTTCTCCTTCGCTGAGATCCAGGCGGCCACCAAGAACTTCGATGAGAAGGCCATCATCGGCGTCGGCGGCTTCGGGAACGTCTACATCGGGGAGATCGACGTCGACGGCGATGGCGCCACCAAGGTGGCGGTGAAGCGCGGGAGCGCGGAGTCGGAGCAGGGCATCAACGAGTTCAACACGGAGATCCAGATGCTTTCCAAGCTGCGGCACCGCCACCTCGTCTCCCTCATCGGCTACTGCGACGAGAACTCGGAGATGATCCTCGTCTACGAGTACATGCACAACGGCCCCTTCCGCGACCACATCTACGGCAAGGACCTCCCGGCGCTGTCCTGGAAGCAGCGCCTCGAGATCTGCATCGGCGCCGCCCGCGGCCTCCACTACCTGCACACCGGCACCGCCCAGGGCATCATCCACCGCGACGTCAAGACCACCAACATCCTCCTCGACGACAACTTCGTCGCCAAGGTACATATGCATAAGGGAGTGCCTGCAGCCCAAGCGACTGCGCACGCACGCACGCGCGCCGGGCCCACCCGTCGGCGGCCGCGGCGGCGAGCCCAGTCGTCTGGGTTTAAGCAAAACCATATGCATAATTGCACATTTCTAGCCGGTGCAGATTACAGAGACCGAAAGGTTTCTTTCGTTATCTAAAAATTAATACTTGACGATGATGGTGATGGCGATGATGATGGAAGGTGTCGGACTTCGGGCTGTCGAAGGACGGGCCGGGGATGAACCAGCTGCACGTGAGCACGGCGGTGAAGGGCAGCTTCGGGTACCTGGACCCGGAGTACTTCCGGTGCCAGCAGCTGACGGACAAGTCGGACGTGTACTCGTTCGGCGTGGTGCTGCTGGAGACGCTGTGCGCGCGGCCGCCGATCGACCCGCAGCTGCCGCGCGAGCAGGTGAGCCTCGCCGAGTGGGGCATGCAGTGGAAGCGCAAGGGCCTCATCGACAAGATCATGGACCCCAAGCTCGCCGGCACCGTCAACCCGGAGTCGCTCGCCAAGTTCGCCGAGGCCGCCGAGAAGTGCCTCGCCGAGTTCGGCAGCGACCGCATCTCCATGGGCGACGTGCTCTGGAACCTCGAGTACGCGCTCCAGCTGCAGGAGGCCAACCCGCCGGAGGGTGCCGCCGCCGCCGCCCGCCACGACGACGACGACCCGGACGCCCTCGGGGCTGCCGCCCCCTCCGCCGCCGCCGCCGGCGGCCTCACCGCCGTGCCTGACGCTTCCACCACCGCGGCCGGCGAGCTCTTCGCGCAGCTCGCCGACATGAAGGGGAGGTGATCCTCGGCTCGTCGTCGATATCGCTGAGCAGTGAGCAGCGCTGTACGTAGTTCGCTCGCCCGAGAGCCGCCTCCTGCAGCTGCATGCGAGCATGCACTGTGGAAGGAAGCCAAAAGGAAAAAAAAAACGAAATTGAAATCTTTATGTACGTATTGATTATTGCGTTTACTGTCGCATTGGTCGCAGGCAAGTGCTGATCGATTCTTGTCTTTATGCTGGTGCAGTGTTTGAATTGGTGACGGAGAGAAGCTGATTAAAATCCAAAGATTCCCAACTAATATACTATACCACGATGTACTATAATCTGCATGGCGTTGATTGCCCTGCCTTTTGCAACTGTTTTGTTAGCTGCAATTTTTTTAAAACTGTACTACGTCAGAAGGCATCCCGCATCCATGCTGCATTCGACTATTCGTGTCCAGATCAACCACAACAAATTGTTTTTTTAACAATTGAGCCAAATAGGCAACAAATTGTACAAACAAGATATATGAAGAACGCTCCCCTCTCTCTCTCTCTTGTTAGAAATAAAAATTAATGACTCCCCTGTATGGAGTGTCTTGATAAAAGTGAGAGATGTTTATGTAAATAATAGAAGTATAAAAGTGAGGGCTAGTGACCGCACAAGCTTTTGGTATGATGTTTGGCATGGAGATGCTCCTTTTAAGGATGCATGGCCTGAAATTTTTTTATTGTTGTGCGCATAAAGATTTGACAGTTAGCCAGTGGAAGGATGCAGGTTACAAAATAAGTTTCAGAAGATGGAATAACCCTGGTGAGATGATTGCCTGGGAGGATAAGATCAAAAAGAAATGTCCGATGAGGTTACTAGTGGTGAGGATACTAGTTGGTGGGGAGGAGTTCTAGAAAGAATTTTACTGTCAATTCTATGTGCAAGCACCTTTGTGGAGGCCATAGAGAACCTTTTTTAGGGGATATGTGGAAAACTAGGATTCCTTTGAAAATCAAAGTGTTTATATGGTTGATCTGGAAAGGTAAGATCCTTACTAAAACTACACTTAGTAAGAAGGGTTGATCAGGGGATCTGATCTATGAATTTTGGATGCAGTTGAAACCTACGATCATCTTTTCTTTTGATGACCTTTGGCAAAATCTGTTTGGTGTATTCCGGCTACTTGTCTCAGGATGCAGTATGTTCCTGGTGACTTTAGTCAGTTTAGGTTGGATTAAGAAGGCAATGCCAACATTACATATTTTTGTCCTGTCTGTTATTTGTTGGTCAAATTGGACCAAACGTAATGATTCGGTTTTTAACAAGAAGTGCCCTCACAACCAACTCTCTATTGTTTTTGTTGTATGCGTCTTTCTCAATATTTGGACAGGACTTCCAAAGGCAAATGACATGGAGCTGGTGCAAATGGGGGTCTCTATGATATTCCAAGTGCTAAAGAAGGCTCAGGAAGATGGGATGCTGAATGACAACCATGCGGCTGGTCCTTTGTAATTGCTATGGGCTGCTAGTGGTCTCAAGTTTGATGGTTATTAGTCCTTTTTGTTGGTTTGGTTGTGCCCTGTGGTATCTCGCTTTTGTTTTAGACTTTTTGCTTAGCATGGAAGTTCCTGCTGTTTGTTTGTAATACTGTTGATGGTCTGTAATAACTACTCTTTTGTTTCCCTTCTAGTAATGGAAATGGGAGCTTAGCTCCTTTTTCAAAAAACAACAACAATTGAGTCAAATAACCTTCATGTATGAGCATTGAGCCCGTAGGTGCTCTGTCAGTCTGTCGTCTCCTCTTCTATTCCACGCAGTGGACGCAATACTTAATTTGGTCAGCCCCTTCTCCGTATATTGTCAGCTATTAGAATCTTATGTTGTATCGCTACCCAAAAAAGTAATTTGCATTTTTCTTCGTGGATGCCAGCTTCCAAATCACTGCAAAGTGTGAGTGTCTATCTTTCACTAGTCTAATGAATTGCACCTCTTATGCAGATTTTGCACTGCAAGTGCTATATGTGGTCCATCTCCATGTCACCTGGTCTTCAAGTTTATCCGCTAACATACGCCCCATAGATCAAAGAATTCCTCTAGATGAAAATCATTTTCAAGGTGGTCGAGATCATATATCAGTCTTTTATGGTCCAACTGATATAATTTGTTGGATCTCTTTGATTATGTATATTATTGTCTATAATTCACTCGGTGCCTGGGGACGGTGAATGGGTCTAGCGACCGCAAAAAGGTAGCCATCTCATTTGATCGATGATGATGTGGAAGGTATAGAGATGTGGGCTTCAAGGTAGTTCTGTTGTGGGCTGGTAGTACCTGGAAAAGGTTGAACGACGAGTTTGCCGGATGGTGAGGTTGAATCTGGTGTAGATGCGTGATGGCAGAATGTAGCGTGGTGACCGGATTGGCAATAACGGCGACAACGTGAGAGAGCAAGGTCTGGGGGTTGTATGAAGCACATGTGGCATGGAGCGATGGGTGCCACCAGCATGTGTTAACGGTAGAGACGATGTTTCTCGTCGTTTGGTGGTATGAGGTCGCTCTGTGCTGTTAGAGGCCTACTTGGTCGTCGACGACGTTGTATATATGTAGACTAGCGGTTTGCCGGTGCTCTAAAGCTAGGATGGTGGCGTCGTAAGGTAAAAGGTGGAGCTGGTACCAGTTAAGGCCATGGCTAGCTCATGACATGACGAGATCTTCATGGCAGGTAAGGTGTTCCATGTTTTGAGTGGTGTCTCGCATAAGGTGTTGGTCCGCGTTGAAGGCGCTCGATCTGTGCTCAGGGTTTAGGCAGGGAGTTTATGGTAGGGATAGCGATGTTGTCAGCTATTCAAGGGAGTTGGTTGTAGTGTCATGGTATTTTTCCAACAACGTATGTGTTTTTAGATTCGGTAGATATCCAACATTTTGGTTGGGTCATAGTTTTTTGCATACATCTATTTTTTCTCTTCTTCTTACTAAAATGGTAGTTTTTGGCTTTTTGAAAAAAACTTTCAGAAATCCTTTACACATGCACACCAAATAATCTCATTCTGTGTTGCTATTCTTGAGTCATAGATCATGAAGTGTTACTATGTTGCTAGACCTAGAACTTAGGTTCCGTTCTTTTGGGCTAATCTGAATAGCTGTATGACTAAAATAAAAAGCAAATCAAACGAAATGGATCCGAATCTCGAGACTACCTCGACAAGTTCTCGAAATTCAGTCATTTCAGCTGTTCAGCCGTTCAGATCAGCTCAAAAGAACATAACCTCATTCTGTGTTGCTATTCTTGAGTCATAGATCACGAAGTGTTACTATGTTGCTAGAACTAGAACTTAGGTTCCATTCTTTTGGGCTGATGTGAACAACTGAATGACTGAAATGAGAATGTTTCGAGTGCTTCTCAGATAGTCTCGAGATTTGGATCCATTTTGTTTGACTTGCTTTTTAAAGCTTTATGGCCTATTTTCGAGACACCGAAAAAATGAACTAAAAAAACTCAAAACATATGTCTTTTTAAAACGTATATAAGTCGTTAAGCCGTTAAAAAGACAAATGTTTTGATATTTTCGGTCCATTTTTTCGCTGCTTTGAAGGTAGGTTCTAACGCTTTAAAAAGCAAGTTAAATGAAATGGATCCGAATCTCGAGACTAACTCGAGAAGCTCTCGAAATTCAATCATTTCAGCCGTTAAGCTATTCAGTTGTTCAGATCAGTTCAAAAGAACAGAACCTTAGTCCCCACCAGATAGGCAACACTGACATGTGTACCCTAAATGCTACAACCTCTAAAATATTCTCCTACACCCTTAGAGCATCTTCAATGCTAACCCTATCGTGGCTAGGGGTGTAACTTGAGCTCGAGGCTCGCGAGAAGCTCAGGCTCGGCTCGGCTCGAATCAGATATAATATTAGATTTGAGACTACCATGGTGCACATCCTTTAGAAACCTTCCCTATCTATTATATCACCTCTAATAGATTTCTTGATACGTTAGAGACTAAAATTTCGATCTCTCTTCGCATACATGCTCTTCTATATTTGGGCGAAGTAGTTGCGTCGGAGGTAGAGTAGAAGTATCGTAGTTGATTACGAGAATAATCCTTGCATGACTTGGCTCGTATGCTTCCTAGCGAAGGATGTAGCCAACTAACCAAAGCATTACATGGCCAAAGGACACACTATACGCTTAATTGCCCAGTATATCATTTTTTTTCTACCAGCAACGCGGTAACGAACTTTGTTCTCTCTCTTTTTTCAGTAACTACTGCGTTTCAGCTTAAGCTGAGATTTAACTAAACCAAATGAAAAGCTAAATATTTTAATTTTTAAAGTCTAGTTATTTTTTATTACGTAGCCACATCTAAAAGCTATTAAAATAATATAAATAAAGGTCCCGTTCTTTTTAGCTTAACGGCTTACGGCTTAACAACTTATCTATGTTTTAAAAAAAGAAAAATTCTTTGAGTTTTTTTAGTCTGTTTTTCACTGTTTTGATGATGGGTCTTAACGCTTTAAAAAGCAAGTCAAACGAAATTTATTCGAATCTTGAGACTATCTCGAAAAGCTCTCGAAATACAGTTATTTTAGGAGTTCAAATCAGCCCAAAAGAATAGAACCAAAGTGTTGTAGCTTTGAAAAGCATATTTAAAAAGTTTTGAAGTACAACTTAGAAATTTAGCTTAGCTAGCTTATTCATTTAGTTCAGCTACTCTGAAAATGCTCTTAAGTAATGGATTTGCTAAGTAATGGTAGTCATATTTTCCATTTTAAGTCGGTTTATACTATTTTTCCACTAAGTTTGATGATAAAATTTTTTTTTGTCAAAAAAGATTGCTTACATATAGAAGTTGACCTCAAGGTCTTGTTTTTTTAGCCGAAAGTTGCTCAAACGTTTAACCTAAAAAAGTAAAGGTCTTTTTTTAGATGAAAGTTGCTCAAAAGTTTAATAAAAAAGTTAAGACCCCTTAGAAATGCCTTTGAAATTCTAGATATTTAATAACTTAAGAAATACCAATCTATTTTTTGACATTATTTAGAGCAACACTTAGCATCTCTCTATAATACCGAAAAATTGCTTTTATCAAAAATACAATCAGCATATCTCATCTTTTGCAGCTCGCGTACCGTAAGTTCTAGATATTTAGTACTTAACAAAGTATCAAATTCAATATAGACCCCAACTTTTGGCGGTGACCATAGACGGGGCGGAGCCCGGAGGTATGCCGATTGACGAGAAGGCGAAAGAAAGAATGGAATTTTTTTCTTAGAAAGTCAAAAACTATTTTTAATAAATTTTTTAAGTCTTCAACACTTCTATAAGGGTCCACTTACCGCTGGAAGATTGCCGTAAAGAAGACCCTGGGACCTGCCGACTTCCGAGTCCCTGATCCCCTCACCGCCATCGACCGGCAGAGCAGCAAGGCAAACCCACGCACCCAGCGGCCTCGGCTCGTCTTCCTCCCCACTCCCTCCTCTCATCCTACCAGCGAGCGGCGGGCGTGCTTGAGAGGCGGCGGCGGCGGCACCGGGTGGGGAACTCTTCCTCAGACCTCCTCTCTCCCCCTCTCTCGGTCCCCTCCAAGCTTTGCGCTTGCTCTTGCTCTTGCGCTCCTCCTCCCTCTGTGCGCCGCGGCCCGCGGCGCCGCCCGGGTTCCTCTTCCTTCCTCTCCCCAGCTGATGGCGGCGTTGCGCTGTCTCTTTACTAAAATGAGAATGTTTTGAGTGCTTCTCGAGGTAGTCTCGAAATTTGGATCCATTTTGTTTAACTTGTTTTTTTAAAGCGTTATGACCCATTTTTGAGACACCGAAAAAATGAATTAAAAAAACTCAAAACATATGTCTTTTTAAAATGTAGATAAGTTGTTGAGCCGTTAAGGTGTTAAGCTGAAAAGAATGGAGCCGGCTTAATAGCTTAACGATTTATCTATGTTTTAAAAAGACAAATGTTTTGATATTTTCAGTCCATTTTTTCGCCGTTTTGAAGGTAGGTCCTAACGCTTTAAAAGGCAAGTCAAATGAAATGGATCCGAATCTCGAGACTACCTCGAGAAGCTCTCGAAATTCAGTCATTTCAGCCGTTAAGCTATTCAGTTGTTCAGATCAGCTCAAAAGAACTGAACCTTAGTCCCCACCAGATAGGCAACACTAACATCTGTACCGCAAATGCTACAACCTCTAAAATATTCTCCTACACCCTTAGAGCATCTTTAATGCTAACCCTATCATGGCTAGGGGTGTAATTTGAGCTCGAGGCTCGCGAAAAGCTCGGGCTCAGCTTGATTTTAGGCTCGGCCCGGCTCGAATCAGATATTTTTCCATAAGGGATTACATCCCGATTTCCATTCATCAACAGACAAACGGAAACAAAATAGTCTTTTACAGCCATTAATCAGCATCCAACATCACTCAAACACGCACCATCTCCTCACAAAATACCAAAGGGCTTCACTGCAGTTTTTAACAATTCACCCACATGGAGCAACCCAGAACGACATTACAAGAGTAAAAACTACAAAGTCTTCTTTGCACGCATTCTCACTTCACTTCTTTTTCGGCTCGAATCAGATATAATATTATATTTGAGACTACCATCGTACACATCCTTTAGAAACCTTTCCTATCTATTATATCACCTCCAATAGGTTTCTTTATTTACACTTTTAGAGACTACCATCGTACACATCCTTTAGAAACCTTTCCTATCTATTATATCACCTCCAATAGGTTTCTTTATTTACACTTTTAGAGACTAAAATTTCGATCTCTCCTCGCAGACATGCTCTTCTAGTTGGGCGAAGTAGTTGCGTCGGAGGTAGAGTAGAAGTATCGTAGTTGATTACGAGAATAATCCTTGCATGACTTGGCTCGTATGCTTCCTAGCGAAGGATGTAGCCAACTAACCAAAGCATTACATGGCCAAAGGACACACTATACGCTTAATTGCCCAGTATATCATTTTTTTTCTACCAGCAACGCGGTAACGAACTTTGTTCTCTCTCTTTTTCCAGTAACTACTGCGTTTCAGCTTAAGCTGAGATTTAATTAAACCAAATAAAAAGCTAAATATTTTAATTTTTAAAGTCTGGTTTTTTTATTACGTAGCCACATTTAAAAGCTATTAAAATAATATAAATAAAGATCCCGTTCTTTTTATCTTAACAATTTATCTACGTTTTTAAAAAAGAAAAATGGTTTGAGTTTTTTAGTTTATTTTTTCGCTGTTTTGATGATGGGTCTTAACGCTTTAAAAAGCGAGTCAAGCGAAATGTATCCGAATTTTGAGACTACCTCAAAAAGTTCTCGAAATTCAGTTATTTCAGTCGTTCAAATCAACCCAAAAGAATAGAACAAAAGTGTTGTAGCTTTGAAAAGCATATTAAAAAACGTTTCGAAGTACAACTTAGAAATTTAGGCCCAGTTCTTTTCAGCTTTTCAGCTTAACGGCTTAACAGCTTAACGACTTATCTACGTTTTGAAAACACATATGTTTTGAGTTTTCTGAGTCCGTTTTTTCGTTGTTTTGATGGTGGGTTCTAGCGCTTTAAAAAGCAAGCCAAACAAAATGTATCCGAACCTCGAGACTACCTCGAGAAGCTCTCGAATTTCAGTCATTTCAGCCGTTCAGCCGTTCAGATCAGCTCAAAAGAACAGGGCCTTAGCTTAGCCAGCTTATTCATTCAGTTCAGCTACTCTGAAAATGCTCTTTAAGTAAGGGATTTGCTAAGTAATGCTAGTCATATTTTTCCATTTCAAGTCAGTTTACACTATTTTTCCACTAAGTTTGATGATAGAAATTTGTTTTTTTGTCAAAAAAAGATTGTTTACATATAGAAGTTGACCATGGAAATTCTAGATATTTAATAATTTAAGAAATGCCAATATATTTTTTGACATTATTTAGGCCTTGTTCTTTTCACCGTATCGTACCGCTGCGTATTACTGTAGCAAATTTTGTTATTTTTATATAGCCCATATGTTGTGATAATTCGTAACGATTTTTTCGTGGCTTTTAGTAGTCCTTCCAAAGATTCTAAAACTATTTTTAATTATTTTTTATAATCTTTAGACCTCTTTTTGAGGGCTCTCAAATTTACTACAGTATTACGCATTTACGCCAACGCAATGATACGTTGAAAAGAACAAGGCCTTAGAGTGACACTTAGCATCTGTAATACCGAAAAATTGCTCTTATCAAAAAAATACAATCAGTACATCTCGTCTTATGCAGGTCGCCTGCCGTAGGTTCTAGATATTTAGTACTTAACAAAGTATCAAATTCAATAGGAAAAAGTATAGATTACCCCCTGAACTATTGCAAAAGTATAGAATACCCCCCGAACTTTAAAACGGATAAAATACACCCTTCAACTATTAAAAATGGTTAGAAAAGGACCCTAAACTTTTATGAGGTATAGATTACCCCCCTACAACAAGTAAAGGTGGTATTTCAAACAAAAAATTCAGAAAAAATCTAAAAAAAGGGAAAAAAATCTTAAAATATTCAAAAGGCCATAAAAATCTTAAATAATAAATTCAAAAATAATCATAATATATTACTTTTTCCTTTTTATTATGAAAAAACCAGGAAAAAATCTTTCTTCCTTA
Organism: Raddia distichophylla; assembly: GCA_005191435.1. Classification (NCBI taxonomy): domain Eukaryota; kingdom Viridiplantae; phylum Streptophyta; class Magnoliopsida; order Poales; family Poaceae; genus Raddia; species Raddia distichophylla. The sequence goes on along the minus strand of SPJY01032150.1, from coordinate 506,591 downwards.
AATTGTTTTTCCAAGTTTTAAATTTTTTTGAATTTTTATGATTTTCCAAGTTTTTTGAACTTTTAAGTTTTATTTCTGTTTTTTGTATTTTCAATGATTTTTTGTATTTTTAAGATTATTTTGAATATTTTAAAATTTTTCTGGTTTTTTAGATTTTTTCTAGATTTTCTTTAGATGAAATACCACCCTTACTTGTTCTACGGGGGTAATCTATACCTCATAAAAGTTTAGGGTTCTTTTTTAACCGTTTTTAATAGTTGGAGGGTGTATTTTATCCGTTTTAGAGTTTAGGGGGTATTCTATACTTTTGCAATAGTTCAAGGGGGTAATCTATACTTTTTCCAATTCAATATATAGGTCCCAACTTTTGGCGGTGACCATAGACGGGCCGGATGCCCGGAGCCCGGAGTTATGCCCATTGACGAGAAGGTGAAAGAAAGAAGGGAATTTTATTCTTATAAAGTCAAAAACTATTTTTAATAATTTTTTAAGTCTTCAACACTTCTATAAGGGTCCACTACCGCGCTGGAAGGAAGATTGCCGTAAAGAAGAGCCTGGGACCTGCCGACTTCCGAGTCCCTGATCCCCTCACCGCCATCGACCGGCAGAGCAGCAAGGCAAACCCACGCACCCAGCGGCCTCGGCTCGTCTTCCTCCCCACTCCCTCCTCTCATCCTACCAGCGCGCGGCGGGCGTGCTTGAGAGAGGGCGGCGGCGGCGGCGGCACCTGGTGGGGAACTCTTCCTCAGACCTCCTCTCTCCCCCCCTCTCTCGGTCCCCTCCAAGCTTTGCGCTTGCGCTTGCGCCCTCCTCCTCCTCCCTCTGTGCGCCGCGGCGCCGCCCGGGTTCCTCTTCCTTCCCCTCCCCAGCTGATGGCGGCGTTGCGCGGTCTCTTTCCTCACCTTGACCGGATCCGGCCGCACCACCAAAAGAGGCTTTTTTTTTGTGTGGTAGAGATAGATTGAAGCAGTGGTGGTAGTGCCAGGAGGAGGGCAGCGATTGAGGAGGCAGGCGAGCGGGCAAGGTTGGATTTTCGCACGCGATTGATTGATTGCTGTATTGGCTGGTTGCCCAGTTCATCTTTCTCGTCTTCTTTTTTGCCTTTTCTGGTTTGGGGATTTTTGTTTAGGTTTTCGTTGTGGTATTGGGTGATTTCTGGGGTAGATGTGCGCCGTTCTGTGAAATGCAATTTTGGGGTTTGAGGTGGAAATTCTGCTTTTTTTTTTCTTGTATCCTTTTTGCTCGGTTTCTCGATTTGGTTCATGGTGTGTTTGGCGTAGTGTTTTGGGGATTTTGTTCGATTTGGTTCATGGTCTCTTTGGCGTAGTGTTTTATACCTTAGTTTAGAGTAACAAATTGAGGATTTTGCTTGATTTTTCGTTTTGGTTTGTGGTGTGTTTAAGGTAGCTGAGAGTAACAAATTGGGGATTTTGCTCGATTTGGTTCATGGTGTGTTTGGCGTAGTGTTTTATGCCTAATTGAGAGTAACAATGTATGACCCCTAGTTTAAGGCACCGTTCCATCCACCCCAAATCATCTTCAGACAGTCGTTGTGCTCGACCGACCGTGACAGGAAGCAGACCGTGATAAGCTTCCTCCACCACTACCGTTTTGTTAGTTCATTGATATCAATATCCAAATTTCCTTCTTGGCCGGACCATTGTTGAACATGGATGGTAGATGGAAGCGGGCAAAATTAATGTTCCGTCATTATCTGTAGCTTCTGTTATGGTGGAAATCATCATCTGTAGCTTCTGTCATGTTAGGAGATTCTTATTCTAGGATTTTGATTGTTGAAATGTTATTAGGAAATTCTTTTTATGCCTTTTAATTTCAGCTTCTCCTTGTTCTTGCTTCTTTTTTGGATTTTTTTTAGTTCACACCACAGCATATTGTGAAGTGCGACGTGTTAAATTATGAGTGCGTAATGCTTTCTGCTAATTTTTGTTTGTTTTCGGAAAATGCTAGAGGCCTGACAATAATGAGGGCGGCTTGATCAAAGCTAAGATAGATGGAACACATTTGACCTTGTCTTGGTAATTTATAGTCTTGGAGGAGCTCTCTGTCTGCGGAAGCTAAATAGTAGGAACCTTTTTATTTCCAAATTCACTCGATCTTTGATAAGAGATGTACTGCATCTTGTGGTGAAAAATTGCTTTGATCAATGAGGGACGTATAATTACTAGGATTTTTTGGTCTAAATGCTATTATAAGGTAATTGCTTTGAGATGAAGGGAAAGGTCACTCTTTGAGTCTTTGGTGTGGCATATAATCGATTTTCTTAAATAATTGGTTTTTATTTCATGTTAGTCTGTTACACTTAGTTTGATATGTCTGAGAAGATATTTTGAGTCAATAGCTATTTCTTGCTGCATCTTTTTTAGAGGGGGAACAAAGTCTATTGAAATGCTATTACAAAGCTAATTTTAACAAAAAGATAAATGTTTACCCATAAACTACATAAATAGGTTTAATTAGAGCACAACCTGAGTATGACGAACCAAAAGCAAAAGTTGTAGATATATCTACTGGAGAAGGAAAATAAGCACATGAAAAAACCTACTATTAGAAGGTAATAGTCATGCCCAAATGGAGACTGGAAAACATTTTGCACTCCTATGATGGGGTGTTTGTTTATGTTTCAAAGCACCATGATCCTGAATCTTCCTTTTTTTCTGGCCTTCGAGCTATTGGCTTAGGACTGTCTTGCTATAGTTGCTAAATGTAACATGTAATATTGTAATGTAATGTATTGTTTCTCTACATATAGTGTTACAAACTTCTGTGTGGCCGTTGATCAGCTTCAAATATTTGCCTGCCCTTTATGTGTGTGTGTGTTATATTCATGAGTATTTCTTATTGCAGCTGTGGTGGCATATGCTGTGAAAATGTTGCAAATTTTACTGTAAGGCCTTGTTTGGGAAGACCAATCCCGGCTAATTCTCCACCAATCCCTGGGGATTCCGGCTGGGATTAATCATTCCAATACAAGGCCCCTCTCCCACCTTTTTTTTCTGGAGTGGATCGGCATAAGTTGGATAGTTGCAGTGGTCTTTAGTTTGAAAATTCAGCTTTATATATTCCACCAGTTAGATATTGGATCCCATTTGCGTCGTGGTGTGGTTTATTTGATATTTTATTGTGCTGAAATAACAAAAGGCTGAGCCTGCTGATAGACTTAAAATTAGGACGTCATTGGGCTATTTATTTATCAACCTACTGCTTGGAGAAATTTATTATGACAGTTTCGTTACTCCTTGCAGGTCTGGTTTGCATTTCAAAGTCTTTACAGATGATTACTCACTATTTTCTGTTTGCACCTAAAAATAATCAAAGATAGTCTATACCTGATTTCCAGAGATGTTCTTTTCCTTATGCAGGATCCTTCAGGATGATGATTGGAGCTTAGCCTTGGTGACCTCCCTCCATGTCTGGGGCCCCACGCTCCAACCTTGGACTTGCTCCCCGGGACATGAATGGTAGTGTTCCAATAAGCACTACAAATTCCTCCGGGCCAAGCATTGGTGTTAGCTCTTTGGTAACGGATGCCAACTCATCACTCTCAGGAGGTGCCCAACTACAGCCAAGTACTAGCATGAATGCTGATTCATTCATGCGCCTTCCTGCCTCCCCGATGTCATTTTCATCCAATAACATCTCTGGCTCTTCAGTCATTGATGGCTCCATCGTGCAGCAAAGTCCACCACAAGAGCAGCAGGTGCAGAAGAGGAGGTCATCTAGTTCTAGTGTAACATCACAACCTGTCATTGAGGGTGTTGGTGCATTACATGCTCAGAAGAAATCTAGAATTGATCTTAGGCAAGAAGATATCCTGCAGCATCAGTTGATTCAGCAGCTGCTCCAAAGTCAGAGTTCTCATTATCTCCAGGGTCAGCAGAACCCTCAGATTCAAGCCTTGATCCGGCAGCATAAATTGGCCCAGATTCAACAGCAGCAGCAGCATCAATTGTTGCAACCATTTTCTCAGATTCAACAATCTCAAGTTAGCATACCTCGGCAGCCACAGTTGAGGCCACCAATAGCACAGCCTGGAATGCAGTTAGCTGGGCCTGTTAGAACTCCTGTTGAGAGTGGGCTTTGTTCTCGAAGATTAAAGCAGTATTTGTTTCACAAGCGCCATCGGCCAGATGTGAGTTTATGTATTGTATACATTAATAATTTATTACAAGATGTGTTATTTGCAGTACAATTTACTTGTTCAATGTATTGTAGAACAATCCCATAACGTACTGGAGGAAGCTAATTGATGAATATTTTGCACCAAAAGCAAGAGAAAGATGGTGTGTGTCATCCTATGAAAAAAGAGGGAATTCTTCGGTTGCTATTCCACAGACAGCTCCAGTCAGTTGACAATTTACACTTGCATTTTATCTGCGTTTTACATTATTGAGCTTCTTGGTCTAAGTGATGCCCAAAACACTGTTGATTAGCACTCTTTAAAGTTCTTCTATCACTGAACACTAAATTTGATCATCAAGCATCTTTTGCTGGTACTGAGAAACAAAATTGATATGTATAGCTCTGTAGGAATGATTTTTTATTGAAACTTGCAATAGCCAATGTTGCATACATGTTTCATTTCATGCAATTAATTTGGTGATAACTGTAAAAGCTTATTCTTGGTCTTCTGTGCATGTATGGTCCATATGAAGGTGCTGTTGATAAGAGTACTTAAAATAATACTCATGTGCTCAAAGTCATGTTTTCTCCATGTTACAGGATACATGGCGTTGTGACATCTGTAATACACATGCGGGTAAAGGTTATGGTTAGTTGATCTCCGACAACCCTGGCTATCTATTTTCCTGATGTCTTTTCTTTTCTTAAACTCTAAAGGCTTATCGGCTGCTCAGTTGTATTTATGAGTCATGACTGCTTATGGAAGATGAATTGATTAATCTTCTTTCTGCTTACTCATACATTAGCCAAACTCAATGTTCTTGGTACATGTCTTGTGCTATATAGAAACCTTATCTTCAGGCTAGACCAGAAATGCAAGTGCATGCTATTATAACATCACAAATCACAGTATCACTTTGTCCATAATAAGCAACTGAACATCAAGGGTGTGGATAAAAATATCTCAAGGTATGCTGCCCAAATGAACTATTCTGAGTGTGGACCAGATCAGAACATCTTACCGACAGGCATAATCGGTTATGACAGTCAAGTGAAAAATATCTATTTTCTGGAATAACTCGGTGGTACCAGTATGCTTGTGATGCATATGGTTTGGACCTTTCAATTAATCATTTCATTACCGAGTATAGTTTAAGCATGGCATTGTATTCTTTGCAAGTGCTGCTACTCTAAAATGGATGAACTCTTTAGCATATTTTTTTGGCCCAGCTTCTGATTTGCTCCTTGTGTCACTGTTAATTTGTAATATAAGTCTGTTATTCTCATAATTTTTTTTAAAATTCTGTAGTTTAATATCACTTTAGGCTCACTAGTGATTTTCATTTGACAGAGGCTACCTGTGAAATACTTCCTAGACTCTGTCAAATTAGATTTGACCACGGTGTTGTAGATGAACACCTGTTCCTTGACATGCCCAATGAATTCCGGTTGCCCAATGGGCTATTGCTGCTGGAGCATGCGAAAGTTGTTCAAAAGAGCATTTATGAACATCTACATGTTACACATGAGGGACAATTGCGAATTATATTCACGCCAGAACTAAAGGTATATTGCTTAGTTGCATTGGCTTGCAATATGCTATAGCAATATTTTGGTGTCCTCATTTGTGGAAGTCATTGATAGTCATTCCTATCGTCTGCTTGCCTATGAAATTATGCAGATCATGTCCTGGGAATTTTGTTCACGACGACATGATGAATATATCACCCGCAGGTCTCTAACTCCACAGGTAGTTCCTGGACCAGCGTGCTGTTCCTGTTTTATTTGATTAAACTTTGGGCAAAGAGACTATGAATAGTATGTTAGCTGCTGCCTACACAGATTTAATATTCTTGGCTCTTTTTAGATGATAGTTGTCTGTATGTTATATTTCTAATCATTGTATGGGGTGATTTATTGGATGGACGTTGCTGATCCTGGGTCATTGGGGTGTGGAAATCATCTTGTTCTAAAGCTTGAACACCTGACTCAGTCTTTTGGTTTCTTGTCTCTCTATTTTTTGATCTATGTACTGGAGTTGCAGACAGAAGCAAAGATGGAATATTAAACCATTATTCATGGCAGTCCTTGTGTAATTTGTATTTTTTAGGGTAATGCCTGAGTGCATACTCCGGTATTTTTTGTTTTACCTAAATAGAAATCTGTGCATTGATATCTTATTTTTGAGATGGGGTGAACGTGGCCTTGATATATTATTTGCATACTAATGTTTTTTTCAGGTCACCCATCTACTGCAAGTTGCTCAGAAATATCAAGCTGCTGCCACTGAAAGTGGTCCTGCTGGGTTATCAAACAATGATGCACAAACCATCTGCAACATGTTAGTGAACCTACCATGCAACCAGTAGTTCAGTAATTGTCCTGTCGTACTTTTTTTGGCATGATAAGCATAAAATATGTTTTTGTTCTTTTTTGTCTAGAGATAACTAGTTTTGCATTATTCTACTCGATGTGAGGACATTGTTGTTTTGTACTGTTAGGTTTGTGACAGCATCACGACAGCTAGCAAAAAATCTAGAGCACCATACATTGAATGAACACGGCCTCTCTAAAAGATATGTGCGCTGTTTGCAGGTAATTGAAATTCTCCTTGCAGTGTGTATTTATTGTTCCTAAATAATATCCAGAAACTCGTGAGGTTTTCTTTAGTTACTAGTTTCTGCATTGTATGCTTTCCAAATATAGCTGTGTATCTAGCATGTTGATTGATTATGTATCCTTCTCAGATATCGGAGGTGGTGAATCACATGAAGGACTTGATTGAGTTCAGCCACAAGAACGACCTTGGTCCTATAGGTATGATAATGCACACACCAATTAGCATCATTAATGTTCACCTAGGTGCTCAATTGTTTAGCTGCATGATTTAAGTTTGTTATAGAATGGTTTCTTTGTGTCAAACGCTGTGACCATAATTTGCATGAAATTATATAATCCAATCAACCATGACATGCTATCTTCTCTTTAAAAAGTTTAAAGTCTTACAAGTTATATTGTAAGAAAAACCTGCATGACTAGAAACCATGTTTGGATCATGACTGGGCCAAATCTGGCCAAAATCATGCAAAATTAGTTGAATATCACTTGTTAAACAAATAAACATACATGTTTCTGAAATAATGAGATGGAAGAAAATTTACTATTGATCAGAAGTACATAACAAATAAGGCAAGGCTAAACATATTATATGTGATTGGCCTCATGCCCGTGAGGCCGTGCATACATGTGTGATTTCTCAATTGATATAATTTGATTCGCCTTGTGTTGCAATAAATTTCAAATAAATATGATATGGTTAGATGTTAATGTTTCATAAGGTTAATCTAGAACGGCGGAACAACTGAACGGCTGAAATGACTGAACTTTGAGAGCTTCTTGAGGTAGTCTCGAGATTCGGACCCATTTCGTTTTGACTTACCTTTTAAAGCGTTAGGACCCAACTTCAAAACAGCGAAAAAACGGACTAAAAAACTCAAAACATGTCTTTTCAAAACATAAATAAGTCGTTAAGTTGTTAAGCCGTTAAGCTGAAAAGAACGGGACCTAAGTCGAACAAAGTGTTGATGACATCTGGTGGGTAATTTTCTCCAACATCAAGGGTGTTAGATGGATGACCTACCAGGCTATCATTTCACCACTCATCACCACAAGAGCCTTTTTAGTTGTATAAAGATCTCTGTTGTTTCATTGTTTTTTCTGCTGATAGCATGAAAGCAAAACCTAAGAACTTGGGGCGTAATAATAGCAAAAATACTTTCTACCTTTTTCTTGCTTTTGTCTGGAAAATCTAGCGATGTTTACATGTTTAATGTTTTGCCTGTTCATATTGCAGATGGCTTGAAGAACTATCCAAAACAAACGTTACCAAAGCTTCCAGTACAGAATATGGTTGAGGCAAAGCAACTCATGGCACCTGCTGGCTTTCCTAATGACCAGAGCAACCTCAAAGCCGTGGGGGTCAAACCAGAAATGAGTACCCATGTTAACATTGAAGCACCTGGACCTGGCGTCGGAGCCATTGGTAATAATCCGCAGAATGTTGCAGCACTGAACACTTACCAGAACATACTTAGAAGCTCGAGTGCAAATCAGAGTTTACTTCAGCAGGAGGCATCGAGTGCCTTCAAAGGTCCTACAACAATTCAAAATGGTATTCAGCTGGAAGCATCAAGATCTTTCCGAGGACCTAATCCAGTGCAGCTTGCACAGTTCCAACATCCCGCTTCATTTCAGCAGCCTATGTCCCAGCAGAACAATTTCCAGGGCATGGGTGTGAACCCACAATACCAGCAACATGTTATCCATCAACTGCTGCAGGAGGTCAAGAACACTAACAACCGCGCCATGCCACAGCAACATCCTCCTGTTGCTCCTAGTGTAAACAGTGGCTTCACATCAGGAGCTGCTGCTGCCAGCAGCGTTGCTAGTGGAGAGCAGACGTCGCATCCGCATATCAATAATAGCAACACAGCAAAGGGTGCCACTCCAATGGGTACAACAGGGCCCAGCAATGTGATCAACAGTGGAACCGGCATCATCCCCAGCAGAAGTAACAGTTTCAAATCAGTGAGCAGCAATCCAGCAGCTGCTGGTGGTGGTGGAAATTCTGTGGCTCCGAAGGTTGAATCTATGCCAGAATTCGATGATTTGGACCATCTCATCTCAACTGAACTGGTGGGAAGCGGGCTGTTCTTGGGGGAGCAAGGAGGTGGTGGATACTCGTGGAACATGTGATAAGTATATAAGCAGCGTTTACTACTATGAGTTCACTATGCTTGGGCTTGGCTGTGTTGGTGTGCGAATTGGCTGTTAATGCCGACGACGAGTCGAGTTAGATTCTAGTTTCTTTGCCTTCTCTTTTTTCCTGTTTTTTTTTTTCGTTTTTGTTTTTTGCCGTTTCGAACAGCTTCTGATGATCATACGCTGATGTAACTTCAGTTACGTGAAATTGTGAGTTGGCTTGGAAATCTGGGGGCAGTGCAAGCAAAGAGTTATAAGCGTGTACCAAGATCATGCTATTGTATGAGTCATGCTGTGATTATTATGGCTAGTAGGTTAGTCTATTAGGATATTCCCAACAAAAACCATTTTACGGTATGTGCATCCATGCCATTCGTGTGGGCTATATTTAGATCTAAACTGTGGAATAAATGGTTCGCTCTCTAAAAATGCTCCCTTTTTAACTTTATAGCGCTATAATTTATTGAAGAAGACAAGACAATGTTTAACATGACAACGATCCATTAAAGCGCTGTTTCCCTGATTTTAACGGCATTCTTGATTTCACTTTTACTGTGCCGCAACATTCCTGATTTTTTTGACCTATCGCCCGTTTGAAAATCCATCATTCCTTAGAACAGTAGAGAAAGAATCCGAGATAAGCGTAACATTATAATGCAGCAACAGGTAAGACATCGCAAGAAAAAAAAAAAAGGGCACCTCTATTATAGATATATATATATAAGGCAGCTTCTGCACACTTGTACATGCCAAAAATTACAGGGAAAAATACTCTAAGCCATGATCAAACATTCTTTTTTTTGTTTTGTTTTTTGTTTTTTGTTTTTTTTCCTTTTTTTAGGTTTAAGGTGTTTTTTCAATGTTTTTCTTCTCTTTTTTGAAAATCGATTTTGCCGTTCCATAGTAGACGATGCAGCAAAGGAGATGACTTCTCATGTGTCAGCTTCGATGGTCAACTAGCTGATCACATGGTAGGAACTAGGAAGGTCCAAACACTTCATATTTGCAAACTGGGCAGGTCTGTTTCATAAAAATAAAAAATGTCAAAATCCCATTACACAAAGCCATACTTTTTTTTTAAAAAAAGCTGAAAGTGACTAATAGCAAAGATCAGCTTGTTATACGATTCGGATAGCAAAATCAATGTTCACCCAAAGATCGACGAATGGCAAATAAACGTTTACCTTGTCGATCTTGAGCCATCTAGCAACACAGCTTGCGTGGTAATTATGCTTGCAGGGCAACGTTACAATTCTCTCTCGGTTTTTGAAAGCTGAAAGACATATAGGACAACTGCATTCAAAAGGGAAACGAATTTTTTTGGTCAGTGATCTGAAGAACATCTGTCAACTTCATCAGACATCAGTGATATGCTCTAAATTATCATCTTCCACAAATTGATACGTGGTTGAGAAGGTAGGCTTACTCTTCATGGTTTCTCTTTCTTGAGAGAAAGCCTGATTTGTACTTCCATGGCACCAGATAGGATATGAGCTGGTCAGATAAACCTCTGCCTTCAGTTCCTACTGATTCCACGAGTGCCTGCCTTTGCTAGATTACCGGGGAAAAAAAAGCAAAAATCAGCAACCTTTGCAAACCATACGTGAAGACACTTTTGTGAGTCCAATTTATAAACAATCTTCACAAGTTGTTTTTTTTGCGACACATTAATAAATACACAACAAACCTCATAAGTCATGTTGTCCGGATCATTGTTATCATCATCCTGTCTAGCAGTCTGCAAGTAAATTATCGACTTTTTTACTCTAACGTATGCAGAGAATTATTAATTCAGAAAGAATGATTTGGAACAGGTCATATAATCTACCTCTTGTTGGTTCTCGCCATCGTCATCGCTGTCAGATGGAGAGGGTACACAGCTGATATCTGCATTAAGCAAGCACCTACCATTGTCAGAGATGAGAAGTATAAGACCTCAATGAACGGAACATAACAAGTGCCGCACCATCTTCTTCTTCATCTGGATTTGTTTCAATATTCAGATCCTCCATCTCCTGCAGCTGCCTAGCGTATTCGAAGTCATGCGCAATCTGTTCGTGTATATCTGAAGTTCTTGAAGTTTCTGCAGGACTGCTGCTTTCTCCATGATGGTAGTAATGTGAATTATCAGATTTTGCGGTTGTTCTTGAGCATCCAGTATGGTTGTTGTATGTGTCATCCACGATAGATTGATAAAGACCTTCCTAAAAAGAGGTCCACAAAACAATACTCAAGTTCACTAAGAAAGCCAGATCAAAGGCAAGCCATCATGGCATGCAAATATCCGATGCTTAAGCTCATGCTACAAGGATGAAGAAATTATTAAGAAAATGGTAAAACCTAGCATACATACCTGATCTTGAAGAACATCAACAATCACGAACTCGAGAAATTCGTTGCCTAGGCCATGTAAGCTTCCATCTTCAGTGCCTTGGCCAGGTGGTGGGTTCGCGTAGTGCACGGTGATTCTTCGCATGGCATCAGGCTGCCCCACAGTCGCCATGGCCACTCGAGACAAGTTCGAGGCAAGAACCAAGTTGCCTAGAGGTCATGGCACATCTCTCAGAATTTAATGAGCGTGAATATACCTTCTCAATAACAAGATGCAACCTTCCTCGATTTCACGTGTTATATATCAACTAGAATTCTACTAAAAAACTGCAGAGAAATCCTTCATCTCGCTCTTTCATATCCCTATGCAGCATGCAGAGCAGCTTTGCGAGGAAGAAATCGCACAAGGCACTCAAGAATCAGCAACAATAGCAATAGACACATGCAACTTCCAAGAAGGAAAAAAGTAGAAGATCGATGAAATAAAGAGCAGAATCGAGGTGCAAAACAAGTAACTTTGAAGGAATTTCTGATGAAGAAAAATAGGAGGGAGGGATGGAAGAAGAAACAAGAACTGGCAGATATAAGAGATACTTCCCCTACCTTGGTTTCTTTCTCTTCTCGTCTCCTCTCACCTTCTCAAGGTTGGATGGATGCTTTGTTAATGAGAGGGTGGTTGGCTCCACAAGTATTTATATGTTCAAGTCGCACTCTCTCTGTGCATGTGTTTTAGTACTCTCTAGTACTAATGGTAGTGTGAAGTGTCAGAAGACTGTACAGTTATTGGCTTATTTTTACTGCTTGAACCTGTCTAATTAATGCTGGTAGTTTCTTGTCACAGTGAGTTCGTCTTGTCTCCTGTAGAATGATTTTCCTCACCCCAGTTGAATCTTGGTCTCTCAGCTGCTCATAGGTGACATGGAAAGTTCTTTTAGCAAAGTTCACGATGCTTATTTTTTAGGGGGAAAAACATAGAAATAACTCACACACCCACTTTTGCTAAGTATTACTTTGTAGTAATGGAGTGTATCACGTTCACGTCTAGTCCTTTTCTTGCATGACTGCATTGCATCGCACCTTTCAGAGAAAGAAGAGGAAGCCGGAATAGAGAATGGATCACTTCGTAAAGAAAAGGAAGCTAGAATAGCTTTGTGAACCATTCCTCTCGATTTGCCAAGTCAAGGTCTTCTTCGATGCTGAAATCTAAATATCAAGATGGATCATTAATACCTTTTTCTTCAACTCTTATTAAACCTTTACTAGTTCCAATTGTGAACAGTTGCATGACAACCAAATACTGCCACCTGTCACTGATGGCGGATGGCCTGACCTCACACCTTAACGACTCCTTAGTTGCATCATCAGGAAAAGAAAAACGTCGCTATATTTGCAACACCGGCGATGACTTGCAGTCTTCGCACGATAATGCTCATGGCATACTATTATGGCTTCAATGTTTGTTTCCATGACATGTAATTGCTCAAATTTAGTGGCATCTTTGCCCTACTGAGGCCATCACCAATATTAGGCTTGAAATTTGCTCGTCTCATTTCTTGGAAACAATGTTCAATTAGTAATTTCGGAATGAGAAAAGAAAGAGGAAGAAGGGTAGAACATCCTAGTTGTACGACTCGTTTCGAACATGCTCCAACACATAAAGTTTTTTTTTTGGTGCAAACTGCAAAGTCAGTGATGGTTTACTGTAGATAAACCATGAGTAAACCATTGGTATAAATGTAAGAATCTTGGCAGGTTCCAGCCACACACTGGATTATTTTTACATTACTTAGTAGCAATCCTTTTCTAACATCAACTTCTATCAATCTCTCCCACCCAATGGAGCACTAGTCTGGTGGCTTCTCATGTGGCCAAGACACCGACCACGCTACTCATTTCGTCGTCTGCTTGATCTCGACGTCAAACAAATCTTTTTGTCCCGTCCATCGAAATTTCCCAGTAAGATCGTGTCTGTCGAGACAAGAAGATTGGGTGCCATGGAAGGCCAGGACTTGGTTTCAGGTCAACCATTAAGTAATGAAGGCCGTTGGTGTTGTTCTTAGTTTAATTAGGGAGAGACAAGATAGTGTTCTTTCACAAGTAACTGGTGAGACAGTTAAGATAGCACACTATTATTTTGCAGTACTATGTGGACAATGATACTGTTTCTCATGTAATCAGGTCTCCTTCATTTCAATCAGTTCTGAATGTTTGGTGCTCCTTCCAATTGAACTCTGCCTTTTCAACTCTAGATAAATGCAAACCGTCGGCATCGCAATATTAATTTACAGAAATCAACCTCAAACATGAAGGTGATAACTCAACTTAAACCAAGAACGTGAAGAGCCACCCCTACAGAATGTCAACCTTTTCTGTTTGATCTATTGCTCATGTTCTTCTAAGCCTTCCAGCTTATCCAGTTTGGTTTCTGAAGATATTATTCGCACAAAAGGAGGGTCCTATTGGCAGCCCACGATTGCACTATGACATCATGGTCATTAGGCACACGTTCCTTGGACCACCCAATACTTCAGACGCTAGCAAATAATCCTAGTTTGATTTGTTCCTACAAAAGAAACGACGACAGAAAGTATAAGAAACTTCTCAATACTTGCAAGTGCTGTCAAGTGCCTTACGCTTCAATAGTTATTCTCTTAGTTGTGAAATTGACCTTAATGAAATTGTTCTTCGGAATCGTATGCCTGCCTGAACGTTGACCGGTGTGTCAACCTGTCCTTCTGGAGTGTCCTATCTTAAAAAATCTTTCTGCTTGGTTGTGCTTGCATGTTCACACCTTAGGCAGCAGTCATTTCACCATGTAGATTGATGTACACAGAACATACAAAGGTTGCAAATTTGTCTCAAAGTCACCGGATGCTATACAAGGGAACCAAGTAGCCCACAGTGATTCCAAGCATGTACAACAAAAACATACAGGCAAATTGACGACAAACGGGGCTTCTCATGTCAATTTGCACTGTTCCGGTGAAGATGAGCAGAATATCAAAAGGTGGGTGCAAAGGGGAACCAGGAGCTCTATGGGTAAAAGGACACTATTGCATCATACACCCGAGCAATTTCACCCATAGTTCCATAGCCTGAAGGATTTTAGTAGTCTATTATTCCATATCACAATGAGCCGCCATGACAAAATAGCAATTTACCAAGACATTTAGCAGAATGCAGGAAAACAGAAAAATATATAATGTGGCAAGAGCGAGGCACATTCAACTTAGCTTGGTTATATCTGTGCAGTATCTATCCATTAACTTGTCATTCAGTCTTGTTAGACAAAAAACTTTCTGTTAAAATAACACCTAAGGTATATTTTTGTAATTATATGTATGCTAAAATCTGTCTGGAAGTCTCGCACCTCTAAATAGCAAGCACAACTGAAACAATGAAATGATGTTTGAGGGCTCCAGGAGGTGTGATGCATTCACTTGATTCGAGTCATCTTGTGTTGCAACCTTGATGCATCCCTTTGCAGGTCAATTTGACATGGAAGATCAGACCAAGCAATTCATGAGCAACCTCAGACAAACTTATCACAGTGCCTTCATGAAAAAAAAAAGGCAATTTACATGCTAAAGCATGTGGTAACAGAATTACCCTTCCGCTTCCTCCAGATTTTCCAAGTCGACAAGCTTCATGGCCATTGTGACATTATTAAGAGTTCTGTATACTTCCATAAATTTTGGATGTGACTTGTCCTCAACTAGGAACTTATGCATCCTGCCATCTAGCTCAATGAAGCTGTACCCAGCTGATTTCTTATGGTCTTTTTCCTTCAATAACTTCCAGACCTGAGAAACACCGTCCCATCTGCCAGACGATGCATATATGTTTGAAAGGATCACTAGGTTTGCCATGTTTTGTGGCTCGAGACATACTAGTTTTTTCACCGCTATTTCTGCTAGTTGTACGTTGGCATGGAAGCTGCAGGCACCGAGCAAGGCTCCCCAGGTAACAGCATCAGGCTCCACTGGCATGCTCACTATCAGATTGTATGCTTCTTTCAGAAGACCAGAACGCCCAAGCAGATCAACCATGCAACCATAGTGCTCAATTCTTGGGTTAAGACCAAACTCTGTTTTCATTGAGTTGAAGAGCAGCTTCCCTTCATTCACCAAGCCTCCATGAGTGCAAGCCAATATGACTGCAATGAATGTAATACCATCTGGTTTGACTCCTTTCATCTAAACATGGTAAAATAAGCTTCGTGTGTCATGACAACAAAAGTGTAAAAATGTATAACGCGTCTTGAAATGTCATAGTTGGTGAAATGGCTTTAAGGTTACTGGTCACTTGTTATCGTACTCTATACTACCAACATATCCCCTATTCTCCTGCCAAGTGCTATATTTGCAAGTATTGCAACTAATTGCATGGAAATGCTTTGAGTTAGTGAGCAACAAGAGTAAAAGACCACGCAAGCAAGAAATTCTCACCCTCAACTTATAAAACGAGACAAGGGCCTCCCTCCACAGACCATGAATGGCAAATGCCATGATCATTGAGTTCCAAGAACAGAGATCCTGCCGCAGACCAATCCCTTGAAAAACCTGCCATGCTTGCTGAATGCTACCACACTTGGCATACATCTCCAACAATGCGTTCGCCACATACACGTTCCCCAGGAGGCATTTCCCCCTTGCATACTCCTCTACCTTCCTCCCCAGCTCCATCGCCCCGACAGCCGCACAAGCAGGCAGCACACTGCTCACTGTCAGCTCGTTCGGCTCAACCCCTGCCTTCTCCCACATCTCCAAGAATGTCTCCACTGACTCCTCGTGCCGCCCATTCTGCGCGTACCCGGACACCATTGCAGTCCAAGAGATCACGTTCCTCTCAGGCATTTCCTCGAACAGCTTCTCCGCGGAGTCGAGGAAGCCACCCCTAGCGTAGGCTGAGAGCAGCGCATTGTATACGGCCGTACCCCTGCGCGGCATTTCGTCGAAGACCCGCCTGGCTTCAACCAAGAGGAGGTTCTTGGCGTAGAAGGTGACGAGCGCGGAGGCGAGGAAGGGGTCTCCGGAAGCGAAGTGGCCGGACTGGACCAGTAGAGCGTGGGCGCAGAGGACGAACGGGACGGACGAGGGAGAGGCGGCGGTGGAGGAGGAGAAGAGGAGGGTGAAGGACAACGGGGCGAGGAGGCGGGCACGGTGGAGGCGGGAGAAGAAGGGGAGCATGAGTGGGTGAGGGCGGCGGAGCGACGCGAGCGCGTGGAGGAGGTGGTTGTGGAGCGGCGAGGAGGGAGGCGACGGGTAGGAGGCGAGGAGGAGGGCAGCGTAGCGGTGCTCGCCGGCGGCGAGGACGTGGAGGAGGAGCGGCTGCAGGCGGCGCACGCCGCGGCGGAGGGCGCGCGCGTGCAGCCGCTTCGCTTCCTCCATGGGAACACGCGCGGCGGGTTTCGCAACTCGTAGCTGTTCTGTTTTGCGCGATCCAATCTCCTACACCGTCCATTAGAGGATGGGCGGCTAGGATCTACCTCTACATGGATTTAATTTTTTAATTTGTTTATAGTGACCACGGGATTTTTGCTGACGTGGTGGAGGCTTCATTTTGTTATGCTGGCCAAGGCAATTCCTGAAGCTTTGCTACCTATGTTTATAATTTTTTTGTTAGAATTTATAACTTGCATGCCTATATTAAATTTTAAATTGCCAACTAATTAGTTAGATAAACCCATGTGATATTGATCTCGCTAAAATATTCCTTGTTGTCGTAGGATTATTGTTGTTGTAGAATTATTGCCATCTCTTGATTAAGTTTTGCTCATATATAGAACTGCTTAGATTAGCATTAGTTATTCTACATCTATTATTGCAATGTTGTTGAAATGCGATTTTTTAAAGACATTCCAGATGTCATTTTTTCACATATATTTTTCTTTTCCACTTCTCGCTTCCACACAAATTTCTATTTTTAGATGTTTGCTTACACTTTTGAGTGATATAATAATGTGATATATGTTGTTACGCAACTAAGGTATCATTTATATTTAGGTGGAAGTTTATCTCTACTATCTGCATGTACCTTTCTTTGTGTTCAAATCCTTAGGATATGCTATGTATCAATCAGTAAATTTTTCATATTTTAAGCAAAATTCTATCTAAATTCATATATGTGGTTTTTTTTTAGTGACGGCTGATATTTCAAGGTTTTAGATCATGCTAATAACAACCTCAAAGTTATGTAAGTCATCATAATGCAATAGCTTTAGTGTCTTGTTGCCTTTTGGTTTAACATCTTGCGGCTGCTATGAATTGGTGAAATTCTCAAGGAATCAAAATTTGCTTTTGACTATTTATGTTACTTTCATTTTGCTTTTGACTATTTATGTTACTTTTATTGCACAATTAGTTAAATGTCGCCGTTCACCAAACTTGATGATTCTTTATAATTTTATGTTGTCATAATTTATGTGTTTCTTTCAGCCCTTTTTTTTTGTTGCAATGTACAATCAGTGTATTAGATTTTTTTTATATATTTCTTATCACGACTGCTAGCTTCAATTATCACACCTTAACTTGTCAATCACCCTTTACGATTTATATATTGCTCCAATTTATATTTTTTTCTTTATAGTTCTATTGCAACGCACAAGTATTTACTATTTAATGTATAAATAGGGATGTGAACATTAAAAATGGGGTTTGGGAATAAAATATTAAGAGACTATTACGATAGAAATAAAGTTGTCAACAATTATGAAAAACTATAAAAAGGATCGGAAATAAAATACAAGAGAGACATATATTAGGAATGAGAAAATTTTGCCCAACATCTCATGGCAAAAATGAGTTTCACATGTGAATAGTGCAATTGAACAATTAATGGACAAATAAGGGTTTAGAATTGGATATGCTCTTATCCATTAATTGGGATACGCTTTTCCCCCATAACGTGACTTGAACCGCTGCCCTTTTTGTCTTAGGCCACACGTCACTTCTTCTTCAAGGGTAATTTGGCATGTATGCAACTAGCGAGGGTTACGGGTCCGTGTCGCGTGGCATTAGTTTCGTATGGCCTAATTGCATTTTTTATTTTTTTTTATTTTTTTTTGGGGATGACGCGGTGCAAACAGAGTAAGTAACTTAACTATTTGTGAATCCTAAATTTTTTTAGAAAATGACTATTTTGTATGGACATTTACACGACATTATGGTTTTACATGCTTTTAAACTATAGTTATATTATTATTTTTTATTTCTATTATTTCTTAATTTATTTTTAAAAGTTAACATTTCTAATGCTTAAATTCATCTATGTATCCTCACCATAAATTTCTGTTGCATTTTAAAATTTATTAGATTTTTTCATATTTTTTGGAT
The DNA here is from genome assembly GCA_005191435.1 of Raddia distichophylla. NCBI lineage: Eukaryota > Viridiplantae > Streptophyta > Magnoliopsida > Poales > Poaceae > Raddia > Raddia distichophylla. The sequence goes on along the minus strand of SPJY01032150.1, from coordinate 488,025 downwards.
TTTTAGATTTTTTTATTGGGAGTGACGTGTCGCAGCCAGGACGCAACCACCAGCGGACTGTAACATAGAATGGATTTTTTGCACTTCTTTTTATCTTTTTCGAGGTGGCAACTTTGGGGGCAAAACCTTAGCGTAGTTCTACCAATCTGCTCTAGCCTGATTTTGATTCGACTGGGAAACATTCTCAGAATCAAGTGAAGCTGATGTCGAGCTCGGAGACCCATGGCAGCATGAGCATGACTCCATGAGTGCATCGTTGAGGAACCCCGACCCGGGGGGCCGCACCGGCTCGGCCGGGCGCACAACTAGGGGGTGGGGGCCCACTCAGTTGGACTAGCCTAACTCTTAACACCATATATAAATAGAAGAGGATCCCATCTACTGTGTATAGATCTAAAAACCAATAAAAAATGCATCTCTGTCGACATGCTCTGTTCATCCGTGATTGATTTTCCTTCTTTGTCTATGATCTACGTACGTATAAGCAACCTCGAACTACACTCATTATCATGGTCGTTTAACATGCATGGTCATAGAACACAGAGAGTTCCTTTTAGATAATGGAATAAAATTATGGTCTCTACATCGTGAGATGTACACAGCCAAGTTTGCATACAACGGTTCGACTTAAGTCTAACAATCAGATTAAAACGAGCAAAATAAAAATTACATTAAACAAAACATAATCTATGAATATTTCTTCGACCATAATTATTGAAGAACATCATAGCCACCTCTTCTAAAGATTGGCATGCTTCCATAAACAATTTCCGGTCATCCTCCTTATGCAGTAGTGTCTAATGCCGCAACCAGTATGTAGCTCTGAAAACACCTAGCAAGAAAGATGTATCTTTGCATCTATTAAAAAATACATTATTTCGACAAAGCCAAATAGACCAAAACATAGCTGCCATGCCAGTTAAAAATTGACATATTTTTAATGGTTTACTATGTATACAACCTACTCTTAAATGAGAAACACTCCTTGGTAAATCTAAATTTAGAGCTATGTGAACAATTCGCCACATAGATCTAGCGAAGTGACAATCAAAAAATATATGATGAATAGTTTCTCTTTTATTGCAGAAAGCACGTTGCAAATTGCCCTACCAGCCCCGCTTTGCCAAATTATCCCTTGTAATAATAACCTCTTGATTTAAGTACCAAAGAAATATTTTAAACCCAAAAATTGACCAATTTCATGTCAATCGACCACTTTTGATACACAAGAGTTTCTTGGACAGCAGCTATAAAGGGGGCTGTGCTAGGATCTCTTCTTGCCCCTGATCGGCCCAACTAATCTTGCCACTAGGCCTCTTTCTGTTTGGGCCATACATCTTGCCTGAATCTGAATCTTGTTCATCCTGCAAGAACAGAGGATGCTGTCGCTTTGATTTGGGACCATTTGGAGACGTTGGTGCTTCATTTCTATGCTTTCTTGATTCAATGCCGCTCCTTAATTTATGGTAGCTGCTGGTCGCTGGCTAGGACCCTGCTTTGCCCTGCTGGCGAGGAACCGTCCAAACTGGCATATTTATTCCAGCATCTGATTATTGGATGCACACATGTCCATTTGGATAGCTATTTAAATTTGTTTTCACCTCTTTTCTGATATAAAACATGAACTCTGAAGGCAGGGTTTTAATTGCCATCGTGATTTGTTTGTAGGGTTGGAACTTTATCTCGTGGCTCACGATCAGCTCGGGCTCGGCTCAGAAAAAGCTCGGGGTAGCACTCGGCTCATTTACAAACAAGCACGAGCCGAACACGTTTTTTAGCTCGACAAAAAATGAGCACAAGGCTCGGCTCGCTTGTAGCTCGGTCAGTACTGTAGACCACATTTGTTTCACTGCATATTGGACACCCGATGCCCCAACGTTGGATGCAAATCCGACGACCATAGACACCAACCCTAATTCCCCACCACAGGTCTCCACTCTCCACTCTCCAACCGCCTCACCCTCACCCCTCTCTCTCTCTCTCCTCGACTCTCTCACCCCCACATCTCTCCCACGAGCGGCGGCGTTGGCGCGGAGGCGCAGAGGCATGCGGCGGCAGCAACGACACAGAGGCGTACGCGACGGCTTTTAGATCTGGAGGGAGGGCACGACACCGTGGTGGCGGCAACGGCGCGGAGACGTGCGGCGGCGGCTTCCAAATCTGGAGGGAGGGCGCGGCGTCGTGGCGGTGGCTACTCCACCATGGTGGCGACGGCGGCGTCATCTACTCCTTGAAGGCGATGGCGGTGGGCCGGCGACGTCTCCCTGCAAATAATTTTGGAGAATTTGTAAAAGCTCGCTAACACTCACGAGCTAGCTCGAGCTTTTCACGAGCCCGAGCCGAACCTCTTCTCCATCTCGTGAGCACAAGCCGAGCCTCTCTTCGGCTCGTGACATTTCACGGGCCGAGTCGAGGCGGAGCAAGTTCGCTTGAACTCGGCTCGTTTCCACCCCTATTTGTTTGTAGACAAGTTATGAACGTGGAAAGGCAAATATCTATCTCCCTATAACTGAGCACCGGAGTAAGCTGATCAATCGGTAAGTATTTACAAGACATCCACCTCAAGAAAATAGCAGAAAACATGCTTTTAATTTTCTAGATGCATGCTTGTCAATTTCTCGCGCATATTGTAAATGATTCTTTCAAGGAGGGGACAGTTATCATTTCCGCGAGACATACTCTGGATTTTCAGGTTAACATTTTATGATTTTTTTTTTAAAAAAAGCGGTAGTTATGTTAGGTTTTGTTGTCTCTTCGTATGGCGGCTGCGCATAGGAGCGCGGTGGCCGGTGACGGCGTGGCTGCATCCACCGGCGAGGGGCCACGCCGGAGGCTAGCTACTATCACCAGCGACGGGCTCCTCCTCATCCGGTGGCGGCGCGGTGACCAGGCTAGGGCCGAGGGGGTCGATGGCGCTGCGGACATCGTGGCCGTGGTGGCATGTGGCCGAGCGGCGCGACGGCCGGAGCGGCCGAAACGCGGCGCCGACACGGTGACCAGTCGAGATTTGGATCCAATCTGCTGGATTGGTTTTCAGAATTGTTCCTAAAACCAAAATCTAATGCTCGCCTGCAACATTCTACGATCCCATGCGATTCAATTTATATCCTGCGACATGGCGATCTCCTGCGAAATTTCTGAGACTGCCGCGTAGGACAACAGTTGTATAGGATTGTTTTCGACCAACCGAGTACTACCGTCACAAAGACAAATCGATTGCAGATAGTTCTGCCGATCAATCGCAAATATTTGTCGGAATAGCAGAGTGCAAGATTAAGAAATGCAAAAATGAAGAAAAGGGAACCTAATCTCACCTCCTTCTGTACCATAAAGAAAAGAACCAGAGATTTTGACTCTTCTCTACTAAATCTAAAAAGAAGTGCCTCTATTTAGAAATTTATCTAATATATCGTTTGTTGCCTTCTCTCCTCACGGATCATCTTTTAAGAGAGAGTGTGCTAATAACTTGTTGCAGGTATTAGATTTAGGAGACATAAAAACATACCAAAAGTCTATTTAACAATCGACTTAAATTTATGTTTTTCCTCGGTCGATCTTTGTGACGTTGGATTTCTGTTTTTGCGATTCACGATTAGATGGAAATGACTGAAAACAACAAAACAAACATGCAAACACAGTCAACTGAAAGTTTATATGTTTTCCGTCGATTGTCCAATAGACAGTCCCAAAAGCATAAGATGTATGCTTTATTACATGGGAATTTACCCAATGCCACTCCATTCGCACGGCTGGCTCCGTATGCCATTACTTTCGTTGACCTTCACCTGAATGACACCATGTGTGCGAATTAGTTTCCTGTATGCCATTTTGGCTATCTTTTATCCATTTTAGTCCTTTTAACCTCATTTTTTTAATACATTTTAGTCATTTTCCCTTTACCCTTTAGTCCTGTATGCCGCCACCCCACCTGGCCACATGCGGCCACCCCATCATGCGCTGCCCCGCCTTCGGCTTCAGGTGCTCGCCCGCTGGAGTGAGGGGGCCAGCGAAAGGAGGCAGTTTCGGCGCCACCATCGACCCTGCCATGGGTTGGTGCCACTTTGACGACAGCGGCGCTGTCTCAAAGGATGTTGTGGGCATATAGGACTAAAAGGTGAGGGAGAAAATCACTAAAATGGATAAAAAAAAAATGAGGTGAAAGGGATTAAAGTGGATAAAAGATGGCCAAAATGGCATACAAGAAACCAATTCGCACGTCTGGTGTCATTTGGGTGAAGGTCGACGAAAGTAATGGCATATGGAGCCAAGCGTGCGAATTGAGTGGCATGGGAATAAATTTCACTTATTAGATATATTGATTCCCATACATGGGGTCTCCACCATTATTTAGGGCGTGTTTGGTTACCTGAATGAGATGGTTCCCACATAGGATAGTATATAATATTTGTTCGTCCATATATATTGGTTGGCTGAATCATATCAAACCATCCTAGATGGTGGGACAAAGAAAATTAGAATATTACATCAATATGATGTATGGCTCCATTCGCTCGATTTCGCCGAATGACGGTGTACAACTTTCTCCCACGGACTGTCACTTCTACTTAGTTTCCACACACCCAATTTAAAGTTAATTTGAATTTTGAATTTGGTTTGGATTTAAAATCTAATTTTAACTTAAAATTTTATTTTAATTTTTGAGTTTCCAATGGGAGTTGACTATTGAATTTGAAATTTTGATTTGACTTTTCAATATAGCTTGAACTTCAAATTTTTAAAGCCCATTCTAATTTTAATTTAAAATTTGAATTTAAAACTGAGTTGAATTTTCAAACTAGCTTGATTCTAGAATTTAAAATCTAATTTGGTCTTTGAATTTAAAATTGAAATTGAAATTATTTTCATTTTTAAATTTACAAATTATTTTTATTTAGTTTGTTTTAAATATCAAATGTTAAGAGCATCCCCAGCAGGGCCTTCAAATTTTCCTGCATCGCTACAGTAACTGCTACAGTGCAAACTGCTACTCACATGGACCAAATTCCCTCCTAATGCATTTGAAAATTTTTGAAATAGAGGCCATTTTGGGGGGTGTGATGGGGATGCTCTAAATCTAGTTTGAAATAAAATTGCATTTGAATTTTAAATCGAAATTGAATATTGAATACGGCTTGGATGTTGAATTTAAAATATGGTTTGAGTTTTGAACTTCAAATTAAATCTTGTCTGAACTATACAGAATAAATTTATGTGTATGGTTGAATTTCCTCGAGACATAAAGTGTTATTTGATGATATTTGAACCATTCAACATAATCCCACATGAGAACAAAATAAGATCTTGTATAATCTTGTCCAACCAACCAAATATTCTGCTTGAATCTTATCACTACCATCCTATATATGTTCAACTTGATATAGTCAACCAAACGCACACTTACCATTCATGTCACATCCTCATCGGTTGATGCTCTGTTTGGAAATCCTGGCAAGAAAACTGCAATAAATGTGGATCGCAGGATTGATCGGTTGAACCTGGACGGGATGCAGTTTGAGTGCAGCCAGTATGTCGATGGCAAATGATAATAAACCATATGATTCCCTTGCTAACAAAATCAGACAATTAATAGTAGGGTATCGGCACCTCGCTCTTCCTCGCCCCCCTTTGCTCTTCCTGTTTGGTGAGTTCATCGGAGAAGGAGGGGACCGGTGCTTCTTCACCATCACTCACTATCCCTTTCTCTGTGTCTCTCTATCCTCCTCCTATAACCCCGGAGAATAATACCTTATATGTAGATGTATATAGGGGCTGTTTGGTTGATGTTTCAACCGAGCCAGGCTATCGGGAGCCAGATTGAGCTCATTCAGAGCTAGTGTTTGGCTGTCATGTATCTGTAGAGCCTGGTCTGGAGAAGATGGTGTTTGGTTGCCTCTAGTCAACAATGAAACATGGTGCAAACATTTCGTCGAACACATACCGTGCGTCCATGTGCTCATCCTCATCGTCGTTGGCCACACATCGTCGGAGCGCCGCCGTCGTTGCGCCTTGCCCTAGAAGAGCCACCGCACAGTGACCCTGGTCGCGCCGCCCTTGGACACGCCGCAGCACCACGCCCCCCGATGTGCCGCCGTGCGCGCGCCCCTGGACATGCCACCACGCTACGCCCCGCCGATGTGCCACCGCCGCAGCGACGAGGCCTCGAGGAGGACGCTGACCTCGAGCAAACGTCGGGGAAGACAACGTCGAGCTCATCGTTGCTCGTGGAGACGCGGCTGTGGGTTGTGAAGGGAGAAGCGGGCGCCGCCATGGAGATTTGATGCAGAGCGCATTGAGGCGGAGCTCGCCATTGCACGGGGAGGCGCCGCTGATGCCTACCTCAGGCAGCGCGGGAAGCCTCGAAGTAGAGCTCGCCGGTGCTCACAAGCTCGCCGTCGTGGGCGGGGAAGGGAGGAGCAGATGCTGCTGTGCGGATTTGGGTGTGAGAGAGAGGGAGATGAGAGACGAGAGAGGAGGCAAGAGGCTGCACGAGCGAGCCAGGCCCGTTGGAAACGGCCGATTTCCTCGTTTCCGCATGGCCTGGCCGCTACAGTAAATTTGCACCGGGTGAGCCAGCCTGCAACAGTTAGTTCAGTCAACCAAATACCGGATTCCTGCATCAACCGAGCCTGACCAGACTAAAACCGAGCAACCAAACAGCCCCATAGAGATCCAGGTTTAACTGGTCCGGCTCTGATGTTCTATGTGCCGCATCTCTACGTCTATGACTCTGAAGCTGTGGTGGGCGCATTATCATCCTGGCCAAAGTTGCCAGACCTAATGCAGGTTCAGCTGGTAGTGAGCGAAGGCTGTTAGATATATATGTTGGCTTCAATGAGTGGACGGATGTTGATCTATGGTGGTAAGTCCTCCAACAACAGTGAGTGGTAAAAGGTGTTTAAGTGCCAATCCCAAGAGAAATCTTAATTTCGGACCTTTTTTAGTCAGATTCAACAACGACTATGAGAGTGTCGTTACCTTGCTACAAACATATTGTTGAGTGGCATGGGTCTTCCTACTAGAATTGCTCTTGGTTAATTGATTTAATGGGCGGCTTTGTGGTAAAATTTAATGTATTACACTTGGTTTTGAGTAGTTTCAATTGTTGCCTTTTCTTACTAAGTCATTTGAATGTTGTGAGAAGATTTTGGAATCAACTGCTCTTATGAAATCGAAGAAAACTCTCATAAACGTTGAAGATCATCTTTTATACAAGGACACCTCTTCATTAATTATGAGGTAGAAATTTTCTTCTTATTGCTTGTCTTAACGTGAAAACCGTTTTTCATTTTACTTTAGGTTTAAACTTTTTAATAAACATTTATAATGACGGTATATATATCTAGTTAGTGCACATAACGAAAGTTTCTTTCATTATCTTAACGAAAACACTTTGAGCCGGGAGTCCGCGCCTCCGGACTCCTGCTTGGCGCGGCGCACAACGTGGGGACGGCGGCACTGTGTGCACTGTATAGGTGGGACCCATAAGCATTTTTTCTTTCGGCAACCATAATTTTTGACTGAATGCTCCAATCCAAAAACCGTTTGCACCAACGTGTTCCTCGTATTTTTACGAACAAAACAAGATATATGTTATAACTCTTCAAACTTACCTGATGAAACTTGGATTTCGCCTACTGAAACTTGGATTTTATATTCGTTAAACTTGCTGAACTGCCAAGTTTCATCAGGTTTAATGCAAGTTTCATCAAGTTTCAACAGGTCTCATCCAAGTTTCATCAGGTCAATTCAAGTTTCAACAGGTTTCATCCAAGTTTCATCAGGTTACATCGAAGTTTCATCTAAGTTTCATTAGATTTCATCAGCACACTGGCCGATAGCGTTTTTTAAAAAAAACCATGCAAAAATAGTTAAATACGAGTAATTGGTGAAAAAAAACATGGTAACCAAGATATTTGATGAACTCATGATCACAAATATGTTTCTAGGTAGCAAGGCTCCACTTAAGTGACATACTGTGATACTGACATTACGACATGATTCATGAAATTCAATTAGGGTTCCACAATTTGGGCTTAGCGGATAGCGGCGCTTAGCGGATAGCGGCACTTAGCGGAGCTAAATCACGCTTTAGCGACCATAGCAGCCATAGCGTCAAAAATGGGCATAGCGTAGCGTCCTCTCTTTCCAGCCGCTATAGCGCCGCTATAGCCCGCTATTTAAATCCTGGTTTTGAACACTGTTTGAATTTTATACAAAAATCAGAAATTTAATTGGAAAATTGATCAAACGATCAACTAACAACTACCGGCTTAATGCATGCACGCGGGAGACGCGGGGGTACGTTGGATCCATGCAGCGCCGGGGATCCAATGGATATGGGTGGTCCGGCACGCGGGAGTCCGGACGGACGTTCGGACGCTGGTGCTCGCCTTATCTTAAAAAAAATAGTAGGGTATCATTTTGATTTTTGACATCATCTCTGGATCCCACCATACGTGGAAAAGTCCCATGGGATAAAGAAGGTAGCCATCGATCATATTAATCAGGTTGAGACTGAGCTGTTGAGCATTGAGTATTCAGAAATCAGAATTAACGTGCATGCATAACGTTGTAGATCACACCACTCCAAAAAAGTCCAAACGCCGAAATGCTTTTTTGCCCCTTAGGCCCTTACAAAGAAATGCCCAAATGCTGATGCAGACATTTGTGCAGACTGCAGACGCTGCTGCTATCACCATAAAGCTTCAGAGCAAGACGTCCCCCGGCAATGGCGTCCTCTCGTAGCCAAGAACATGACCAACAAGATCAGGAGGAAGAGGAGCATCACCATGACGACCAGATCACCTCCCCACTCTGTAAAAGCTCTTGCAATCCAGCTGCAACATGATCATCCATGCACCGGCTAGACGTATCTGAATGACTGCCATGGCCGCCCTTGTGCAGTGGGGGCGTCGACGTCGACGTCGAGCAGCTCGCCGGAGCATGGAGGAGAGGTGGAGGAGAACTCGCCGATCGAGCAGGTGGCGCTGACGGTGCCGGTGGGCGACGAGCCGGCGACGCCGGCGCTGACGTTCCGGATGTGGGTGCTGGGGACGGCGTCGTGCGCCGTGCTCTCCTTCCTCAACCAGTTCTTCTGGTACCGGAAGGAGCCGCTCACCATCACGGCCATCTCGGCGCAGATCGCCGTCGTGCCGCTCGGCCACCTCATGGCCGCCGCGCTGCCGGAGCGCGCCTTCTTCCGCGGTCGTCCCTGGGAGTTCACCCTCAACCCGGGGCCCTTCAACGTCAAGGAGCACGTCCTCATCACCATCTTCGCCAACTCCGGCGCCGGCACCGTCTACGCCATCCACATCATCACCGCCGTCCGCGTCTTCTACGGCAAGCACATCTCCTTCTTCGTCTCCCTCCTCGTCGTCCTCACCACCCAGGTACGCACGCACCCACACGCGGCTAACTAGTACCTACCTATCTACCGGACTCGGATCCTATGCCGTAATTGCTAGTTACATCCACTGCAGCATGGGTCTGACCCACGGCGAAGTCAGGGTCCAGCGACCTTGGACTCATGTCCGGCTCCTGACCAGCTAAGCTATTGAGCTCCGTGTAATTGCATAGAAAAATTAGTTCATATCCTGAATACGAACAGTCAAAAATAAGCAAAGCTAAGAGCGTCAGTCAGTTAGATTTATGTGCAGCTCTCTAAAATTTCTGGCTCCACCACTGACCCAACTGACAGTGGCTGCATATGGCAGAGAATTAATCCAGGTACCCTATGTACCATTCTACCTACACGGCTACACCTACTAGTCTACTACACGCCTTCGTTCTCACTCTGCTCGATCATGGATGCGACGCCGTCGTGCAGGTGCTGGGGTTCGGGTGGGCGGGAATATTCCGGCGGTATCTGGTGGAGCCGGCGGCGATGTGGTGGCCGTCCAACCTCGTGCAGGTCTCCCTCTTCAGGTACGACCAGCTCAAAAATCAAAACGATAATCTTGGTTTAGCTTAATTTGATCGGCTACGTACAGGCGTACGTACAGCTCGGAGGCCGCGCCGGGTTGATCGATTCATCATGAATTATCGATACATTTTCTGCATTTGAATTTGATGACGACTTGTTTCTTTTTAAAAAACACTGTTTCCACATTTGATGCATGCATTAATGCGGATTAACAATGTATGTTGTGTATGCTTGCACGTAGGAGCTTTGATTTCTTTGAGCGAGACCCAGCGATATATACATCGATGCAAATTATTAGGCAGTTGTCACGAGCTGCCTTGGCTCGTCAGATTCGCCTTGCTAAATCAAGCATGAAAAAGACCGCGATTTGATTGGTTGATGCCATATGATCCACGAGGGTGAGAACTGGGATCTGCCAGCAGTCCATGGTCCATGGGCCATGGCATGCAATGATCACAGATCCATGGCTCCATGCTAAACTTACGTTGTCATGCTAAGCACTCGTATGATTGCATATCTCTGCTAATCATGACTTTATAAATACTGGAGTAATTCACGTATAGTGGGTGTGATATAGACGTGTGATCGGGCGCCACAGCTAGAGGACCCGCCAGGCGACTCTCCAAGCGGCGGCAAAGCTAGGTTTTTCGCACCTGCCAGCGGCGGCGGCGGTGGCGGCGCCGTCGGCTTGCCCCGCCGCCGGTGGGCCTCCTTGGCGCCTCCCCGTCGGCGTCCTCCCACACAAGTGGGTTTGCTAGACGGCGGCCCCTCCTTCTTCCTCCTTTCTCTTCTCCTCTTTTGCCCCCAGATCTGGATCTCCGTGTGGTTCGCCGGCGAAGTACGGTGAGGTGGCGGCGTGTCGGTGGTGGGGGTGAGAGGCAGCGGCGGGTTGGGGACTGCGTCCCCCACCCTCCTCGTTCTCTCCTTCTCCGGGTTCCGGGGGGCTCTCCGGTGGCGCCGTTGTAGGCACGGTGGGCTCCAGCCGGAGACGGCCGTCGTGGCGACGACGACCAGCGGCGGGGAGGATGGGTCCTTCTCCTTGTTTTGCTGCTGGGCGGTCGGCGTGATCTGACGGTTCGTCGTCGGTGTTGATCTTGGATGGCTGAGCGACTACTTCTCGTAATGGCGTCTTCATCTTTTGCAGTGGCTCCCATACCAAACCAATGACCTGAGTCACCTTGGCATCGACTCACAGAATCGCTTACCTATGTGACTCATCCCATCTTCAGTTTGATCCTGCAGATTTTGGGCGTGTGCCTGTTGGCTATTTCGCGACACTGTTGTCGTGGGTGTGCGACTGAAGAAGGTATGCTTGTCGCGGAGTTTGTGGCTGTTTGCAGTTGGTGAAGGTTGGGAGGTATGGCAGCAACTGGCTTGGAAAGTTGGGGGAGGTAGCACTGGAGACTTCGTTTGGATGGTGCTTTTTGTACCAGTTCATCAACTTCGGGGAGAAATTCCTAGATCTGGCCTTAGATGGTTGTATCTGGCAATGATGGCATTGTTTGCCTTCCCCTTGTTGAAGGCATTGTCTGGAGTTCGATGGATTTCTCTACAAGGTGAAAACCTATGCTCTGACCTTTGCTGGTTGGATCTTGACAGCGGTGGCACGCTTGCGTGTCGTTTTCTTCTTGGAGGCGTTGCTTTTAGAGGACCCTCTCGCGATCTAAGTGTTGCTATGATGGGGCATGATTTTAAAGACTATGTTGTGGTGTAGTTTGCTTCGGCGTGATATTTGTTGTCATGTCTTTTTTTTCTTCTTTATTAATTTTAGGCTGTGTGCATCCTAGCTATGCAGAGACCGGAAGTGGTCTTAGTGTGATTGTATCTTCTCGATGTAATTGTCTAAGATCAATAAAGCTTTCATTGTCAAAAAAAAATTCACGTATAATGCGTTGGCGGGGGAAGGTGCTTCGATGAAAGCTTGCCCGCTCCTGGGCCGGTGGTGGCGTCACCTTGGTGTCGTTCTCTCGTTGGAGGCATCACCGCGCCCTTCCCACCTTTTGGGTGAAAGCCCCGGCGTTCGCGTGACGACGGTAGGTCCTTTCCGTCGCAACCTTGTTGGAGGCGTCGTGTATGTTGCTCTGTACTATTTCGGTTCTCCACTGAGTCTGCTGCTTTGGAAGTCGTCCGTTGGTGTGTGAGTGTTGGTAGTGTGACCGGCGGTGGCTGGTGTTGTATCTCTCCCTTCTTCTATCCCTTCCAAGTGTGTGTCGCTGCAAGCTTCTTTGCCTTGTGGGTAGGCCTGGCAATGGGGTGAAACCCACCCCAAATGCCAACCCAACCCATACGTGTCTTCTGAAATTCCCACCCCACCCCAACCCGAGCTGAACTTCCCTTGACCCGTTCCAACCCAAACCATTTGATATTTTCACCCAACCCAATCCGTTCTCAGTCTTCCCCCATGGATCTCAACCCGTTCTCAACCCGTGCGTTTCCACAGGCTGTGACTAGCTCAACCCAGAAACGCACAGGCTGTGCTCAACCCAGGAACGCACATGCTTACTAGTTACCATGAAAACAAAATACTAACAAAAAAATTTAAAAGGCGTGGATTACAGTTTGTCATTGCTCCAGTTCCTCTTCACTGTCATCTGAATCGAAACAAACCAAGATACAAACCAAGCAAATCTTCTAGTGTATCCAAATACTCGTTCACTGTCGTATAGTTTAAAATGCGTGGATTACAGTTTGTCATTGCTCCAGTTTCGAAGTATGTGTGGTCACCCTTGACAAATGCTGAATATATAAATGTCAAATCCATCTTCAGGGGAAACGGTGCATCCGCAAATAAAAAAAAAATAGAATTGAGGTAATTAAGAACTAAAGAATAGCAGCAGATTACTGAGCAGCTCAGCTGTAGCGTCTCAGTTGTGGTAGTTACAAGTCAGGGGTTCAGGTACAGAAAAATAAAATGCCAGGGCTTGGAACTTGTAGAATTAAATTATAAAGCATCCCAGATCAGGAAACTGAATCAGAAACTTTTATCAAACTTGGTTTAAATTAAACCTAACATCGGTAGTCAAAACACAAAATGGTTACTAACTTTGGAAGGAATGATTCTGATAAAAGGGATCTTACAACATCACAAAATGGTTACCAATTAACAGAGCCACTTGTCCAAAATAACAGAGCTAAGTGACTTAACAAGCACCACAACGAAAAACGAGGCTACAAGCACGGAGCAACAGAAGTTCAAAACAAGAACGGAGCAACAGAAGTTCAAAACAAGAACGGAGCAACCGAGGAGGAGGGGTGGTAGAGGCTAGAGCCTGGAGGAGGAGAAGGCGGCAGCTCCTTGGCCGCAGACGGCAGATCTGGAGTAGCCAACACAGCAGCTCCTCCGGTGGCAGCTCCTAATCCACGGTGGCTTCTTCTCCGGCGGAACTCCTCCTCCACGGCTTCTTCTCTGTCGGTGGCTCCTCCGCGGCCAGCCGACGAGACCTCCGCCGGCGGCCGCCGGCGGGTGAGGAACCCTAGCTCGTCGCTGCTGCCTCGAGAAGTCGAGACTCGAGAGGCGAGAGGGGATGCTGGCCTGCTGGGTTTCTAGCCCACTTCTGCCATACGGGTTGAACCAGACCTGATCATGGGCGGCCCGGCCCGGCGAGCCCGGCCCGAAAAAGCCCGGCCTGGCCCGACCCGACCGGTGCATCGGGCCGGGCTCGGGCCTCGGTCTGAAGCCCGGTCGCCGGGCCGGGCCGGGCTCGGGCCCGAAAAAACAGCGACGTAAGACGTGGCCGGGCCGGGCTCCCGGGCTTCGGGCCGGGCTTTCGGGCTTCGGGCCGGGTTCGGGCCTGAAACCGAAGCCCGGAGCGTCGGGCCGGGCCGGGCTCGGGCTTGGTCCCGCGGGACCGGGCTTTGCCAAGCCCGGCCCGAAACCCGGCCCGGCCCGATGGATGATCAGGTCTAGGTTGAACCCATTTCTAACCCGAAAAATCAATACCCTTTCCAACCCATTCCAACCCGAAATTTACGAGAACCCTTTCCATTCCAACCCGTAAAGCATGTAAACCCGTTTTAACCCATCCAAATATATTCCATCTGAAAACCCACCCCGTTTACCCCATCTTAACCCAGCCCATTACCAGGCCTACTTGTGGGTGAGTGTGGGGCCTTCGGGCCAGGGTGTGCAGCAGCCTTGCTGCGTTGTAACTTGGTGCGTCGCACCGTTCTTCTTCTTTCATTTGAATGGACGGCAACTCTCCTGCCCTTCCCTTAAAAAAAAATGAGATGTCAAAGGCGCATGCGTGCGAGCTGGTTAATTGCCATATTAATGAAACCGAAAGAGTGCATGCGACGGCCAACCTCTATCATGACGTGTTGACAGCTCAAATTCCAGTTTGTTGGTTAACATGCCCTAGTTAGCAGGGGCAAGTTGTTAATTGCTGGTTGGATATATTGTTTAGTAGTAATCATGCATTCATGCATGCACAGTGTCAACCTTCATGCGTAGTGTACTGGCGAACAGAATAGCTACATGAAAACCGTTTTAATATATGTGGCCTAAGTTGAATCTGAAGGCATCTAACAGTTGCTGTTGCAAACTTGCAAGCCTCCCAGCAGATTATCTAAAAATCGGATACTCTAGACAACTATTCAGTCTCCAATATCTCTTGTACAAAACCTTTTTTTTTAAGAAAAGAGACTTATCATTAAAATATTAGTGTCCCTCTTACATAGAAGCCCTCATACAAAAAAAATTACAATATGATCATGAGAAGGATCTATTGCTAACAATCCATCATATACAAATCTCTCTACTTAAAATAGAGAAACAAGGGGCTAGGAATCCTGCTACAGTGATATAAGGAGCGGGTATCACCAAATCTTAGCAATCTCAAAATTCGGAAATCTATATCCTTTTCTCTGAACAACTATTTCATACTCTCTAGCAGAGTCTATCGTCAAAAAGAGTCAAAAGAGATAATATCTAAATATACATACTCAGAAAGAAAATCTTTAAATTAGGGATCGACATATATCCTATTAGTGATTAGTAGTAATACACGGTCAGCTGGTTTTCATTGACATGCTAGTAGTTTAGCATTCTTGTCATTCTATATAGAGAAGACGAGCACAAATAAGTTCAGTTTATCTAACCTATCTTTTACTTTATAGATATAAAGTCAAAGATAAATTAAATAAGTTAAGTTAGATAAAACGAAGGGAACGAGACCTAAACAAAATCAAATTGTTGGTCAACTTTAAGCATCCTTCCATCTCTGGGGGTGTTCAGTAACTTGAACATCAACCGCTCAATCAAACAAGAACAAGGGAAGGGTTATTACATTTTAGTGTGGTAATCGGGGCTCAAGGAAATGCGTAAGAATTGAAACATCTTATACCTCTATCACGAATCTGTCAAACTCAGGCGAAGACTTGAGCTCAGCTAACAGGAACAATAACATTTAAACGATGATTTCTTTGAATGTTCAAGAAATGAATTTTCCAAACAATGTAGAACAAAAACGGATAATTTCACCTCTACCAGTTCTTGCTCAGCATGGCAGTAACACAACCTTTCATAAGATAACAATGTTACACATTTGCATTTGCTAAAAAGGACTTGACACATTTGCAATGCATTTGCTCAATAGGGCGCTTCATGAGAGAGGAAAACGGAGCAAAGGTGGCATGACACGCAACCAGTTCTTCATGGTGGCATTCATCAGCAGCTTCGCATACTACATCTTCCCAGGCTACCTATTCCAGATGCTCACCTCCCTCTCCTGGATATGTTGGGTCTTCCCCCACTCAGTGCTTGCCCAACAGCTCGGCTCAGGTCTCAATGGCCTCGGCATCGGCGCAATTGGCCTTGACTGGTCAACTATTTCTTCTTACCTCGGGAGCCCTCTAGCTAGCCCCTGGTTTGCCACTGCAAATGTTGCTGCCGGCTTCTTCCTCATCATGTACATAATCACACCAATAGCATACTGGTTTAATTTCTACATGGCACAGAACTTCCCCATCTTCTCAGACGGCCTCTTCAACGTGACTGGTCAGAAGTACAACATCTCAAGCATCGTAGACTCCCATTTCCATTTCGATGCAAAGGCCTATGAGAAGAATGGTCCACTATACCTCAGCACTTTCTTTGCTGTCACATATGGTGTTGGTTTTGCATCGCTCACCGCAACAATAGTTCATGTTCTCCTCTTCCACGGGAGGTAATTGCTTTTGGATATTTGCAAGTCCGTTGTGCAAAATTAAATAATGTGGCTAAGAACTAAGATGCTTGTGTCCAGTGAAATTTGGCAGTTAAGTAAATCAGCTTTTCAAGAGAAAAGGATGGACATACATACAAAACTTATGCGGAGATATAAGCAAGTCCCAGAGTGGTGGTTTGTCTGCATCCTTATTGCTAACATTGCCATCACCATATTTGCTTGTGAATACTACATAGAACAACTCCAATTACCCTGGTGGGGTGTCTTGCTTGCATGTGCTCTTGCCTTTTTCTTCACCCTCCCAATAGGGATAATCACAGCAACAACAAACCAGGTATGGATTTGAACACTTCATGCATGATATGCTGTACAACTCTAGAGCGCCAGTTCTGCACTTCATCTTTTTCCCTTTTATACAGACTCCAGGTTTAAACATCATCACAGAGTATATCATGGGGTACTTGTACCCTGGACGACCAGTTGCAAATATGTGTTTCAAGGTATATGGCTACATTAGCATGAGCCAAGCTCTAACGTTTCTGCAAGATTTCAAGCTGGGTCACTACATGAAGATTCCCCCAAGGACCATGTTTATGGCTCAAGTAAGCTCTACTAGCTACATGATATATTTGCCATTTCTCCTACAAAAGTAGACACATGGTCGTGCTGTATTGTAACTAGGAAACTTCTTGAAACATGGCAGGTTGTAGGAACTTTGATTGCAGCATTTGTATACATTGGAACAGCATGGTGGCTAATGGACACAATCCCCAACATCTGCAACACTGATCTCCTCCCAGCAGACAGCCCTTGGACCTGCCCAAGTGATCATGTGTTCTATGATGCATCAGTCATATGGGGTCTTATTAGCCCACGCAGAATATTTGGAGACTTAGGCACTTACTCGGCGGTGAACTGGTTTTTCTTGGGGGGAGCTGTTGCCCCCCTCCTTGTCTGGTTTGCACACAAGGCATTCCCAAGCCAGGACTGGATCTTACTCATCAACGTGCCCGTGATGATTGGTGCCACTGGCATGATGCCACCTGCTACTGCAGTCAACTATACCACATGGGTACTTGTTGGGTTTTTGTCAGGCTATGTGGTCTACAAATATCGACGTGACTGGTGGGAGCGACACAATTATCTTCTTTCAGGTGCACTGGATGCTGGATTGGCATTTATGGCAGTCTTGATTTACTTATGCCTGGGCTTGGAAAACATCAGTTTGAACTGGTGGGGCAATGACTTAGATGGATGTCCTCTAGCTTCTTGCCCCACTGCTAAAGGTATACTTGTAGAGGGGTGCCCAGTGTATACTTGAGGATCTCCTCATGCATGGAGCAGTAGCCCTGAAGAGAAATTGAGCAGTCTTAAAAACCATGCAGGGTTCAATGTAAATAATGAGATTGGGATGGGAGTTATCATATTGTATTCTCCAAATTTTCAGAAAGATTCATAATAACAGTTTTATGTTTTTTCTTACCAAAATAACTGCTCTTCCAGTGTGCGAAGCAGCCGTTGCATGGTGCTTCTTAATATAGTAAACACAAGTATTGCATGATGTGCAACTTTATTCTGCAACTTTATTCTTAGGACACAGCCATTGGACCTCCCTTGGTGATATATTTTCCCTCAATGACCATGTAACCTTGCTTTGTTACACTAATCATGATTAATTGTCAAAAGAACATATATAATCACTAGTGTACCGACACAATAGATATATGAATAAGGATGATTTGAAAATACAGCATAAACTTTCTGATGAAAAGGCATGTTCTAAGCTGCTCACCACTGTTAATATCGAGATAAGGGAAGCACAGCAACATGGCTACTTCTTTGTAGAACCCCAGCAACATCAAATCCTTAACATAAGAGACAAGTGGTTCATCCATAATTGCTGCTCCTCATGATTATAAATATTTGCTCCTCATGGTTATAAATCTAATACTAAATTAAGATGCTTGTCCCAAGCATCACTTGAATCTAGCACTTTCCTGATAAAGATTTCCCAAGAATCACCATTCAAGAAGCCTGGACCACTTAAGGCTGCAGTTTCAAGGATTTTGCCAACAGTATCCTCATGTCTTGGCTCAGAAAGGCTATCAACCAGAACCTGGTAAAGAAGTTTGCTTGGGGTGCAACCTTTGGTCAACATCTCCTTAAAGATTGCAGCTACTTCGTTTGACTTGCCCATTTTGCAGAATCCCTTGATCAAGGACTCATAAGTCATGGCATTTGGTTCATATCCCCGCTCAACCATGTCATCCCACACCCGTCCGGCCTCCTGTAAATCTCCATTAGCACATAGTCCAGAAATAAGTGAGTTGTATGCCAGCAGGTTTGGCCTGAGTCCCCTCTCGAGCTCCTTAAGCAAGTTCTTCGCCTCTCGAACCATTCCATTCTTGCACAACCAATAGATCAGTGTACTGGTGACTGTGTTATCTGGTGCGACATTCTTCTTCAGCATCCATCTCCACATTTGGAGTGCCTGCTCGGCCTTTCCGTCCTGGCATAGCACATCAACCACCTTAGCACCCAGAGTCGTATCAGGCACGTATCCCGCCGCCAGCATTTCCTGCATCAAGTCATGCGCTTCAACAGATTTCCCCTCCCTGCAGCACGCCTCGATCACCACTGAATATGTAACCTCATTTGGCTGCACCCCAGCTTCCTCCATCTCATCCATAACCCTGGTGGCATCCTGTAGCTTCCCACAGTGGCAATACCCATCGATGAGCACCGTGTACATTGTAACATCTGGCCTATGCCCACTGGAAATTACATCATCAATAAGACCCTTTGCACCCTTGAGATCCCCCTTCCCGCAGTAGGCAGCGAGAACCGTGGTGTATGTAACGACATCCGGGACTATCCCCCAGCCAGGCATTTCATCGAGAACCTTGAGCGCAGCATCGATGTCGCCGATGCCAACAAGACCCTTGAGCAGGATGTTGCAGGAGACGACGTTTGGGGTGATGTAGAGCTTGGTGGGCGCAGCAAGGAAGAGCGCGGCGGCGAGGCGGTGGCGGCGGGCGGAGACGAGGGAATGGAGGAGGGCGTTGAAGGAGCGGACGGAGGGGCGGGAGTTGAAGGAGGGGAGGGAAAGGAAGAGGCGAAGGGAGCGGAGGGGCGGGAGCGAGCGGAGGAGGGGCAGGAAGGGGCGGTCGGAGAAGGCGGGGAGGTTGGCGGCGCGGAGGGCGGAGAGAAGACGGGGAGAGAGGGGCTTAGCGGCGGGGCGGCGTGGAAGAGCGCGTGGCGGAAGGCGAGGGCGGCGAGGTGCGCGGTCGGGAGGCGGAGGAGGAGGCGCGCGAGGCTGCGCGCGGTGAGGCGGCGCGGCCAGGGCTGGACGGGCGGGGTGACGACGAAGCCGGAGGAGGGGAGGGAGGCGGGGAGGTCGGCGAGGTGCGCCAGCGGCACGGTGGTTCTGGTGGAGAAGGCGGCCGCCGGAGAGGCCATCCAGCGGCGCGCGGCCATGGCTCGACTTGATCGTTGGGAGGTCGAAGTCGGGGCTTAGCGGTGGCCAACGAACGAACCGGGCCGGGCCAGTTCGGCCTGTTTAACCCGGTTTACTATAGGAGGCGGGCCTGGGAGGCCTATGAGCCCGGGTCTCGGTGCAAGCACTGTCGGTACATTGAACTGAACTGGGCTGACGGGGTTATGGGTGAGTTGGCCATTTTGACCCGAAAATTTATAAGAAAAAATGAGAAAATGATTATATTTAATAATAAATGTGAGTTATAAAATGAAGAAATAAACTATAGGTCATAAATAAATTAACGTATAAACATATGTTTTTAGTTAAATATGCATGCTATAATAGCGAACCGAATAAGGGGCCTAAACAAATTGGACTGATCCGTTGCTATGCAAACCGAATCAGGCCAATTCAGCAGACCGTCTTGGCGTAAGTTTGGTTCGGTGGAGAGAATCGAGTCGACATGTTCATTGAAGCAGGCCAGCCCAATTGTGCAACTTGGTTCGATTCATTTGACCACCGTTAGTCGAGCCTAGTGGCATCATTTTTACCTCCATTCTTGGGAAGAGACCACCGAAAAAATTGAATTTTTACGATTTTCCACATTTTGTAACTCAAATCTAATACCACTCTTGGATTTGCCGCTTTGGCCATTCCGCTCACATAAGTGACCAAAGCGCCCTTGGTCGGCCAGAGCCGGAGTAGAAGAGCATGTGTCAATTGGCCAGAGCTACAGGAGATCGATGAGCTATACCCCTAAGAGAAGAGCAAGAGGCATCATGTTGTCATTGTATGAGTCCCAACCATGACTTCCTCATAGCACTTCTTAAGCGATAGTAATGATCTCCTAGGACAACGACAACAATCTAAAACTCTCGTGACAATGGCTCAACAAACAAACCTCCAAATACAATGGCGATACTCTCTTACGGTGGGTCACCACGAATGATAGCAGGATGCCGTGATATTGTCGAGGCATGCTGGGATCCAATTATGACTTATGCAATTAAACACACGATGTTGTGGGTTTGACTTATGCGATAAAAACAATCAAACATAGACCCATTGTATGAGCTCTTTTTTTATAAGGGAAAATATGAGTTCTTATTTTCACTAGCCTAGATAACTCAACTCATATTGATCACACCCGACATAGGTAGGCGACAAGGAAGCCAAAAAGCTTTTTTTTTTTTTAAAAAAAAGTTCCACGCTACGTACGGACATCATACGCCTCTGCTGAAAGGAGCCCTCACTTTCCATGCACCGCTCTTGCTGGAACAATCGCGCCCTTGCTGTCACCTCCATAGGACAGGTCATGCGAACTATAGATGGTCAAATGGGCCGGCACGAGGCACGACATTATGACTCGGCCCAAAGCATGGCACGGGACGACATCACGCGACAACTTGCTAAATTGAAACAGTTGTGATAATATATGATTAATGACGTTTGATCGATCGTTTAATTCTTGATGTGAGCGGATGTGTATGCAAACTTTTGTTCTTTTGAATCAATATGGTCATATATATGTGGTGAAATGTAATTGTGTGGCCAATGAGCCATTTGGACGCAATATATATTTTGTGAATTATTTTGCATATTTTAGGGTACAGCATCAGTTGCAGAAAATTTTATTTTTTTTCTTCTGTAAATAAGTTTTTCTTGAGGGCCCTTCTATGGCCGTCGAGAATAAGGATGGCCGTCGAGAATAAGGCTTGCTGGGCTGGGCCATGAGGGTGCACAGCCTACCTCTCATCTATCTCGACGGCCAAAGACAGCCTGTCGGCCTCGCGTTGCGTCGATCGGGCTCCTTCTATCGACCGCTGGCCAGAAGCCGTCGAGATAGGAAATCTCGACGGCCAAGCCGTCGAGACAGGTCACCTTTCTCGACCACACTGTTTCGAGGGCCAAATCTCGACGGCTGGCCGTCGAGATTGACCTTTCTCGACGGTTTCTGGGGCTTTCTTGACGGCTTTGGCCGTCGAGATTTTCTGCGATCCGTGTGGTATCTCATGACAATGGCTCAACAAACAAACCTCCACATGCAATGGCGATAGTCTCTTGCGGTGGGTCACCATGAATGATAGCGAGATGTCGTGATATTGTCAAGGACTAGTCCTTCACGAGGACCATGAACCCTTCTCATCTTCGGTCAACCACCAATTCGTCCCCTAGTTTTGATCAACCGTCCCTTGCTTTCCTCCCTAGCTTTAGTTGGCCTTCACTTTTAGAATAGAAAAATACATTAAAACTTACATATGATACAAGCATGCATACAACCCAAAGGTCTTAAGATAACAAAAAGAATAAAAGCATGAGACATCTAGGATCTAACCACACATAGGATTCATCTTCTTGCTACCTCGCCAAGCTAAACACCAATGAGAAAAGTGAAAAGCTTGACGTTCCTTATGGACCAGGCTCGCGCGATGCAATCTGTGCATGGGACCAGGGCATAAGTAGACACGAGAGCATGCTGGGATTCAATTATGACTCATGCAACTAAACACACAATGTTGTGGGTTTGACTATCATACGATAAAAACAATCAAACATAGATCCATTGTAAGAGCTCTTTTTTTTTTTAGGAAAAATATGAGCTCTTATTTTCACTAGCCTAGATAACTCACTCATATTGATCACACCCGACATAGGCAGGCGACAAGGTAGCCAAACATTTTTTTTTTAAAAAAAGTTCCACGCTACGTACGGACATCATGCTGCCTCTGCTGAAAGGAGCCCTCACTTTCCATGCACCGCTCTAGCTGGAACAATTGCACCCTTGCTGTCACCCTCCACAGGAGAGGTCTTGCGAACATAAGGTTTGTCCGCGCGTCGTGTAGATGCCACCGCGACCTAAACCTAGTTCAACGCTACTACAAACCGCAAGATTTTCTTTTTAATTTCTTAATACGGAGTAGCTGAGAAGCTAGTTTCAGTACGAAATATTTAAATATACATATATCTGAACCCTGCCTGAACGATGAACCAAGAGTATGTAGCACCGTCTAGAAATAATGAGTACGTGTCCATCAAAGAATGTAACGCCAACAATGATAAGGTTTAATTTGTAAAATAAATAAAGGAGGCGTTATTATTAGGAAGGAAACGAGATACACATGACGTTGATGCCGTGCCGTACAAGCACACTATTGAGATCAGGGATACAAAAGCTGCATGCAGTAAGCAGAAACAGATCAAAGAAATGAAATAGCATCTTTGCTCTCGCAAAGTACTTGCTAATCAGGCAGAACTCGATTTGTTAACAAATTAAAGGCAGCTCTACAATCAACGCCAAGTTATCGAAGCTGCGGCCGCACTAGTCGAATAGCTGGGACTAGCAAGCAGTCGATCCTCCACATCTTGATCTTGATTCTTGATGGCAATTGGAGTAGCTTCATCGAGAGCTTGCCATACATGTAATCGATCGATCCATCATTCTCTCATAGAGGTTTGAGCTCCGAATTCACCTTTCAGCATTATTAATTCAGATCTGGAACACACGTATGACGGTACGAGCATCTATATGATCGTCTTCTTTCTTCAGGCGCGCGTACAGCCCATGGATAGGGGTGCATGTGCATGGCGTCATGGCGAGCTCGGTACGTAGCTCGGTAGCTAGCTAGCCGGACACGGCGGGAGCGCGGGCGGTGAGGTCCGCGACGGTCGTTTGCCGGCCAACCGCCGGCGAGGCCCGGCGCGGCGGCGGCGGCGAGGGCGGGCGCATCATGATGCGGTGGCGGCGCGCCACGGCGCCCAGCGCGGCGTCCATGTCCATCTGGTCCTGCCTGCAGTCGTCGCTGCAGAACGCGGCGTCCCCCCTGCATCAGCACGCCCAGAAGCTGCTTGATCAGATCGGTTTGGCAGAGCATATATAGCAGGAGCAGCTAGGCATGAATATATGGCTCGCAAAGCAAGTCGTCGTACTTGTACATGAAGATTTGGCGGTTGAAAGTGATGTCCCGCTTGCACAGGAAGCAGGCGTCGAGGAAGTGGTGGCCGTCGTCGCCGGCGCCGGCGCCGGCGCTGGCGAGGAAGAACCGAGAGGCCACCTTCACGTACGTCGACTCCATGTACGTGGCACCGCCTACTTAATTACTTTGATATATTCCCCTCTGCAGATGTAGATAGATGGTTGAGTACGTAGTACCGGAGTCTGGGGCATGCAGCTAGCCAGTGGCTCCTACAGCTAATTACTCCAAGCTAGACCATGCATGCTCGTTCACTCCATGATCGATCCCCCTGACTTATATATAAGCTGGATACTGGGTTGGATATGGAGAGTGTGCTGTGTGCTGTGGTGTCGTGTGCGTGACAGCGTGAGAGCATGCTGATGATGCTGGTGTCAGGTGTGTGCGCGTGTGTGCTGAAACCGCGGCTGGCGTGCGGTGGTTGCGTGGAGTGGAGCGTAAAACTTGCGGCTTTGCGGCGGGCATGCCTTGGCCGGGCACGTCTCCTCCGGTTTGTTTCGCCGAATGGGGATAGGACAGGGCGCTACGCTAGCTCAAGCTGATCAACCTCATGCTGTGACATACAAACAGTTCCCTGGTACAAATAATCATTTCATTTGGGTGCTATTTTCCCCCGAACATAGCACGAGGCACGATGTGGTTAATTACTTGAAAGGTGGTTATAACTGCAGACCAGTAGCAGCAAAACTGCACCAGCAAATCGGAATGTATTAGAACAACTGACCATTTTCCATTCCATTCCCTTCTCTATTATCTTTCCTATATTCCACTCAAAAATAAAGCACTCAGCTCGTAGTGATGAGCATGCCTTCGTATCAGCATGACCAGTTAAACTGACACAGCGAAGATATTTACGATATCCCGTCAAATGAATCAACCTTTATTCAGAGCATCAAAGCAAGTTATCCACTCGCACAAGTTGACGGAAAACAACAGGAGGCTTTTGGCAAACCACGGCCAGGAAAAGGCAGTGTCAATCATTTATACATGACTTCAGAACAAATAGAAACAGAATTCAAGTTCTCTTTTCATGTTCTAGATACTTCACTTCTCGCTGCCTAAGGCGGCCCTGTCCTCCTGCCTCAGCCTCTCTCCCTCACGGCAAAGATAGTTCTGGAATTTCTCCTGTCACCATGTCAAAAGGAGATTTGTTACAGCGCCGACCAAGGGCAACAGCTCAGAAGTTTGACAGAAATTATCATACAAACAAAACAAAGATAGTCTGGGAAATACATGAATCGTGTGGTCATCGGTAATATGCATTTGATAGAGTAATCATAAAAATGGGAGAAATTGTAACGGTACACCAACCCAGGGTATAAAAAGGAATTTTAGTTTCAAGTCTACACCGAGCTGAGTTCTACTCCCTCTGTATCAAAATATTTGTCACTTTTGACTTTTAAATAAACGTTTGACCATTCGTCTTATTCAAAAAATTTTGTTTTATCACTAAATATATTTTAAGTATGACTTATTTTTTTACATATTTGTGCTAATTTTTTGAACAAGACGAATGGTCAAACATTTGTTCAAAAGTTAAAAGTGACAAACATTTTGATACGGAGGGAGTACAATGTACTCCAGGAAAAGGTGACTAAATTAGTAGGTAGTTGGTTGCTAAGGTAAATAAGGCTCAGGATATAAAAAAGAAGAATAAGGATGCAATATAAAACTCCAAAGTTCAAACAAAGGAACAGATGGAGGGATTAGCATCGACCAGCTTTTATATCGGTTAACAGTCGTACCAAGTGATAAAACCATATTAAAATCGACATAACCAAGATACATGTGCCATCCTACCTGACAATCCCTACAATGTAGTGTTAACTTATTCTAAGATGTAAGGAATAAAAATAGGCACGAATCACGTCCCAAACAAATTTGTCGACAATCTCAATCATTTATACATGACTTCAGAACAAAAAGAAACAGAATTCAAGTTTTCTTTTCATGTTCTAGATACTTCACTTCTCGCTGCCTAAGGCGGCTCTGTCCTGCTGCCTCAGCCTCTCTCCCTCACGGCAAAGATAGTTCTGGAATTTCTCCTGCCACCATGTGAAAGGAGATTTGTTACAGCGCCGACCAAGGGCAACAGTTCAGAAGTTTGACAGAAATTATCATGCAAACATGTGGTCATCGGTAATATGCATTTGATTGAGTAATCATAAAATCAGAGAAATTGCAACGGTACACCAACCCAGAGTATAAAAAGGAATGTTAGTTTCAAGTCTACACCAAGCTGAGTTCCAAGAAAAGGTAATTAGTAGGTAGTTGGTTGCAAAGGTAAATCGACTAAGATACATGGAAGGCTCAGGATATAAAAAAGAAGATTAAGGATGCAATATAAAACTTCAAAGTTCAAACATAGGGACAGATGGAGGGATTAGCATCCACCAGCTTTTATATAGGTTAACAGTCGTACCAAGTGATAAAACCATATTAAAATCGACATAACCAAGATACATGTGCCATCCTACCTGACAATCCCTACAATGTAGTGTTAACATGGTTATTCTAAGATGTAAGGAATAAATCGACAATCACCAATTGGACTTTTACAAATAAGGAAATCAATCCGTTCTGCCAGAAAAGGAAATAACAACAAAAATTCTACAAATCTGAACGGCTAAAATATTAGGGGATTTCAATCCGCCAAAGTAACAATACCAATACACACTTTTTCATGATAAAGAATGTCTAAGCCAATCGCCTATGGGCAATCTTCCATTCCTTACACAAGATCAGTATTTAAATCTATATGTATCCTGTTAATACTAAGCTCAGTGCCTATCTAACTAATCTGCTGGAGACCAAAATGAGCCATAGTCAGCACATTTCATGGTCAGAACTAGAACAATATATAAAGCCTAGACGCTTATTACATCCTACAAACATCACTTAATTGACCAGTTCGCTAACAAAAAATGCTAGTAATTCCTATCTATGAAACACGACCACCTCTGTTACATTCTACAAGCATCACATCTATTCACCAGTTCACTAACAAAAAATCTATCTATCAATTTATGTTAATCCTAAAAATAATAGAAATTTCCACATTAATCAGAAAGAAAGAAAAAGATCTATACCACCGATTATAGTGGATCCGAATTATAATGGCTTAGATTAAAAAGAAAATTTCATAACAAATAGAATAAAAATAAAAATAAAATTAAAGAACAGAAATAAGAGTCCATGTCAGCTACATAACTAGGAAAGGAGTCCATGCCAACTTAATAAAGGAATACAAATTTGGAATAAAAAAACCATATTAATCACGCAAATTCCCGAGACACCTTGTTGGTTCCTAGCAACTCCTACCTATGAAATCTTGATCTCTTCTTTTTTGTATGAAGGTAACTTTTTTTCAAGAATCTATATCAAAGAGATTAACAGCCAAATCTTGCTTATTTTTTTCAAATATAGCGACACTGGCCAGTGGCCACTTGATTAAAGTTCACCACTTTGTAGAATCCCTTAAACAATGCCTAATAATCTCATGGCATTTGTCAACCATGTCATTCCACAGGATTGGCCAGCCCATTCCTATCCCTTCCCCTTCTACCTATCTCAGCAGCCGCTGGTGAGGAGTACTTCACATCCGGTGCTGCTGCAGTGTACCGATCTCCCTATCGCAGTCAGACAAATTACCCACACGAAAATTCCAACATGGCAACACCATGTTATTCCCAATTTCTTGTTTGTTAAAACACTAGCCCACGTGAATGTAACTTGTGTCCTAACTTTTAGAATGAACACTAAAAGGAGTAAAAAATACTATTTTGGAACCACCAGCGCATAGATTGATACCAAATAATCTCAGTAACCTGCTTGTTCCATTCCCCAAATGTTGCAACAAAATTCTCAAATGGCGCACACTAAAAAAAAGAATCCCCTCCTCCACCATACAACCTCATTGGAAATCCAATCCAATCCCATCCAACACATCCAGACCTTAGAAATTCGAAGCAATAACCAAATTGACAAAAGAGGGAAAATTTCCCTTCTAAGTTCTACCCTACCCATCCCAGAACCTCATCCTACCACATATTTCACCCGCCCAAAGCATAATCGCTCATAGCAACGGATAAAATCAACGAAAACCCAGGTAATCAGAGATTCATTTAACCGATCGTGCAAAAGTGAACAGAGAATAAGTTAATGAGTAATCTGAGTCGGAGCCGCCGCGCACGGCCGCCCGCTGGCCTCAGCCCGCGCGGCCGCACCGAAGCCGTGTCCCGGCGCCTCCGTCATGCTTGGGACGGCCGGTCAACTCGATTACTCGGCAAGGGATCAGGAGATTAGTCTCCGACTCTTCGATATGGTGCTACATGGCAGTTTGGATCCGGGGCTAGATGCGCCCATGGCTACGGCAGCCGGCGATCCTGAGGCGGAAGCAGGGGGCAAGCAGCTGCAGCCTGCAGATCGTAGCTGTGGCGGCGAGGGCAGCACCGGCGCACCGGTGCGCCCGCCACTGGCCCAAGACGGCCAAGTTCCGATTCTGTGAAGCGTAAGATATGGAGGGGAGGAGAGAGTGTGGGCACCTTGCCGCCGAAGATGAAGATGCCGGCGAGGCCCGCGGTGGCGACGCTGCCCCAGATGACCACCGTCGACGAGAGCAGGGACCACTTGCGGTAGATCATGCCGGCCGCCGTCGGATCGAACGTACCGGCGTCGGAGAAGAGAGGGAGGGGACGGAGTGGCAGGGGAAAGAAACCTAAGCTATAGCGGATCTACTGTTGGGCTGGATGGCCCGTGCAATGGATGGATAGTAGGCCCATTAAGGCCTTATACGTTTCAGCTTAGCGTATCGTAACATTTCACTATAACAAAATTTATCTTTATTTATATAGACTATTTGGTATAATAATTTGTAATGAATCTTCTCAGGTTTTTAGTAGTCCTCATAAAGATCTTAAAACTATTTTTTAAAATTATTTTTACAATATTAAATCTCTTTTTAAAGACTCTTAAATTTGGTTACATTAAAACACTACACTACAGACTACACTACACTAAACTAAAATATACAAAACCTTAAAAAAGGTACGGACTTAGTGCCACATGATTGCTTTTAAGATGACAACCGTTTAACTTAATAATCATAGAGAAGAATGGTTCATATCTGTCCTATAACCAATATCTTTAAATCTGCATGCGAGATAAAATGTGTTAGGGTATAAGATGGACAAAATCTGACCGTATCCAACCAGTTTTTGCTCCGAAACTCTAAGGATAGTAGTTCATTGAATCAATCAAATATGTACGGTCCATATGTATTTATCCGCCTTATTAATATTATTGGGCGCATCTTAAGAAACTCCATAATCTCTTCTTTTTAATTTTATGTCATATACATAACAAAAAGTATTGTTTTGGTGAACTATCAACCTCAACCCATTTGCCCTCAAACTCTAAAACCGGGTTAACTCCCCCCCCTCCTCTCTCTCTCTCTCCAAAATATCAAAACCACGACACAAATAGCCTATTGACCAATTAAAAGATGATTTTGACCATCAAAAGTAGTTTGACCAAAGTGTTGCACAAATAGCCTATTGACCAGTCAAAAGTACTTTACCAAACTGTCACACTTTATTTTTCCATGATAAACTAACCTATGTATAATTTAATTGAGATTTTAAATATTTTGATGTAAATGCATATATATAACACTTTAATCGAAACATCTTTGACTTGTCAAAATCACCATTGACTTAATGAAGAAACCATTACGACCCTCTTTGATTTGTAGTTTAATTTTATTTTGCGGAGTTAAAATTTATCATTTTTTACAAAACATTCAGTATAACATGTTGTAAAAAAAATTGTTGCTTTATGAGGTTTCTCTGAAAGATTTTAAAAATTTTTATATTATTTTTAGTTTTTCTTCTCTTTTCAAAGGCCCTCGTCTTTAACTCAACCAAATGAAACTAATTTAAGACCCTGTTCTTTTGAGCTGATCTGAACGGATGAACGGCTCAACGGCTGAAATGACTGAACTTCGAGATCTTCTCGAGATAGTCTCGAGATTCGGATACATTTCGTTTGACTTGCTTTTTTAAATGTTAGAACCCACCTTCAAAACAGCGACAAAACGAACTAAAAAAACTCAAAACATATGTGTTTTCAAAACGTAGATAAGTCGTTATGCTGTTAAGATATTAAGCTATTGAGCTGAAAAGAACTGGGCCTAAATCGTGAATCAAAGGGAGGCCTATGCCCATTTTAGTATCCTGAAAACTGAGTTAAACAGGTTTACAATTCACACGGATCAAACTAGTTTTTCATAGATGTATGTATGTACGTTTTCATCTGTGCTCACGCGCGTGAACGAAAATGCAGTAAGGCGCAAAGTATTTTGTATAGAGATGTTCAATAAACCCATTGTCGTTGAATCAATTAATTAAGACCCCGTGGAGGAAAAAAACGGGAGAATACATCCAAGATTACAAGTTAGGTTCATCTTTCTCCCGCGGAAACCATATATGCCAAACTCTAGCCAAGTGCGTGCGTGCATCCATCACACACACGCGAGTTAATCGAGTAGCCAATCCGCATCGGATGGATGCGTGATCAGCTCTGCGTTGGCTTCTCCTTCACCTCCTCCTCGGCGCTCTTGACCACCTCCGTCTCCGTCGTGCTGGCCTTGACGACGACCACCTCGTCGGCGGCGGCGGCCTTCTCCTCGGCGACGGCGGAAGGCTTCTCCTCCTCGACGACCTTCTCTTCGGCTTCGCCCTTCGCCTCGGGGGTGGCCACCTCAGCCTTCTGCTCGGCGACGTCGACGGCCGCGGTCAGCTCCACCGCTGCCGGCTCCTCCTTGGCCTCCTCCTCCACCTGGTCAGCCGCAACCTGCGTATATATGCGCGATGCGCCGCCAGCCCGCCACATTTAGTTCAGAGCAAGAACAAGATTCTGTATGCATGCATGGATTTCAATCTTAGTATCTAGACTTGAGCAATCAGGATATGCCATGATGACCTGATCAGTGGAGACGGTGGTCGTCTCAGGCGCAGGCGCAACCTTGGATGTCTCGACGGGGGCCTCCTCGGGGGCCTTCCCCTCGAGCGTCTTGGGCTTGGTTGCGCAGGCACCCATGGTTGCTCCGGCGAGCTGCTGTGGCGGCGGCGGCGGCCGGTTTATTGGTCGGCGGAGGAGGAGGAGAGGATCGAGGTCTTGAATGTGGGGGGTGGTTTGCAATGGAGGGAATGGCCAGTATTTATAGAGGTGTTTTACGGTTCGGCATACGTAGATTGGCTAAATTTAGAGAGGGATGTCCGTTCGATGGTTGCGAGGGGGTGTAGGAGCGTTGATCGATTGAGCACAGCTTCATTCCCCCCAAAATAGTACTCCCTCTGTTTAGAAATGATCTTCGTATTTGGCTAGACCAAGACGTCATAAATTTTGGCCGCGTGTGTGCATGGCAGTTAAGCCGTGGTTTTGGGTAAACACGATTAGGTAAATTTGCATGCAACAGAATTTGCACACGCTCAGATTCAACAGGATGGCAACTCTTCGTTTCCTTTCCGCGCCAAATGAGAGAGAGAGACGGAAGCTTCATGCATAGGCAGGAAACTGAACGGCTGGCTGCATGCTGATCGTTCCATCAATACGCACGCGTAGCGAAGCATCCGGCGCGAGAAACAAACGGCCGTTTTGAAATACGAAGATCAATTATGGACAAAACCAAAAACGTAATATGAAGATCATTTCTGGACGGAGGGAGTATGTTAATTGAGGACACATGAGGCTTAGAACTTTTTTATGACACCCAACTATTCTTTTAAGCTGTTTCATGAAACTTTGGGGGCCGCCACGTTAATCGGAGAAATTCTAACGTAAATCAAGCAAAATAAAAGATCTACGCGGTAGATTTTAGCGGCTAGATTATAGTAATAATTTAGATTAAAATAGAAAAAAAAATAGAAATAATATAAATAAGAGTCCATGCAAGATTCATATCAGCTCCAAAAAAATAAATAATATAAATTTGGAATATAAAATAATATAAATAAGAGTACATGTCGGATTAACAGAAAGAGATCATATCTGCTACAATTACAAATAAAAAATATGTAAGTTTGAAATAAAAAATATAAATAAGAGTACATCTTAAATTAATTAAAAGTGCCCATATCGGTTATAAATACAAACAAAAATTACATACATTTGAATTTAAAAGTGAAAAACAGAGTTCATGTCAGATTAATGTGAAGAGTCCATATCAACTACTCCCTCCGTTTTTTATAATGCATATTTTGTTTCGTTAGGACAAAACTTTAACCAACAATTACTTCATTAATAAATAATTTTTATGACACAATATTGATGTTGGTAGATTTGTATTCAAAAGTACTTAAATATGAGTATGATATTGTATCACATAAATGACATATATTCAAAGTCTTGTCCTAATGAAACAAAATACACCTTACAAAAAAAGTAGGGAGTATAATTGAAAATAAAAAATAGAAATAAGAGTCTATGTTCGATAAATAGAAGAGTCCATATCAACAACAATTACAAATAAAAATTATATTAATTTGAAAAAAAAATAGAAATAAGAAACCATGTCCATTTTATAGAAAGAGTCCAAATCAGCAACAATTACAAATAAAAGATCACATAAATTCAGAGTAAAAAACATAGAAATAAATGTCTATGCCAAAGTAAAAGAAAGGGTCCATATGACCTACAATTGTGAAATAAAAATAATGTTAATTTAAAATAAAAATATAAATCCATATCAGATTAAAAGAAAGAGCCAATGTCACCTACAATGTCAAATCAAAACTATATAAATTTGTTAAAAAAAATTTATTTTTTTAAAAAGAAAATCGGGTCCATATAAATGCACAAAAACATACAAATTTGACGCAAAACTTATAGAAAAGAGTCCCTATTAAATGAAAAGCTGCTAGAAATTCAGAATAAAAATTAATATAGGCGAGCGCTAGGCATCGGACGTCTATCCGTCTGGACGCGCACGCCGGACCAGCGCCGTCCGTTCGATCATCCATCCGCACGTGCCCGGCGTTGGCTAGATGTGCTAGACATGCAGTTGATCATTTTTCAATTAAAACTTCTGATTTTTGTATAAAATTCAAACAGCGTTCAAAATGCGTGGAATAAATTTCATAATTCTTCTAAAATCGAGAGCAACCCATTTTAAATACTTTTAATTTTTTTTGATTTTTTTAATTTTTTTATGTGAACCTAGGAGAAGGCACTTATAAAACTTACACGTATACTAGCGAAACTTGGTTGTGTGCTGATGAACCTTGGCCCACGTATTGATGAAGGCGAGCGCCAGATGAAATTTGATGAAACTTGGATGAAACTTCGATGTGACCTGATGAAACTTGAATGAAACATGTGGAAATTTCATGAAACTTGGATTAGCCTGATGAAACTTGAAGAAACTTGGATGAAACTTGAAAAAACTTAGATAAAACTTGATGAAATTTGCAGTTCGGCAAAGTTTAACGAGTATGAAACCCAAATTTCAGTAGGCGAAACCCAAAGTTTCATTAGGCAAGATTGAAGTTTGAGGAAACTCGGTCAAAATTTATATTGCAACATAGGTCTTGTTTTGTTTGTAAAAATACGAGGAACGCGTTGGTGCAAACGGTTGGTGGATTAGCGCACCCAGTCAAAATTTATGGACACAAAAAAATTGCCGTGGGACCCACCTTGCATGGCTGAACCCACACTACGCAGTGTCAGCGCGTGTCCGGACGCCCGCATAGTAGTGTTTTTCGGAAACGCTACTATGCGGGCATCCGGACGCGCGCGGGGATGCTGTGCAGTGTGGGCAGCTGCAGCCATGCAAGGTGGGTCCCACAAGCATTTTTTTTTTCTTTTGATGGCCATAATTTTGACTAGGTGCTCTAATCCACCAACCGTTTGCACCAACGCATTCCTCGTATTTTTACGAACAAAACAAGACGTATGTTGCCATATAAACTTCAATCTTACCTAGTGACTTGGGTTTCGCCTACTGAAACTTGGATTTCATACTTGTTAAACTTTGCCGAACTGCAAGTTTCATTAGGTTTCATTCAATTTTTTTCAAGTTTCATCAGGTTTCATCCAAGTTTTTCAAGTTTCATTAGGTTAATCCAAGTTTCATGAAGTTTCCACAAGTTTCATCCAAGTTTCATCAGGTTACATCCAAGTTTCATCAGGTTTCATCTGGCGCTCACCTTCATCAATACGTGGACCAAGGTTCATCAGCACATGGCCAAGTTTCACTAGTATACGTGTCAAGTTTCGTAAGTGGGTTCTTCTAGGTTCACATAAAAAATTGAAAAAGTGAAAAAAATCAAAAAAATTTAAAAAGTATTTAAAATGGGTTGCTCTCGATTTTAGAAGAATTATGAAATTTGTTCCATGCATTTTGAACACTGTTTGAATTTTATACAAATATCAGAAGTTTTAATTGAAAATGATCCACTGCACATCTAGCACATCTAGCCAACGTCCGGACGCGCGCGCATGGCTGATCGGACGGTCGCCGTTGGTCCGGCGCGCGCATCTGGACGGATGTCCGGATGCTGGCTTTTGCCTTAAAAGAAAGTGCTTATATTAATTACAATAAAATAAATATAAAAATTTAAAATAGAAAATAATAGAAATGTCAAATTAGAAGAAAGAGTTCATGCCTACAATAAAAAAAGATATAAACTTAAGACAAATAAAAATATTTCATGACAATTTCAAAAGTTGGAAAGGAGGCCATATAAACTACGTAAAAATAAAAGAAGAAGTTTAAAATTAAATAATAGAAAATTATGAGCTACAAAATCTAGAAAAGAGTCTGTATCAACAATGAAAAATAAGAATAAATATAAATTGACGATAAGAAACTAGACAATTCTGACGTTGAATGATTCTTCGTATGTTTGTAGAAGACCGTTGCCTCCATTGGACCCCTTGCCGGCCGAAGAAAGCACTGATTAGAGTAGACAGATGACGCATCTAAGGAAACATCACCTGCCAACCACACCAAGATCATGAATAGTGCAACGAGACATGCGTCAAAACGTCCTGTGGATTTTGTGTTTGTTGAGAAACGAGACATGTGATCTCCTTTCCCCTTCCCATTCTAGAGCATCAGCATAGCCAGGGAAGGGTTTTCCCTCGACCAATTGCACCAGTGGATCACCGGAGGAGTGTCGCCCCATGCACTTGTTCTTCCATGACATCGGTGCCTACGGTGCTGCCATTTCGGCCATGTTCTCTCCAAATCGGGGACGTCAGTGGGTAGCTTGTCTCTTAGCGAACCTGGAGAACTGCTTATCCCCACCAAACTTGCCGGCGTTTGCCGACCACCGCGCGCCGTGGCCGTGGCCACCGCCGTCGTTGTTGTCGCTATTCCGGGGCGTCGTTGTCATTTGAGAAAAGGGTAAAAATGCTAAAATGTCGTTTGGGAACAAAGTTTATTGTCTCGATGTCATTTTAAAAAACAAAGATGAATTGAGTGTCATTTTATTTTGTGCCAGTCAATTCAGTGTAATTGAGCAATTTTCCTAATGCAAATGGCACACACCTTTATCAGTCTAAAAAGGATGAAGATTAGTACAAATTCAAAGTTGATGAACTTGTCCCATCTAGTATGATCTATGGACACGCACCTTTGTTAAGATCTTTTTCGCTATGTTTATTCCAACATAAATAGTTCTTCTTAGATCCACGCATTATCAAGTGCGCGTGTACATTGTCTATTTTCGAAAACTTCTTACCATTCTTTCAATCACGGCATAACGCATTCCTCGTATTTTTACGAACAAAACAAGACGTATGTTGCCATATAAACTTCAATCTTACCTAGTGACTTGGGTTTCGCCTACTGAAACTTGGATTTCATACTTGTTAAACTTTGCCGAACTGCAAGTTTCATTAGGTTTCATTCAATTTTTTTCAAGTTTCATCAGGTTTCATCCAAGTTTTTCAAGTTTCATTAGGTTAATCCAAGTTTCATGAAGTTTCCACAAGTTTCATCCAAGTTTCATCAGGTTACATCCAAG
Organism: Raddia distichophylla; assembly: GCA_005191435.1. Classification (NCBI taxonomy): domain Eukaryota; kingdom Viridiplantae; phylum Streptophyta; class Magnoliopsida; order Poales; family Poaceae; genus Raddia; species Raddia distichophylla. Next base: position 452,461 of record SPJY01032150.1, on the reverse strand, counting down.
TTTCATCAGGTTTCATCTGGCGCTCACCTTCATCAATACGTGGACCAAGGTTCATCAGCACATGGCCAAGTTTCACTAGTATACGTGTCAAGTTTCGTAAGTGGGTTCTTCTAGGTTCACATAAAAAATTGAAAAAGTGAAAAAAATCAAAAAAATTTAAAAAGTATTTAAAATGGGTTGCTCTCGATTTTAGAAGAATTATGAAATTTGTTCCATGCATTTTGAACACTGTTTGAATTTTATACAAATATCAGAAGTTTTAATTGAAAATGATCCACTGCACATCTAGCACATCTAGCCAACGTCCGGACGCGCGCGCATGGCTGATCGGACGGTCGCCGTTGGTCCGGCGCGCGCATCTGGACGGATGTCCGGATGCTGGCTTTTGCCTTAAAAGAAAGTGCTTATATTAATTACAATAAAATAAATATAAAAATTTAAAATAGGAAATAATAGAAATGTCAAATTAGAAGAAAGAGTTCATGCTTACAATAAAAAAAGAATATAAACTTAAGACAAATAAAGAAAGATTTCATGACAATTTCAAAACTTGGAAAGGAAGCCATATAAACTACGTAAAAATAAAAAGAAGAAGTTTAAAATTAAATAATAGAAAATTATGAGCTACAAAATTTAGAAAAGAGTCTGTATCAACAATAAAAAATAAGGATAAATATAAATTGATGATAAGAAACTAGAGAATTCTGACGTTGAATGATTCTTAATTGGTATGTTTGTAGAAGACCGTTGCCTCCATTGGACCCCTTGCAGGGCGAAGAAAGCACTGATTAGAGTAGACAGATGAAACATCTAAGGAAACATCACCTGCCAACCACACCAAGAGATGAATACTGCAACGAGACATGTGTCAAAATGTCTTTGTGTTTGTTGAGAAACGAGACATGTGATCTCCTTTTCCCTGCCCATTCTAGAGTATCAGGATAGCCAGGGAAGGGTTTCCCTCGACCATTGCACCAGTGGATCACCGGAGGAGTGCCGCCCCATGCACTTGTTCTTACATGACATCGGTGCCTACGGTGCTGCCATTTCGGCCATGTTCTCTCCAAATCGGGGAAGTCGGTGGGTTCCTTGTCTCCTAGCGAACCTGGAGAACTGCTTGTCCCCACCTAATTTGCCGTCGTTCGCCGACCACCGCGCGCCATGGACGCCGCCGCCGCCGTTGTCGTCGCTATATTCCGGAGCGTGGTCAACATTGACAAGTTGTCATTTGAAAAAAAAAAAGAAAGAAAAAAGCTAAAATGTCATTTATGAACAAAGTTTGTTGTCTCGATGTCATTTTAGAAAACAGAGACGAATTGAGTGTCATTTTATTTTGTGCCAGTCAATTCAGTGTAATTGAGCAATTTTCCTAATGCAAATGGCACACACCTTTATCAGTCTAAAAAGGATGAAGATTAGTACAAATCCAAAGTTGATGAACTTGTCCCATCTAGTATGATCTATGACACGCACCTTTATTAAGACCTTTTTCGCCATGTTTATTCCAACATAAATAATTCTTCTTAAATCCATGCATTACCAAGTGCGTGTGGACATTGTCTATTTTCGAAAACTTCTTACCATTGTTTCAATCACAACATGGATAATACATTGTCGTTTTACCCTTCTCTTTCATATCAACTAAGGCAACACTAATGAACGACTTCACCCCGCTCAAGTACTCCGCACAAGTACGGGTATGTAGGTATATCCAACTTCTATTGGTCATCTGCAATGCATTCATAAAAAATTCCATTAACTAAAAGCACGATAATCTATCCAAAAGAAGGAATGCGTATGTAGTGCTTAACTAATCTATGGAAAAGGAACAAAGGAGATAAAAGGAGATCAACATGTTATATGGAGGGATCGAGTGGGGTGCAAACCTTCAAAGACTGCTTCAAATCCTCAACAAATGAGGGAAGAAGAGGAGGAAAGGATGGAACTCAATAAAATCGCATCGCCGCCGTCTCACAGTACAGGGAACCCTATAAGGAGATACTGTGTCGGGTTCACACTCACATGGGAACCCTATAAACAGATACTGTCGATGAACATCAAACGGAGCCGTCACCTATTCGAAAATTCTAGTGATAGGCCTTTTTCAGAACCGTCACTCTTAAATAGCCTAGGTAAACCCATCAACAAGGTGACAACAACAGGTGACTATCAATATTTTAAACCATCACTTTTGTAATACGTGGCAGGTTTAGTTAACGGCCGTCACTAGTAACTTATCATAGGTATGGCCAGCAGCCCAGCACTGCCCATAGCGTACATAAGTGATGGACGTTATAGGACCCATGGTTCTTTGAGTGACAGGTGCGGACTATCGTTCACCTATGTTGTGTTTTGTTTGTGTGGTTTTGATGTATTGCGCACAACTATGACAGCTTTCAAAAGAACAACATGCAATTATTAAAGATAAAAAAATCCTCCAAAGGCCAATGGAAACTATTGAAGGATCGTGGCGCAAAATAACGGTCTAAAAATACCTAAAAACCTTAAACGATCCTAAACCAAGGACGAAATAACTAAAACAACACTAAACCAATGCTAAACAGTACTTAAACATGAGAGAAAACAATGAAATCAATCATGAGATGGGAGAGATCGAATATCGGAACCATCAATCTTCATTGCATATTGAAACACATGGTTCCTTTACATAGAAGCACCAAAATCACATCTAATCTCCCTCTAATCTCCTCTAATTGTCTCTGGAAACTTGCTGACTTTCGTGGCCGTCACAAGCACTTGGGAAACCTTCTTCCTCTCTTCATCCCGAGCCTCCCATATCCTTTATATAGAAAAATACGTCGGTTCGTCTAACTGGGCCAAACACACGCCCTTTGGCCTGGTCTGGCAGCTGCGCCGTGCCCAGCTGGGCCGCATCCCGCTCCTCTCCGCCTGGGCCTCAGCGCCTGCAGCGCCCCGCTTGGGCCACCTCCTGGCTCCCGTACTCGCAGGCAGCTTGATCTCCTGGCCGACGTACGTACTGCCATGTAATGATGCAAACACGCCCATGCATATGCATGCACAGTGCACAGCTCCTTCTTCTTTTCTTTCTTTTCTTCCTTTTCTTCTTTCACGGTTGCTCTTCTTCTTTTCTTTTTCTTCCTTTTTCTTTTCTTCTTTCTACAAAATCACACACATATATTTCCAAAATCTCACAAAAAATCATTAGTCCATTGTTAGTCCAAAAATCAAATCTCAATTATTGGAAAATCACTTCATCATCAAAATATTCACTCAACACCTATTCTTTTCTTGAAGGCACAATTAAATCGAGGCCAACTTTGAAGGATGCTCGGCGATTATATATGCACGGAGTAGACGTTTAGTGCATGCCTCCGTCCAAATTCAGTATTCATCGATCTTTGAGTCCGCTGATGAACATGTCGTCAGGTTGCTTAGTTTGTCGAAAGATGCGAGCATTGCGCTCCATCCAAGTTGCTTATCTCCATTTTTTCCTCTTTTTGGGACCGAATGCATGACAGGACACCTCTCTCACGGGTCCATTCGCCGGCTAAGGTGCAGCCGACTAGGTTTCAGCAAACCCGTATGTTTTATGTTGGCTTGTAACTATGTATACGTGTACTTGTTCCTTCTTTCATTACTGAAGGGTTGATCGAATGATACGTAGATTTGTTTTTTTTTATTAAATAAAAGTAAGAAAATGAAAGAACCTTGGCCACTGTGCTGCAGTTTTGCTGTGACATATATCTCTCTACCTGATTATGAATAAAACGTAAAGATCTCAAATTAATCGGCGCAACGACTTTATTTTAGATAATTTGACTATACTGTAATGGTATTGTTTTCAATAAACAAAAAAATATTTCCTTTTTACATGTTATTTTCACGGGAACATATTGGCTAAGGCATTAGATATTGTTGAAAAAGAGGATGACGGAAAGATAGCTTTAGATACATGCCATACTATAGAAGTAGTGGCAATAGAATTCTGTAGCGGACATGGATGGAGGAGAATTTGTTTGATTTGATTACGAATTTTGTTCTTCCGATTGATTGCTGTCAGAAAGGTGATTAATTCCTGCAAGTGGCGCCTCTGACGCCGGATCAAGCCAATATATGTTGGATGACATCATCAACTAATTAATTAACGGGTAGGGTGTTACCGGTATTTGCTCTAATAGAATTGTGTCAATATTTAATCTATACGGATATAATTTTTATTATGAATCTGTGCAATTTTTATTGTATCTAATTTGAGATCTTTTATTAAAATGACATGGCCTTTTATTTATGTTATTTCAATTTAATTTTTTATTATTTTATTTTATAATTATAGTAGGTGTGAACTTTTTTTTGTAATCTAAGACATTATAATTTAGTTTATTGTAATTTAGAACTTTGACCATTATTTGCTCTCATAATATATTATCAATAACTATAAAATTAACTAAAGAGAAAATTGCACTGTAGCTCCCGAAACTTGTACCAAATTGCACGAAATCCTCTAAACTTTGAAATTGCTTTCTCAGCTCCTGGAACTTGTCTCCAATTGCACCGTTAGTACCGGGCCGTTAGGATCCGTTAGAAATTCCGTTAAACGGTGCTTTGACCATTATTTGCTTTCATAATATATTATCAATAACTATAAAATTAACAAAACACGAAAGTACTTTCAATTTTCAAATATGAATCCAACTATATCACATGCATAATACTAAACATATATGTTTTTAGTTTAATTATTAGTTAAAAGTTATGAATGTTGACTTTTCCAAATACATGCATGCCTTATTATTTTGAAACAAAGAGAGTATACACACACATACATATATGTGCCTATATATAATTATATATATATACACATACAAATAAAAAGTACGGAGCTAGCACAAGTTTTATGGAGCACCAAGTATCTATTATCATATTAAAGTAGAGGAAAACGGAGCCACCACAATGTGCCACATAGGCTAAAAATCATCCACCATCCGATCACCATCTAGATGATAAAATTTCAATCCGATGCTATCTAGATAAGTTTCTCCAAAAAGCCACAGTTAAAAAGAAAATCGGTGATTAATTAGCATGTACGGCTCGGTGATTAATTAGCATGTTCGGCTGTAGAGATAATATTGGTATTAAGCGATCTTATCTTCAACCCCTTTTTGTTGCATAGGCTGTTATCTAGGAGAATCGTATCTCTAACAAATAACAGGAGGTATAAAAGTGGATGGATACGAATGGAGGTTTACACCTGCTACTCGGCGGCTTCCATGACGAACTGGCTCCATCAAAATTAATCTGCTACTCGACAACGATCGCGTTGATGATGAACAGGTCTCGGTGAGATTCATCCATATTAAACAACTAATATCAAAAGTCCACACGCAAAATTTTTTTTCCAGTGGATGATCACCGCAATCACCTCGACAGCTTCAACAATGACTCCTACGACAACTTCAACGGCGACTTCGAGGACGTGCACAACCTCACAACGACGGCTTCACTACGTGCGCTCCAGCCCGGCAACAATCGTGTTCTACAGGTTCTGGCACTTATTCCTGCAAACTCAAAACCAAACATAGTCAATAATCTGTTGGTGAAGTTAACCATATTGTGAGTCTATGGGAAACTGTAAGACTGGCCACGCATAGCAATTCATCCTCACCGTTGTCATCATTGTCCATGCTAGTAAATTTGTACACTTTGTATGAATAACAAATATTTCTGTAAAAAGACTCATATGATTTAAGTGAAATCATCTACTCCTTCACATCTAAATGCTCATATTATAAGATCATGTTGGCATACTATAGGTTAAACAGTAAAATAAGTTATTAGTAAGTAGGATACCTGCATTGTTTTGGTTGCTTTTTTGCATGTTACAAAACAAATAGAGAATCAGTGAAATCATCTACTACTTCATATCAAAATGTTCATATTATAGGGCAGATAAAAAAAATGCAGTGTAAAGTCAAATCATCTACTACTTCACTAATTTGTCATGTGGATATCAAATTAGCTTCTTAACTCATGTTGTGAAACTAGATATGCTAATTTGTCATTTAGATATCAAATTATTCATCACACATATATAAATACCGTGGAATTATCCATATATTTAGCACTGTTTTGCTTAGCACTATACTAACATAATGTTAGCATCATATCGTTAGCATCATATAGATTAGAAATTTATGAACAAATTTATTATCAATCCTGCTTATAAAATATTTAACACATCGTTTTGGTTTTCAGAAAAAAATTATGGCGTACAGGAAGTTAGGTGAGCTGGCAACAAAAGGGCAAACATGAAAAATCAAAGTGAAAGTAATGAGAATTTGGGATTCAATTAATTTTCTAACCGATGAGCTTATGAGTCTCGATATGATCTTAATTGACAAACAGGTTTCTCTCTTAACAAGTTTTTTTATCTATGTGCAATTTCAATCATTACTAAGTATTTTGTTTTTTAGGGTGAATCAATTCATGCTACTATTTGGAATAATCTAATTGACACATATAGACCAAAATTCAAAGAGAATTGTATATATGTGCTAAGCAAATTTAGAGTTCAGGATTCTACCAAATATCGTCCAGTGGACAATAATCTCAAGATTATTTTCACAGATAATACAGTTGTGAAAGAATTGAAAGGATCATCAAAAAAATTCAAAATTACTACTTTGAGTTCTCTACTAAAGACGAACTACAAGAAAGGATACGAACATCAACAACAAACAATTATCGAGTAATAGTATAGTAGAAGATTTATGTATAATAGCAAATATTTCGAAAGCTCTCTGTATTTAATATTCAAATCTTATAGACATGATTGGATTGCTTACCAAGATCAAGCCAATTGGATCAAGAATGACAAGAAAGAAACCAAACCTTCGACCATCGGATATTCGCGAGATTGAGATCTTAACAATAGAGTAAGGACATACATTTATATTTACATTACATTACATTATTTTTGCGTTATTATTTAACTATTTTTCAATATAATTTTAAGTGGTGATAAGGTCGGCATAACATTATGGGGAGAATTAGCTTATTGCTTAAATGAAGATGTT